>AP025046.1:18528034-18649415 GCA_036186865.1 Eustoma russellianum | reverse complement strand
GTGTGATATTCCAAGATACCATCACATTCTTTCCATAATACTTGTAAAACATTGCCATATTATTTTTTAATCAATCCATATAATTCAAGGTAGTAAATATGGCTCATTTAGTAGAAAATTCGGCCAGCTCTAATTTACACATGCTGAATTTTCAGCATGTGTCACAAATGTGACAAAGTTTGAAATGTTACCTTGTGTAGTTCCTTCCTTTATGTCACCAACCTTGTATACTTCATTCTTGGCCAATCAAGATGTCAACAAAGCTCCACATATGCTCCAAAAAGGTTGTCTAAGCGTGTGATAATGAATGTATATGTGCTGAATTTTATTTTTGCAAACTTTGTAAAATAGTGCACATATAATTATACACATAGTATATTCCAATCAGCCCTTAATTGATTTTTTTCTAGAAAACTTTAGAATGTATAGAGTATGTAAAAAGTGTCTAGATACATGTTATATGTCATGCCAAAAATGTTCCACGTGTCGTGTTCGTAGAAAACCGAATTTTCGACGTTTGTCGATTACCCGATTTTTCTCCGATTAAATTCCAACTTTTTGCACATGTTATATGTATTATGTTACACATAATATACATAAATTAAACTTTAATATTCAGCACTCATGGCTGATTTAAAGTGGCGCCTAATCATGTGACAAAAATTGAATTTGGAATCTCCATAATTTGACCTTAATTTGGGGTGATTTGTGCGTGCCAACATGGAATAATTTTATGGATGTATATACCATGTAAGCCACGAAATTTGTGGCCATTTTTGAAGTGTAGGGGCTGGCCATCTATATATGGCAAGTATGTGACACGTTGACGAAGTTTCGGTATTCACCCGATACGACAATTTTTGGTTTAGAACCTTTTGACATGTCGTAATAAATTTGTCATCACCATGACTTATATCATATGATATAAGACCTGAATATACTCATAAATATGAGTTAAATATAGTGGTGTGACGTTAACGTACGTTCATAAAATATATAACATGTCGGTAGTACGTTGGAATATATGTGTATGTGCCTTTTATAAAAAATCTGAATATATATAAAAATATATGGTAAATGGCGTGTATAAAGGAGAAGAAGACTTTCCATTCTTCAATTTGTTGTCTTTGTGCCTTTTCCAAATATAGCTTCCTTTAATGAACTACTTAGTTCATTTAACTAAGTACTTCACTTAATGAATTAGTTTAGTTCATTAATGGTGGCACCTGAAAATAGATCAAACACAACAAATGTTCGCCATTTGATGTAAGCTTTAAAGCTTCATGCCTCGCTAGTACGACAACATTATATATGAACAATATAAGGCAGATTTCATGCAAAAACATGTAATGTCATAAAACGTGTCATGCATTTCTTTAATACACGTTATTTAAATCATGCATTTTGTAATCACTCAAACCCCTTTTTCTCTACATATTTTATATATAAATCAAATGAACCGAATTTAAACAAAATACAGTATATATATATACACATAATATTGTCATTGGAATTATATATATAAAACAAAAAAAAGCTTGCTTCAGTTGCTTTTGTAATTAAATGGTTTAATTTGAAAATTTAACTAAAAAAGTTGTAATTTAGTTGAAAATAGAATTGGAATTGAGGTTATTTTGGATTTGTGGAAGAATTGCAGTAGTTTGGGCTGAGGGTAAGTTTTCGGCTATGGGCTGAGGAGGAAAGGAAGAAAAAAATAAAGGTTGGGATGTAGCTGAAAGTTGGCCCGGATTCAAAGAAAAGAAAAAAAAGGGTTTGGGCGATTTGGGCTGGAAAGGTTTTGGCCCAAGCAGGAAATAAAGAAAAAAAACCTGCCAGTTGGACACTGTGGGCTAAAGCTGCGCGGGACCTGAGGAAAAACAAAACTGTTTGGGTTTAATTTGAAAAAAAAAGAAGTTTCATATATAAAAAAACAAACTGTCGTTGTTTGTAAAAAATGTTTCTTAATATATATTAAAAAAGGTTTCTGTGTATAAAATCTAAAAAAAATTTATTTCTGGCATTTTTTTTAATAAAGTCAGTTCTCATAAATATATACATATATATATATATAATATTTGAAATTAAGTATTTTGATTAACGGAATGATAAATCAATGTTTGTTACAAAAGGAGATTAGTAATGAAAATTAATTAAGGAAAAATATGGAATTTTCATTCGGTGGAAATGTGAGTTGATGGAAGAACGGAAAAAACGAGGAACGAGACGAGAAAAAATTGCGAGAAAATGTGAAAAAGAGAGAGATGAGAAGAAGAGAAATTGTGTATGTGTTGCATTACATCTACATTTCATGGAGTGTGGTCGTATGTGGCGTGTGGCCTGACGAGGCGTGTGGTAGGATCACCTTGAGGTACATGCATTGCACGGTAGAGAGACATGCATTCGTGTGTTCAGATATCGTTGCGTGTGACACAAGCATGCATCATGACATTGCATAACTGCTGTGTTGTGCTGTGCTTTTACTTACTTACACAGTTATACATGTTTATACGTGTGTTACATGTTATTTGTCGCGATATATGAAATTGTTCGGAAAGAGGCAGGAACCTACTGGATGATATTTCTATATCGCTCAGCCTATATTTTTCTCCAGGTGAACCAGAGTATGATTTCATTTTTATAGAAGAGGGAGCGGAGTATGGCCAGTGGGGTATCTAGTTCGGGACCAGGAGTTGTGTCTTTTCTTTTGTTTCAGCTATGTCAGTTTCATGTGGTATTGAGGATTTCAGACTTGTTATCTTTTGACTACGAATCGGGTTGTAATAAATGAATGTTGATTTCCTTTTTATACGTTTCTGCGTGTAAATTTTCTACGTCATTACTGACGAGTAAGAGAATTGAACGACGCCTTGTAGTTCTCGTAGCATGCTATGGTGGTGCACTATTTTCCGATTCTAAGTTTCAGGAGCGGGGCGCTACACATTGTAATATGATAGGATACACAGATACAGATGCTACAGGAAACATGGCTTTCTCCTAGGACAAGGCTAAAGGACAAGTGAATTGTGTAGGAAACAAACTTAGTTTGCAGCGGGACTCATCTCTACACAATCAATCTGATTGTGAATCTTATCAAGTCAATCATGTTATGAATGACAGTGCCACACTGGCATCCACATATGTATCCCCTTCTTTGACACAGGAGCAATATGAACAACTAATCAGTTTATTGCAAGAACATAAGGACAGAGGGATTTTGGTGAGTCCAATTGCTGCAGAGATGACAAAGAACCATCATGCTATAGTGTCAGCTCAACAGGTCACTGATTCTGTTAAGTGGCAAGGTAATGTAATGCACAATATTTCTAATGTATGGATATTAGATTCTGGTGCTACAGATCACATTTGTTGTTCTCTTTTCCTCTTTGAATCCTATCAGCCTGTATCTGCTATGTCAGTTAAACTACCCAATAACTAGGGAATCACTCTCAGACATGTCAAGACAGTGAATGTCACTCCTAGACTCAAATTACATAATGTACTACATGTGGCATCTTTCACCTTTAACCTGATGTTACTTAGCAAACTTACTCTAGCTGGTGATATTGACTTATCCTTGCACTCCAATATGTGTTACATTCAGAAACATGTGAACAAGAAGATGATTGGTTCAGCTAAGGTGTGCCAGGGACTATATCATCTGCTTGACCACTCTCTGCCTAATATTCCTTCAGCTAATTCATGGCAGGCACTTGTAGTTTCCACTCCAACCTCTTTTCTTTAGCATTCTAGACTTGGCCATCAAGCATCATCAAGAATGAAAGAGATCAACAAGATTGACTCTCTAGTAGATGCTACTTTCAACTCCCATTCCTGTATTGTGTGCCCCTTAGCAAAACAGAAAAGATACCCTTTCCTATTTTGTAACTCATTCTTCCTTTTCTATTATTCACATGAATATTTGGAGGCCACATAAACACCCAACCATGTATCAACAACGTTATTTTCTTACTATAGTGAATGATCATAATAGATATTGTTGGATCTATTTGATGAAAACAAAGTCACAAACCCAGAAGTATCATTGAGAGTTTTTGGAATTTTGTGCATGTACAGTTCAATGCCAATATCAAAATGATAAGAACTGATAATGGCCTTGAGTTTAAAATAAACTCATTTTTTGCTTCAAAAGGAATCATACATTAGACCAGTTGCATGTATACGCATCAACAAAATAGAGTTGTTGAGAGAAAACAACAACACATTTTAAATGTAGTAAGAGCCCTCAAACTTCAGTCTCATGTTCCCACTCCTTATTGGTGCTTCTGTGTACAACATGCTGTATACTTGATAAATGTCTCTCCTTCTCCTGTACTGAATCAAAAGACCCCTAATGAAATACTTTACAGCCATACTCCATCTTACAACAACTTCAGGGTGTTTGGCTGTCATTGATATGCCACCATTACTATGCCTTCTAAAGATAAGTTAGTCCTAGAGCAAGAAAAAGTGTTTCTCTAGGACTTTTCCACTGCACAAAAGGGTATATTCTTCAATACTTATCTACCAAAGATGTGTTTATCTCCAGAGACGTTATTTTCGATGAGTCTGTCTTTCCTTTTCTCTCTAATTCTGTAAAAGCCTTACCGGTTAACAGTTCTTTCATTCCTATCTCTTATGATTCTACCTATCATTCTCCTATGATCAGATGTGGCACTGATCTACATTTGATACCCACTGTCACATGTGGAGGGGCTTAATCAACATCTTCTCCCATTTAACCCTCTCCTAATAATCAACCTTTCTTCACAGATTAATCCCCAAACTCTTCTTCTTCTTCTCACCTCTAGGATATATCTGTTCAAAATGACTCCATCACTTCAGGTCATGAATTAACCAATGTTCTTATAGCCAACCATAACCTAATCTCCATCCGTATCAGCTCTATTGATATGCAACTTCCTATGACAAGGCCTCACAGAACCAGACGACCACCTTCTTTGTAATCAAGTAACAAACCTTCCAGCCTCAAGATCCACCTTCTACCTTGATACACAAAATAGTCTTAGCCATACTTCTCCTCATTCTCTGCATAGATATTTTACTCTTGATCTGTTAATACCAAAATTCAAAGCATACATTTTAATTATTAGTGTATCTACAGAGTCCAAAACTTATGCAGAAGCAACTGGCTTTGTTGAATGTCAAAAGGCTATGGAGGCTGAGATAGCAGCATTATAAGGCAATAAGACATAGACACTGACAACATTACCACCTGGTAAGAAGGCCATGGGTTGTAGGTGGGTATATAAGGTAAAGTACAAGGCTGATGGCTCAGTGGAGAGATATAAGGCAAGATTGATTGCTAAGGGCTATACACAGCAAATGAGGGTGGATTATCAAGATACATTCTCACCTGTGGCAAAGATGAGTACTGTGAGGATGCTGCTTGCTATAGCTGCTAGACAGAAATGGCACGTACATCAGTTATGTGAACAATGCCTTTTTACATGGTGAACTACTTGAGGAAATGTACATGCTTCCTCCTCCTCGATTGGTGTTACCATAGGCAGACTTTGTTTCTAAGTTGGAGAAGTCTCTCTACGGGTTAAAGTAGGCCAGCAGAGAGTGGAATACTAAGTTGACAACCTTCCTGATTTCAAAGGGTTTCTCACAGTCTAAAAATGATTACACCTTATTCATAAAAAGGACAGAACGCTCATTTCTAGTACTTTTGGTGTGTGTAGATGATCTTTAGTAGCCTGGGATGATTTGGAAGCAATTGAATGCGTTAAGGAAGCTTTACACAAGGAATTCAGGATAAAGAATCTTGGTGATGTGAAGTTCTTCCTTGGTATAGTGGTTGCGAGGTCACATAAGGGAATGTTGATCAACGAAAGAAAATATACTCTGGAACTGTTGGAAGAGTCTGGGTGTCTAGGATGCAAGCCAGCCATTAGCCCAATGAAGAGTCATTTGAAGCTAATAATAAATGATTATGAGCCTTGCAAGACATAGTTGCCTATAGAGCACTTATAGATAAGTTGATATACCTCACTATTACTACACCTAATATCTTATTTGGTGTACAACAGTTAAGTCAATTTTTGGATTTTCCCACAATCAATCATCTGAAGGCTGCTCATAGAGTTCTGAGATATCTTAAGGGTTCTATTGGCCAAGGACTCTTGGTTCCCAATACAGGTGACATGAGACTAAAGGCGTTTGTGGACTCTGACTGGGCTGGATGTCAGAAAACTAGGAAGTCTGTGTCTGAAACTAGAAAGTCTGTGTCTAGGGGAAGCTCTAGCCTCCTGGAAGGCAAAGAAGCAAACTACTATGTCACAGTCCTCAGCTGAAGCAGATTATATGGTTATGGCATCAGCTGTATGTGAAATCCAATGGCTGCTTTACTTGAGTAAGGATTTGGGGCTCATGGATCAATAACCTGTAGAGATGTTTCGTGATTGAAACAGTACTCTTTATATTGCAGAAAATCATGTTTTGCATGAGCGCACAAGCTCATTGTGATTGATTCCTATATAGTAAGGAACAATGTTCAAGACAAAGTGATTAAGCTTATGCCAGTAAGGACACAGTTTCAGCTTGCTAATCTGTTTACTAAAGCGTTAGACAGTAGACGTTTGAATGAGCTCTTGAGAAAGCTTAGGGTGTGTAGCATATACACCAAGCGTGGCTTGAGGGGGGGTGTCAAAGATGTACCAGACTTGGTCAAAGAAGGACGGGAGGTTACCACGCTGAGGAAGATGGATGATGATAAGGAAGAATGCAGTGATTCAAGAAACAGATCATCTGGACCGTCAAATGAGTTGTTTAATCCACGATGTTCATCAGTTTGATGGAAGTTAAGTAGCTGGAGGTGGAGATCATGTGAAGAGGTGAGGTAGTAACGCGTTGGAAGCAGAAACATGAGGAAGAAGGAAGAAGTAGGCAGGAAGATTACAGACATGATGTAAATTACTTCATTGCCCTTATGGTTTATGTTGTATAGCAGTTAGTTAATAGGGACTTTCTTGTAATTTTACTGATGTCCCCTTTTAGTTGGTCTCTAATTCCTTCCTCCTTGTGTATAAAACCGCTTGATGAAATGCCAAATGAAGCAGAAGATATTTTTGACAGGTTATTGATTTCTTTCTCTCCTTCTTGCGCAATATTCTGCATTACACTTCTTCTCATTCTTGTGTCTCACATTCTACTCGCTGACGCATTATTCAAAAGTGGAAGAATTGACAATAGTTCATCAGCTTGTATAAGAGCTGCGAACCTCAATCGATTTCGGTTTTTGGTTTTCACACAAATTTTGTTGAATGTTTTTATTTTCTTGCTGAAATTGCTTGAATGTTTCATTTGCAGCAAAACCCGAACACTTGCACTTTGTGGTGGACCTTGGAATTGCCTTCAAAAGTTGGTATTTTTCTTCAGAGCTTTTGGATTTTTGAAGAGACCATTGTTGAAATAGTGGCCTTTGAGATTGATTTCCCCCATTTAAAGTTAGGATGATCTCTCCAGCCCAGATTGCAAAAATTTGAAAATGGATCATATTTTGATGGTCACTCCATTATTTATTAAATGAAGGGCCTCGGTTCCTTTGAAATTTTTTTCGTGCCCCATAACTTTCCACGGCACTCACTTGTATTTGTCATTGATTTGTTTCCATTTGACCAGGACATTCCTCCGAACTGTGGCCAATTTAATTACGAAGCCACAACTCTTCACTTGTTCAAAAGTATGTGGAGGCACATGAATTTGTTGATTACAATAATTGTAAATTTTCTAAAGTACAGTTAAAACAAATGTTTTGACTATATTGATTTAAATTAACTGTATACTTGTGATCGTTAAGCTAACGAGTCGTTACAACATCAACAACAACAACATCATCTCATTGTCTTAGAGACTTCCGTTTATGGCAAGGTATGTGAGGGTCGGATGTACGCAACCATACCTGTGTTTTAGAAACACATGGGCTCGTTTACATAATAAATTGAATACCCAACCTATTTACATAATAGATAACGAGTCGTTAATGCTTGAATACCCAACCTATTTACATAATAAATTGAATATCATGTAAAACCTATCTTTTCATTATCATAATAATTACTCATAGTTTATATCATTCGAAACTTTAGTAAATTCTAAAGAAAGAACTTCAACAAGATGAGAAAACCTACATAATTAAAGCTATCATAATGAAATTAAAACAAGAAATAAAAGACTTACACTTAAAGGACGGAGCTATTGTAGATAATAAGAAGACCAATAATTCCAAAACACAATCTTCAATCCTTATGCAACTGCCAAAAATGGAAGAACCACAATGGAGAAGAAGAAGATAAGAAGAAGAGAGCAGTATGCTAAAATGGAGACAAGGTGTAAAAATGCCCGCAAAAATCGGCTATATTGCTCAAGCGGAGTGGATAGAAGCAACCAATCCATGCTCTGTGGCATCAAAAGAAATAAAAAAACATAAAAACTTATGGCGGCCGACCGCCATTAAGCCACGGTTGACGGCCATGTCTATCGAATCAACCCAAAAGTTGCCAGAAAGTGTCTCCGATCTCTCTCCAATCATCCACCAGCATTATCAACATGCAATGAACCTCCATCATCGAAATCACTCCGAGCGGTAGGTCGTATCATTTCTCTAAATCTTATAATTTCTTCTTCTTTTAGCATCCACAATGCAATCTTAGCATCTCTCTTGTCCATCAATCTCCATCATACCTGAAAACACACAAGATTAAGCAAATATGTGCTAAAAACATAAAATAGAAGAAAGTAACTCAAGGTGCTAACTTTGCAGAAAAAAAAGAAAAAAAAAACTATGCAAATGCACACAAATATGATCATAAACATACTAAAACATAACTGCAAAAGACCCTGTGTACAATAGATATCGATATTAAAATGCATGTTATCGCCCTCCTTTTTTTCCCTTTAATGGTTGTGTCTTCACTATTTTTAGAACTCTAAAACGTACAACGAAATTGTTCTTTCTTATTTCGAATTTCAAACCAGTGTACATTTGACAAATATGTTCCTGATGCAGATTGCTCAACGGCTCAAGCTTTTTCAACCAACTTTTTTTCTTTACCTGCAAGGAAGAACACGATCATAAGGCTCGATGGGATGATAGCACCCTGGAGGCTCTCTGATGCCTAAGTATGCTAATAATTCAGGTGTCTAGAAGAAGAGGATCGTAAAAATATAGAACCCTTTATCTGGTGTTGAGAGTCCCTATCAATAGCATAGGTATGTACGTTAACAAGATGATAACAGATTGAATCAAAAGGTTTTTCATTGATTGATTGAATCATTCTGGTTACACCCATTAATATAGCTATACGGATTAAGTATAAAAGGTAACTAATCAATCACAATCATTCACAATTATTTCTGATTGATTTTACATTAACACCCTAATTATTTGCTTCTCACTCTCCCCCTCAAGTTGATCAAGCGGATCACCGATGTTCAACTTGGTCAGTGCTGAATGGAGGACTCCTCCTAAGACCGCTTCAGTTAGGGTGTCAGCTAGTTTTTCCTTCGACCTTGTGTAATGAAGCTCAATAACACCTCCTTCAAGTTTCTCTTTGATAAAATGTCTATCCACCTCTACATGCTTTGTACGGTCATGTTGTACCGGGTTTTCAGAAATACTTAATGCAGCCTTGTGGTCACATCTAATTTGACATGCTCTCTTGGGTGGAAAGCCCATCTTGGTCAAAAGTTTTCTTAACCATAGCACTTTTTCCAATCCTTGTGCAATCCCTCAGAACTCAAGCTTCTACACTGGATAGTGCTACCACTTTCTGCTTCTTACTTTTCCAAGTAACAAGATTACCACCAACAAGAGTGAAATAACCTGTAGTGGATCGTCTGCCATTCGGGTTACCAGCCCAGTCTGCATCATTGTAGGCTTCGATCTCTAAATGACCTTGCTGTTGGAATAGTACTCCTCGTCCAACCGACCCCTTTAGATACCTGACTATTTTTAGAGCTGCTTCCATTTGAGCCTTCTGGGGACAATGCATGAACTGGCTGACTGCACCTACTGCGTACGCAATGTCTGACCAAGTGTGAGCTAGATATATGAGCTTACCCACGAGCCTCTGATATTGTCCTTGGTCAACCTCTGCCTTGCCTTCACCTGTCTGTAACCCATGGTTTATAATCATCGGAGTGGCTGCAGGTTTACAATCCGTTAGTCCAGTTTCTACCAGTAGGTCCAGTATATATTTTCGCAGGCAGATAAAGATGCCCTCCTTAGATGTGAATACTTCAATTCCCAAGAAGTACTTGAGCTGCACAAGATCTTTCATTTCAAATTCCTAGACAACTTGTCTCGGAGCCTAGCCATTTCTTGTTTGTCGCTTCCGGTAATAACCATATTATCTACGTAGATTATCAGACATGTGATCAAGTCTCCTCTTTTCTTGAGAAACAAGGTGTGATCTGAGTTTCTCTACTGATAGCCATTTTCCTTCATCACCTCGGTAAATCTACCGAACCACGCCCTTGGGGATTGCTTCAGTCCGTATAGCGCCTTTCTTAATTTGCAATCTTTCCCTGTTCCAAACTCTGACGAGAATCCTGGTGGGGGTTCCATGTATACCTCCTCCTTAAGATCTCCATATAGAAACGTATTTTTCACGTCGAATTGTAGAGGCCAGTTTTGATTCGCAGCTACTGAGAAGAGAACCCGGATAGTATCCATCTTTGCTACAAAAGAGAAGGTTTCAGAAAAGTCCATTCCGTACGTCTGTGTATATCCTTTTGCTACCAACCTGCTTTGTACCTTTCAATTGTTCCATCAGATCGGTACTTGATAGAGAATACCCACCGACAACCTACATGTTTTTTTTCCTGGCCTTAGTTTGTACTTCTCCCATGTCCCTTTTTTTCTAGCGTGTTCATTTCCTTCTGCATGGAAAGTCTCCATTCTGGAACACCTTCTGCTTCCTCCACCGTTCTCGGAATATTTGTGTTATATATAGTCCTAGAAAAGACCTTTGCTGAAGATGATAATCTCCCCCTCGCAACATTCGCTACTGGATATCTAGAGTTGTGAGGCTGGTACTCTGGTCCATAGAGTACTGGTGGTACTCCTCGGTTGCTCCTTGGTGGAAGATTATACCTGTCAGACTGCTCTTGTACAACTGGATGATTAGGACCCTCAATTGAATCAATCAACTGATCAGGAGGACTTACCTCAGGAGATTCATGCAAATGGGAGTCTGGTAGTGATACTGAGGCGTTGAACTGTTCTTTGTTATCAGAGTGTGTCCCAGTGGTTTGGCCTACTTGCTCTGTCGGGACAGCTGCTGGTAGTACCAGGCTGAGCAACCAATCAAGTGAGTCACAACCACCTGTCCGTTTCTCCCCCTGACTGCTGATCGGTGAGGTAAAGTAGTATTCATATTCCAAGAAATCACAGTCCATAGTTGTGTACATTCGGTGGGTGAGAGGGTTATAGCATCGATAACCATTCTGATTGACACCATATCCAACAAAAACACACTTAACTACACTAGGATCAAGCTTGTGACAATGTGATTTAAGGATATGGACAAAGAAAGCACATCCAAATATACGGGGAGAAAGCGTGAGAGTGTCGGAGACGGGTATGTGTTGAGCAAGTGCGGTTAGGGGAGTCTGAAGATTGAGAATCTTAGTAGGTAGGTGGTTGATCAGGTACATAGTGGTGGCGACTGCCTCTGGCCAGTAAGATTTAGGAGCATAGGATTCAATAAGGAGAGATCGGGTAATTTCAAGGATGAGCCAATTTTTTTTCGGCCACCCCGTTCTGTTGTGGTGTATATGGAAACGTGGTCCAATGGATTAGCCCTTGGGTCCGGAAGAAGATTTGCATTTGTTTATTAACATATTCACCGTCGTTATCTGTACGTAGAATCTGAATCTGTTTTTGGAACTGAGTTTGGACAAGGGAATAAAATAGTGTAAATTTCTCAAACACTTCAGATTTATGTTTGAGAAAGTATACCCAAGTCATACGAGTGCAACCATCAATAAACAAGACAAAATAAGAATAACCATTGGACTAGGTAATGGGGACGGTCCCCAAAGATCTGAATGTATTAAGGAAAAAGGATATGGACTTCTGGTATTATTTAAAGGAAATGTTTGTCTATGACTTTTGGCTAAAATACAAATGTCACACACGAAAGTAGACGATTTAGGAAATAAGTTCAAAAATAGTTGTCTCATATAATCCCCAGGATGGATGCCAGAGTCGCCGGTGCCACACCCAAGCCTGCCAGTCAACCGTCCTATGAGCAAGGGCTGTCGCCCCCTATTGGTCCACCTCATCAACAAAGTAGAGCCCGTGACGCTCAGAAGCTGCCCAAGAATATTCTTCGTCCGAATATCCTATAAGAGAGAGAATGATGGATATATTAGTACGGTGCCGTTTAATTCCTTGGTGAGATGACTAATAGATAATAATTTATGAGACAACGTAGGAACATAGAGGCAGTGATCAAGTTTAATAGACGGAGTAAGATGGATGGTGCCTGAGCCTCGAACCAGCTAATACCTCACATTGGCTGTCTTAATGAGGGATTTCGACGGCTGTGTGAGATTATGAAAATCATTCAAATCATAGGACATCGTATCAGTTGTCCCGTAGTCAAAAACCCATTGTGAATTCTTGACTACGGGTAATAGATCACCATCGGGCAGCCCCCTTTTATTTTGCCGGGTAGCAGAGCTGCCGAGAGCCTTTTTATTAAAGGCGAAATATTCAGTAGATGGGGGGTTACCTGGGAAGAGGAAAAGGTTTTCCCCCTTCCCCGACAATCTCCTACCTTCATACTTTTCCTCTGCACCTTCCATTCTGATGGCCCCTGCGATTCCGGCAAAAAAGTCTACCTCTTCCTTGCTTGCCCTGCTGCTGGTACTGGCGGCGTCTGGGTCACTTACCACGGCTCTGGCAATGCCTGGTCTTCTTCCTCTTTTACGGCTATCAGGCCACCAATCTAGGTAGCCTATTTTCTTAAAACATCGTTCTACGATGTGTCTCGTTCCTCCGTAGAAAGTGCACTTTGGAAGTGCCTTTTCGTCCTCTTTGCGAGATGAAGAAGCCGTTTTCGTCTCTGATCGCTGCTGGGTTAGTCCTCTGATGTCAGATCTATGATTTGCCCCTGTGCGTGTGCCACTTCTGGCTGCAGCCAGACCGCTCCTAATGCCTGAGTGATTCTATCCCAAGGATGGTCCCCCTTCCCCCTTCATAATGCCCCTTCTGGTCACCTCCCATTGAATCTGGGAGTAAGCCTCCTCCACTTTGGGTAAGGGTTCCTGTTTCAACAAGTCCCTCTTCTCAGTGTCAAATTCGTCACTGACTGCCTGCAGGAGTTGGTATAAACGGTTTTGCTATTAAAGTTGATTATACTTGGTCATGTCTGATGGACATTCCATCGGATTGGGCTGCCTTCGGTCTATCTCCTTCCAGACCGCTTGCAGTTGGCTATAAATTCTCTCCAATGGTTGAGTTCCTTGCGATAGTGTGTTGGCTCTGACTGTCAGGTCATAAATCTGTAGTGGATCCCTCCCAGATCCAAAGGTTGCTTCGATTCCTTTCTATAGATCCCAAGTTGTTGGGTAATCTATGTACTGGTTTACCAGTTCTGCGTCAATGTTCTCCAGAGTCCAGGTGAGTACTGTTTAGTCTGCTTGACGCCATTTGGTATACCATGGATCATCAGATGACGGGAGAGACAATGACGTGGTTGGTTCTGCCCCAGCTATCAAGTGTTAAGCTTAATTTTCTAGCCCAGACTGTATAGTTGTGATTGTTAAGTTTCTCAGTCAGGTTTAATGGCTGACTGGAAACAGGTTCGATTGCCTCAGTTTTGGGTGGAAGATTGTGGAAGAGATCCAGGATTTGGGCCAAGCTGTAGGCCTGTTTTTGGTTGGTTGTTGGCTCAGCTGTTCCAGAGGCACCGGAAGATGGTGAGGTCTAATCTCCTATTGTCGCAGGTAGGTAATGGTAAATGAAGACAACCGATTGCTGTTTGAGCCTTAGTTCAAGGGTGGCTCTGATACCATGTTAACAAGATGATAACAAATTGAATCAAAATATTTTTCATTGATTGATTGAATCATTCTGGTTAGACCCATTGATATAGCTATACATACTAAGTGTAAAAGGCAGCTAATCAATCACAATAATTCACAATTATTTCTGATTGATTTTACATCAACACCTAATTATTTGCTTTCCTTACAATGTATACTTGTAATGATGCTTATGCCCTCTGCTTTATGGGCTTTGTTTTGGTAAACAAGTATGAAAATGGACCCAGGTCCGATGCCCTTGTAAGGCCTGCTTTCCACATGTGGGACACGTTAGGAGTATAAGGACACGTGTATATATGTAAGTAAGTTAAGATTCAATAAATGCTGGCCACCTGTAAAGTGTATAAACCGTCAAGTACATATACTCTCTTAGGATTCCTATAATATAGCACACCTAACTTTCGACTCAAGTGGCTTTCGGTATAACAAAACTCATAGGTCTCCTCATAGGTCTCAGAAATGCCTGTTGCCGTTAACTGGATGGCTAGGCCCATCATTTCCCATTTTAATAATTTCCAAATTTTGTGTGAACAAATAGAAATACAAACACAACATCTCTTACTTGGCAGTATTCTCCCCAGTTTCGATATTGACTAGGTTATTTCTGTGGTTAGATATTTTCAAGGTTATTTCGGTGGATATCCTTATATCTAAGTTGTCATCGTTGTATTTTTATTATTCATATTATCTTTGGAAGAGCTGTTAACTTTATCTTAGAAAAGTTGAAGATCACTTGGATTTGACCGACTTTATTTTATCACAATTTGGCTGCTTAGGAAGATAAAATATTACTTCTGATGGTTCTCTTGTGCTGGCGAACAACGAAAGATTAAAAACAAACATAAACAAACGTTATAGTGTATCAAAATATCGTGCAAAGTAATTCAGGCGTTACAATAATGATATTAATGATTATGATATATGCAAACTCCAATGGAAGAAGGACGCGGCAAGGTGGCTACGACTCATACTTATACACATGGCATTCTTTTAATCTTTTTTTACTGTTAAAGAAATGTGTCACAATAAATCCTCCTTAAAGTCTGTCCGTTCTTTAAGCCCTACTCTATGATCCTTATATTTTGCAGCATCTTGTATCGGCATAATAGTACAGCATGAAATCAAGAATCAATAACTTATCAGTTTCTTGTCCATATATATCATCAAAATTGACTACTGAATTCAAAAATACCAAGAACAAGAAATACACTGAAAAAATTGAGAGAATTTGCTGGAGAGAATTGGGAGAATTTTGTTATTCAACTCATGGGTTATTGAGGAAGAATCCAGATCCAATTTATACATTCTAATTGAGAGGGTAGATAAAATAGTAAAAAGACAATTCTACTTTTACTATTTATCATTACACAAGAAGTTAAAAATTGGGGCATTAAAGTCATTTTGTATAATACTGGTGTTGGTGTTTCCTCACAATTATTTATTAAAAGCGTCCATGGTATAAGACAAACCAACTACTATGGATAAGCCAATGGGAATCTTGCCATGAAGACTAACATACCGATGTATTGACAATCTATTTAAGGGTGCGATCAACAAAGAATGAACCATGAACGAGATTGAGTAACTAGAAAATCACTTATTATTTCCTTCAGGAACTTGTGGCAGTTCTTTTTTTTTTTTTTAAATGAAGACAAAACCTATGACACTCAAAATCACCGCTCTCATGTTAGCTTCAGTCATGTTTGTTCATTGTAGTACCATTCAAGGTGCACCAGACCTGACTTTGCACGACAAAAATTGCAACGTAGCGACTCACATAGCAGGCCATCCCTACGCTGATACAGTCAACCACGTTCTTCAGGATTTGCTGACAACGACGGCCAGCAGTCCCGGTAGGGATCGCCGCATTCATTATCAAAGCACTGATGGAAGTTTAATATACGGCCACAGTTCGTGTAGTTCATACCTTACTGCTCCAGACTGCGTTACTTGCGTCCAGTCTGCCTACTCAACTGTCGTTCAACTGTGCACTGGAAAAGTTGGTGGCAGGGTATTCTTGACTGATTGCTCAATAAGATACGAGAATTATTACTTCGACGACAAGTAATCTGACTTGGCTCGAAAAGAAACCTGTTACAATATTTCAAGATTTTACATTGCTGGCCTGAGTGCATGGGCGTTTGTGCGTTGAGGTTGATCTTTCCTTTCCTGTTTATTTTCTTGTTTCCTTTCTCTTTTCCTTGTTGTCAAGGGTAGGTCAGGGTCAGCACAGAAGAATGGGCAGGGGGTGGTGTCACTGAAAGAAAGATGTTTCTTGTTTTGCAGTTATCAAATAAACATTCAACTGAATGACATAGATATACTTAATATTATGATCAAGTTATCTTTATTCAATATCAAATATTATCTAATATTTAATAATAAATATTATTATTAAATATTATTTAATATTTAATTATTGCACCAATAATTATCTACTAGCCACACGCAGGTTGTCGCCCTTCGGGGACTAGACGTCGTACATTTTATATTCGTTGAACTTTGAGGCCATCCATCACGGTCTCTGACCACGTGACTGTCTATATATTCGGAGTTTCCATTTTAGACCATACTATACATCCACGAGTATGCCCGATGATCACTTAACGTGCGGATGTTTTACGTAACAATTAATATTATTATGTGACTTATGTGACATATAATATTATCATATATAATGTCCACCTTATGATTAATTCGTATAAACTTTATCAACGTATTGCGCATTACACGTATCTCAAATTAATCCTAACAATCTCCCACTTAGACTATGTATGTATCTTGAAGATTATGTCACTCTTTTGAGCTCATATACTGTATGTCCGTTAGTGTGACTTACCTTTTCCGGTCCATCAACAAATGTTAGTAAAAGACTTAAGCCGCACACTACCACATTAAATTAATGACTTGGCCCTCTTAAATCATGATACTAACATTCAACTGAATGACATAGATACTGAAATTGGTGTGTAGTGTGGAATTAATATGCTAGGTGATCGTACATATTTAATTCCAACTTGGTCCTACTTTAGCGAGATCAATAGAATTCATAATGTATGCTGTAACTGCTTAATGTACATTACTTCTACAGAAAAGCTTTAATATAACCGGAATGTAAATTATACTGTTTGTCTAAAATAAACAATTTTATTGAGCATAAGAAAAACCTCACAGACTCCCACTAGGATAAAACATCCTCAACTGGACTAAGACCCATACGGTTAGCAGGCCTATGAAACACTATCGGTTCTACAGCCTTAGTCAAAGGGTCAGCCACCATGGAGTCTGTACTGATATGTTCAATTCTGATCATACCACTCTGAACTCTTTCTTAAACATCGAGATACTTCATCTCTATATATTTTGCTTTAGATGAACTCCGATTGTTATTTGAATATAGCACTGCAGCATTACTGTCACAGTAAATCCTCATTGGAGAAGAGATAGTCTCCAATACCCGCAGCCCTGTGACAAAATTGTGAAGCCATATCGCTTGATTGGATGCGTGGAAGCAAGCTACGAATTCCGCCTCCATAGTGAAGGACGCCAATAAGGTCTGTTTTGCGCTTTTCCATAAGATCGCACCTACGGCTAGAGTAAACACGTAGCCCAAAGTTGATTTCATTCTATCATGGCATCCAGAAAAATTAGAATCTGTATATCCAGTTATCTCTAACTTATCAGATCTCCGATACGTCAGTACGTATTGCTTCGTTCCATGTAAATATCTCTGCATCCGCTTTACTGCGGTCCAGTGATCCTTACACGGATCAGAGAGGTATCTGCCTAACATTCTTGTAATGATGCCAAGTCTGGTCGTGCATATACTTGGACATACATTATATCCCTACTACCGAAGCATAGGAGTATTCCTCATTTCCGAACGTTCAAACTCTGTTTGAGGACATTGCTTCAGGCTGAATTTGTTTCCTCTTGCCACAGGGGTACTAAGTAGTTTACACTTATCCATACTATACCGCTTCAACACCTTTTCGATGTATGCCTGTTGTGAGAGACCTAAGATACTGTGGGTACGTTTCCTCCGTATCTCAAGTCTCAACACATATGAGTCTTCACCAAGGTAATGATAATGCTTTAGGACCCCTAGCATTGCCTTAAAATCTAGCTTGTAAGGGAAGGTTTGAACACAACCTTATACACCAGTCCAGGATGCACTTCGCGGCCTGTGTGGGATGCTTCATCCCCACCCTCTTTAGGACCCGACTGCCTCAGTCTGCGTTCTGTCGAATCCCACGAGACATCGGCCTGACTGGAAACCCAGAGCTCTGATACCAAATTATAAGGCTTCAGGACCCCTAACTTTGCCTTAAAAGCTAGCTCGTAAGGGAAGGTTTGAACCCAACCTTATACACCAGTCCAGGATGCACTCCATGGACGATGTGGGACGCATCATCGAGTGCATCCTGACTGGTGTATAATTTTGGATTCAAATCTTCCCTCGTGAGCTAGCTTTTAAGGCGAAATTAGGGGTCCTGAAGCCTTATCATTTGGTATCAGAGCTCTAGGCTTCCGGTCAAGCCGGTGTCTCGTGGGGTTTGGCCGAACGCCGACTGAGGTAGTCGGGCCCTGAAGAGGGTGGGGATGATGCGTCCCACATAGGCCGCAGAGTGCATCCTGGACTGGTGTACAAGGTTGGGTTCAAACCTTCCCTTACGAGCTAGCTTTTAAGGTGAAGTTAGGGGTTCTGAAGCCTTATCATTTGGTATCAGAGCTCTTGGCTTCCGATCAGGCTGGTTTCTCATAGGGTTCGACAAAACGCAGACTGATACAGTCGGGTCCTGAAGAGGGTGGGGATGATGCGTCTCACATCTGCCACGGAGTGCATCCTGGATTGGTGTATAAGGTTGGGTTCAAACCTTCCCTTAAGAGCTAGCTTTTAAGGCAAAGTTAGGGGCCTTGAAACCTTATCACAAGGTCTTTCATCTCAAAATATTTTCTCAGAAAGGCTTTGGTGTTGCTCAAAATGTTTACATCGTTTGTTGCAAGCAGTGTATCTTCTACGTACAATATCATAAATATGAACTTGCTCCCACTCAACTTATGATACACGCATTCGTCAATTTGATTTGCCTCAAAACTGAAGGAGACAACCACTTTGGCAAATCTGAAGTATGGCAAATCTGAAGTACCACTGTCAAGGCATTTGCTTGAGCCCATAGATGGATTTCTTTAGTAGAAAAACCATGCCTTTTGGATCTCTCACCTCAAATTAAGGAGGTTGAAACATGTAAATAGTTTCGTCGAGTTCTCTGTTTAAAAACGTAGTCTTAACATCCATCTGATGTAGCTCAAGATCTAAGTGTGCCACTAAAGCCATGATTATCTAGAAGGAATACTTTGTGGATACTGGAGAGAAGGTTTCCGCATAGGCTGTGCCCTCTTTTTAGGTAAACCCTTTAGCAAAAAGTCAGGCGTTATCTCGTTCTATGTTGCTTTTTTAATCCTGTTTGGTTTTAAATATCCATTTACAACCAACAGGTTTTGAGCCTTTAGGCAACGAGACGACTTCCCAAACTTTGTTGTCGTGCATAGACTTAATCTCTTCTTCCATGGCTTTTATCCACTTTTCTTTATTTCGACATTGTAATGCTTGTTGGATGTTTTCGAGGTCATCGTCCAACATGCCAACATCGAGTTCGTGCTTTTGGAGATACACCACATAGTCGCTAGGTATGGGGTTTCTCCATTCACGAGGGGATCTCCTTAGGAGAACTTGTTCTTGGGATACTGTAGGTTCCTGAACTGCATCAGTAGGCAATTCATCGAGTTCTTCAGTGACTTCCTCAGGAACTTGTTCTTGTGGAGCGTCACTATTGGATTGAGGTACCTAAGGTGCGGGTATCGCTGATGCTATCTCCCCAAAAGTTGGTTCGATTTGCATTTATGTCGCGTCTAAGTGACCCTCATCTAACTTGATGATCTGCTGATGCAAATCATTTCCCCCCGGAATCAAATATTGTCAAAGAACTTTACCGAATTTGTCTCTAAAAACACTGTACTTGTGGGATTGTAGAATTTACACCCTCGTGACCTTTCCGAATAACCAACAAAATGGCAACTAACTATTTTGGTGTCCAGCTTTCTTTCATTTGGTTTGTAAGGCTTCGTCTCTGCTGGATAACCCCAAACCCTTATGTGGTTAAGGCTAGGGTTTCGCTTAGTTCATAGCTCATAAGGGGTCCTTATCGTTGCTTTAGTTGGTACTCAGTTGAGGATGCAAACTGCGGTTTTAAGCGCTTCTTTCTAGAGGAATAATGGTAGCATAGTTTGACTCATCATAATATGCACTATGTCCATAAGTGTATGGTTTCGTCTTTCAGCTACACCATTCATGCTTGGTGACCCAGGCATGGTATACTGAGGGACAATTTCGTTTTCCTCTAGGTATTTAGCAAATGGTTCTGGACATTGTTCTCCTGATCCATCATATCAACCGTAGTATTCACCCACACGGTCTGATCTGACGGATTTAATCCTTTTGTTGAGTTGTAACTCAACTTCAGCTTTAAAAGATTTGAACATGTCTATTGCTTGCACTTTTTCTTTAATCAAGAATATGTAGCCATAATGGAAATAGTCATCAATAAAGGTGATAAAATAATTGTTGTCCTTTTGGGTAACCGGATGAAATGGACCAGTAATATCGGTATGAATCAACTCTAATGGACTATTTGCACGATTTGCTTCAAATCTTCGAACTTTAGTTTGTTTTCCTTTAGCACAAAAACACGACTCTAAGTAAGTCAAGTCTAAAGGATTGAGAATTTCTGTTTTGACAAGACGTTCTATTCTATTTTTAGAGACGTGTCCTAAAAATCGATTCCATAATGATCCTGAATTCTCATGAGTTAATTTTGCTTAAACGTTTTGTGTTACAACATACAAGGTTTCTTGATTTGAAGCGACATTTATTGAATAAAGCTTATCAATTTTAGACATTATACCGTGACAAATTAATCTAGAAGCATGATAAAGTTGGAAATTTCCATTTCTAAAGTAACCGTAATAACCACTTTTCTCCAATCGATAAAACGAAATAAGGTTTCGCTTAAACGATGGTACCACAAAAGTGTCATGCAAATCTAGATAGAAACCGGATGTCAGCAGCAATCTGAAATGCCCGATGGCTTCAACCTTTATGCCGTTGCCATTTCCCCAATAGACGTATCTTTCATCGACCATTGGTTTTCTGTGGCTTAGGCAACCATGCATAATCATAGATAGGTGAGTCGTAGCTCCCGTATCGACCCACTAAGTGGCTATATCCAGAAAAAATTAACTTCAGAACAAACTAAGTACATACTCTTTTTCTTGAGCCATGAAATATAACTGGTACAGTTCTTTTCTAAATGTCCTTCCTTATTGCAAAAGAAAGAAGCAATACTATTGGGTGCATCAGCAGTAGACACCCCCTTTTCCTTTTTACTTGACTTTTGCACATCTTCAACCGCAGCTTTGCGTTTCTTACCACCAGACTTAGTAACGACAACATTCACAATCTCATGCTCCTCATTCTTTAGCCTTTCGTCCTCTTGCACGCAATGCGCGATAAGTTCATTCACTATCTATTTTTTCTTTTGGTAGTTGTAACTAACTAGGAAGTGTTTGGACTTTGGAGGCAAGGAGTTGACAATCATAACAACTAGCATGTCATCAGAGACATCTAGTTTCATGTTTCTCAATGGAGAAGCGATGTGAGTCATCTCTAGGATGTACTCCCTTATGTTGCCATTTCTACGGTACTGTTTCGAGCAAAGTTTCTTTAAGAGATTGCATGTCTCGACTTTCTAATTCTTTACATATCTTTGCTCGAGATCGGCTAAAAATTTTTTAGCCGTCGTGGATTCAGAAACGTGTCTTCTGAAGCATTCGGGTATAATCTTTTGCATGATCATGGGACACATGCAATTTGATTGTAGCCGGTGTGCCATGTGAGATTTTTCCTCACTAGTACTTTCATCTATTAGCACAACTAGATGATTTATCTGCAATGCAGTGTCTAGATCAGCAATCTCCAGAAAAATCTCAAGTTGATCTTTCCATTGTTTATAGTTTGAATCGTTCAATGTAGGAATATCCTTAATGTTAGACATTATTGCTGAAAGGCAAACAAGAAACAGATGTAAATACATAACACGTGTAATCTTTAAACTACATAAAATCCGAATATCAAAATGGAACCTTAATTCCATCTGCCAATTGTCTTTTAGCATTAGGACTCTTTGGAGTCATCCCAATACCTTCCAACAATTGGGTGTAGTGGTCAATATGACGGCTCTCCAAGCACAAGTTAACCACCTTCCTTCGGGCCGATGAGTTAACCTAAGCATTTAAATCTTGTCACCTGGCCCATTTGGGTCCGCTACCATGCTCATATGTGCTTTTGATAATCATACCTTCATTTGGGCCGGTCAATGATTGCTTCCAACACATACGTGTCTTTCACGATCATAACAAATATAGTGGCGATGATATATTACCGCACTTTAAGGGGATAATATTAAAGCCCTATATTTGCTAAGTAGCATAACTTTATGGTTCTAAATGATCCGTAGTTTCCCGACTGATCCTTTTGCACATACCGTGTATGCTTTGACCTAAATATAGATTTTTGTTTTGCTAAAACCAATTTGAACTAGCTTGATTCTCTTTACGCCTCAAATAAGAACCACCTTGAACCAAGCTTGGTTCTCCTTACGGTTTAAGAAAACAATATCTTATTAATCAATTTAACAAGTGATATAACCTTATAATGAGTCATATTGAGTTGTGAAATGAACCGATTCGGTAATACCCACTTGCCATAAGTGTGTATTGCCATTCCACATAATTTTCAGACCACCGGTGGAGTCACAATGGTCTCGCTTAAGTACCGGCTTTCTAGACAAAAGTATGTGTACGGTGTTTTTATCACAATTCAATAAGTCATCTATCATGAATTTTAAACCGCATTGATTGATAAGTCTGGATTTTATTGGTCAACACAGTCAACTTAGCCCATCGAATTAACTTGGTTGATCTCGGTCAAACCGGGTCAAGCAAGATTCGGATCGTTATTGGGTTAAGTTCCCTAACTTTATTTGTTTATTTATTTATTAACATACATAAACATAAGGCATAAATAAATAAACAATTAAATCAGGCATATAATCATAATGTAATTACTGGAAATTAAACTTAACACTTGATTATTATTATTTTGGATTTCTTTAAAATAATAATAACAACAAGAATTTATTATTACTATTACTATTTTTCTTAATAAACTTTAAATAATAACAATAATAATCAAATTAATATCATTATTCTTTACTTTTTTTCCTTTAAAAAGAACTTTAAAATAATAATAATGATAATTACTTATTATTGTTACTATTTTCCTTTAACAATAATAACAATAATAATTGAATTATCATCATCATCTTTATTATTTTCTTTAAAAAGGAAACTTTGAAATAATAACAATAATAATAACAATTTGTTATTATTACTATTTTCCTTAAAAGAAACTTTAAATAATAATAATAATAATAAATTATTATTATTTACTTTATCCAAAATAATAATAATAAACAATATAGAAAGCTAAAAATAAAGAAGGAATTGTGGTTGGGCCGGGTCGGGTCGGGTCAAAACCCGCCCACCCATTATGGCCTTCTTCTTTTTTTATTTGTGACTGGATTGGGCCAAAGCCCTTCTGAATCGAGTTAGGACCGGGTTGGATAAGACCTGCCCAGCCCACATGAAATCCAAATGTCATACCCTGTAATGTTTAAGTCCGGCTTTAATAATTAGAAAATAATTTAAAATATGAATTCATTAAATGTATAGGGTATGAAGTGTAATTAAAACAAAATATAGGGGGAAAATAGACAAAAGTAGAAATTGAGGGAATTTGGCCAAAATGCCAAACTTTGCCAACTACATGTGGGGGGAAGTTACACAACATTTGTATAACTTCCCACCCATCAGCCGCATGTTAGGAAACCAAAAAGGGAGAGGAAGAAACCGTCTAAGGGAAGAAAGGATAAGAAGAAGAAGAAGAGGAGAAGAAGAGGGCTAACCTAGGTGCAATCTTTACCGAAATTCTGCAGTATATTCGTGAGATTAACTAGAAACAAAGGCAAGTAATCTTTCTATACGCTTTACGCAAATTTTGATACTTTAGGCCCTATATTCTTACAAAGAGAAAACTTGGATCACACATTTGTAGCTTTGGTTTGCTTATGTTAAGTGCTTTATTATATGTAATTGTTGTTGTTGTTGATTGAGGAAAGCTATGTTCTTTGGGCCAATATTTGAGATGGTTATGTTGTGTTCTTCGTTGTTAAATATGCCCATAAGAATGTTGTACGTAATGTGTTTATTGTCTTGATATAAGTTTGTAAGTTTGGTAATGACACCTTAGTTGTTTTGAGAGTGTTTGCAAGGGGTGAAGGATGGATGTTGGCTTGGTTGTGGACTTGTTGTGTTGGAAGGTGTGAAGATATCTAGAGAAGCTTGTGGATGATAGAAGGTTTAGAGTGGATACTAGTTTGCATGTTTAAGAATCAAATCATGATAGTTGTGTGTTAAGCATGATGAATCAAGGTGCTAAGATTGATCTTGAGGTGTTGAAAATGAAAGGGGTTGAAGAAGGAAGGAGATGGGAGGAAGTTACTGCAGAAAAACTGCAGTTCGGAACCGTCAGAACACTTTGAACACCTACATTAGGCACTTCATGTCACATTAGGCGCCTAATATAGGCATTCAATGTGTCCCAAAGCATCCCCGTACACTTCGAACACCTACATTAGGCGTTTCAAGTCACATTAGGCGCTTCATGTAGGCGTTCGATGTATACGGCACAAGTGGTTTTACCCCAGGTGCTCACTGATGCACTAACGGTGATCGCACAAGGTTTGTTCAGCAGCATTAGCCTCCGCCACCACAGCATAATATCCAGTTCTTTTATGGAGAGATGAGAAAGATGAGGGTGCCAGAGTTTGGAGGATGTACTGATCCTGAGGAGGCTCAGCACTGGTTGGCTGAGGTGGAGAAATGTTTCTGGTTAGTGCAAGTTCCAGAGGAGATAAAGGTTGATGTGGTCACACCCCTTCTAAGTGGCAAGGCTGGTGAATGGTGGGACGGAATGGTTTTAAGGATGACCCCACCAATTTCATGGGCACAGTTTTGTGATGTTTTCCTAAATTATTACGTACCGGAGACTGCAATATTGGAAAAGATAAGAGCGTTTGACAGATTGGAGAAAGGAAGGATGACGGTGTCGGAGTATGCGGATCGTTTTCATGCCTTGGGTAAGTTTGCCCCGACGATTATGTCTGATAATCGCCTTAAGATGACGAAGTTTGAGATGGGTTTGGACTCAAGGATACAGTCAGCAATAGTGAACGCAGGAATGAAAACTTACGAGAACATGTTGGATGCATGTTTTTGGGTTGAGAGCGATTTCCGCAGAGTAGCGGCAAGAGCAGCTAGTGCAGGAGGGTCTGATAGAGGCAAAAGGCCAAGAGATGATGTGAGAGTTGGGGGAAGACCTAGACGTTGGGTCAAGATTCCGAAAAGAGGCCCAGTTGGAAATTTTCAGAGACTCCCACCCCAGAATCCAGTAGTTCAGCAGGCTATAGGAGTTTGTCCACATTGCAATAAGAATCACGTTGGAGAGTGTAGAAAGGTGGCTGGAGCATGCTTCCGATGCGGTCAAGTGGGTCACATGATTAGGGACTGCCCAGAGATGAAGAAAAATATTCCTAGAGAGGCGGCTCAGCAGGCGAGAGCAAAGCCATGAGCAAATGCCCGTGTACATCTCATGACGGACACTGATGTGCAGGAGGCTACCGATGTAGTAGCAGGTACCATTTAAACTAAGTTTAAATCCTTATTGAATTAAGTACGTGCTTAATCTTCTGTGTAAAACTTGATATGTCTTTAGGTGCGATTTTAGTAAATAAGGTACCTGCCAACGTGCTCTTTGATAGCGGCGCAAGCCACTCCTTCGTAGCAAAGAGATTCACTAAACACCTTGGTAGTTTGCCTGAATGGTTAGAAACTCCGTATCGTGTTCAAGCGGCCGGAGATCAAATTATGGTTTCGTATCAACAGTCTGGGATTGCGAATTAGAGTTTGAAGGACAAACATTCTCCGACACGCTGATCCCTATTCAGATGTATGACTTTGACATGATATTGGGAATGGACTGGTTGTCCAAGTATCACGCCAACATTGACTGTCGATTGAAGCAAGTGACAGTCAAGAGTGCTAAGATAGAAGAGGTGATGTTTCAAGAAGATGCGGAACGAAAGAAAGTTCCCAAGAAGGTATATGTGTCCGTTGCACAAGCACGCAAAGCCTTAAGGACGGATGCTGAGGGATTTCTAGTGTATGCCATGGACGCTACTCAGGAAGTACCGTCTATTGAGCAAATTCCAGTGGTTAATGAATTTCTTGATGTGCTTCCGGAAGATTTACTAGGAGTACCACCCCCGAGGGAAGTCGAGTTCGAGATAAACTTGGTTCCATGAGCTGAACCTATCTCTAAAGCCCCTTATAGAATGACTCCGGCAGAGTTGAGAGAGTTGAAGGAACAACTGCAGGAGTTATTAGACAAGAAGTTTATCAGCCCTAGTGTATCGCCCTGGGGAGCACCTGTTTTGTTTGTAAAGAAGAAAGATGGTAGCATGAGACTTTGTATTGATTATAGAGAATTGAATAAAGTTACCATCAAGAATAAGTATCCCCTTCCATGAATTGAGGATTTGTTTGACCAGCTCAAGGGTGCCAAAATCTTTTTTAAAATTGATCTCCGATCAGGGTATCATCAGTTGCGAGTGAAGGCCGAGGACATCGCAAAGACAGCCTTTCGCACAAGATATGGCCATTATGAGTTTTTGGTGATGCCGTTTGGATTAACAAATGCCCCTGCAGCTTTTATGGACCTTATGAATACCGTCTTTCGAGAATAGTTGGACAAGTTTGTAGTGGTATTCATAGATGATATTCTGGTGTATTCTCCTGACGAACAAACTCACGCTGAGCATTTGAGAACCGTTTTAGGTATTTTGAGGTAGAAACAACTATACGCTAAGTTTAGCAAGTGTGAGTTTTGGTTAAGAAGTGTGACTTTTCTGGATCACGTGATATCGGAGGAGGGGATTGCTGTTGACCCGAAGAAGGTGGAAGCTATAACTGAATGGCCTAGACCTACCAATGTAACCGAAGTGCTAAGTTTCTTGGGTCTAGCGGGTTATTACAGGAAGTTTGTTGAGGGATTCTAAAGGATAGTCGTACCTCTCAGTCGCCTTACTCAAAAGAAGTCCAAGTTTGAGTGGACGGCGGAATGCGAGCAAAGCTTCACGGAGCTTAAGAAGAGGTTAACGACAGCTCCAGTATTGGCTCAACCCTCCGGAACTGATGGGTTTGTGATTTATAGTGATGCATCGAAGAACGGTTTAGGTACGTAAACTGTAGTATAAATTTATGATCTTGCATACCAATTAAGTTTAGACTAATACCTTATTTGTAGGTTGTGTTTTGATGCAAAACGAACGAGTCATTGCATATGCCTCAAGACAGCTAAAGCCTTATGAGCAAAACTACCCAACACATGATCTTGAACTCGCCGCAGTTGTATTCGCCTTAAAGATTTGGCGGCACTATTTATATGGAGAAAAGTGTGCGGTATTCACGGACCACAAGAGTTTAAAGTATTTATTCTCTCAGAAAGAATTAAACATGAGGCAGCGGAGATGGTTGGAGTTGCTAAAAGACTATGATTTGACAATCCATTACCACCCAGGAAAGGCTAATAAAGTGGCAGATGCGATAAGTAGGAACTCCAGCCATGCGCGAAAATCACCATTGGAAAGAGAGATAGAGGAATTCGGTTTAGATTTGATTGAGTCCACAGTCAACGCTTTGACAACATTGACTATCACACCAAGTTTGGTTGATCGGATAAAGGAGGCTCAGAAGAATGATAAGACCCTCAGTGAGATAATGAAAATGGTGAAACATAGTCAAGCTGAAGGATTTCAGATCAAAGAGGATGGTAGCCTATGGTTTAGAGACAGATTGTGTGTACCTGATGTTGATGAACTTAGAAGGGAAATTTTGTAAGAAGCTCACAGTTCAAGGCTATCATACACCCTGGTAGCACCAAGATGTATAGAGATCTCAAGCAATATTATTGGTGGTCCAGAATGAAACGACAAGTTGCTGAATTTATAGAAAGGTGCTTAGTTTGTCAACAAGTCAAGGCGGAACACCAATGGCCTGGTGAATTGTTGATGCCATTAGAAATTCCAGAATGGAAATGGGAACATGTCACGATGGATTTCGTAGCCGGTTTACCAAAGACAAGAAGTGGATATGACATGATTTGGGTCATCATGGATCGTTTAACAAAGTCTGCACATTTCCTACCCGTTTCAAGTGAAGCACCTCTTGACAAGTTAGTGAATTTATATATGGAGAATATTGTTAGCTTGCATGGTGTTCCAGTAAGTATAGTGTCCGACCGAGATTCACGGTTTACATCCAAGTTTTGGACAGCTTTTTAGAAAGCCATGGGTACGGAATTAAGGTTGAGTATGGCGTACCATCCCCAAACCAATGGACAGTCCGAGCGGACTATTCAGACCTTGGAAGATATGCTAAGGGCTTGCGTTTTGGATTTTAAAGGGAGCTGGGATGGAATGGTAAAGCTAATGGAGTTTTCTTATAACAACAGTTACCATAGTGTAATTGATATGGCTCCTTTTGAAGCTTTGTATGGAAGGAAGTGTAGGTCCCCGGTTTATTGGGATGAAGTCGGCGTGAGAACTATCACTGGACCTGAATTACTCGAGAAAACGTTAGAAAAGGTGAAAATCACGCATAGACTCAAAACGGCTCAAGACCGCAACAAGAGCTGGGCGGATTCTAAGCGGCAACCATTAGAGTTTAACGTTGGGGAAAAGGTGTATTTGAGGGTATCACCCACAAAGGGCATTATGAGATTTGGAGTGAAAGGAAAGCTAAGCCCTCGTTTTATTGGTCCTTACGAAATACTTGAGAAGGTGGGAGCCTTGGCATATACGTTAGCATTACCTCAGGTGTTGGCACAAGTTCACAATGTATTCCACGTGTCACAATTAAGGAAGTACATGGTGGATCCAAGTCATGTACTTGAAGCCCAACCTTTGGAACTCAAAGATGATGTTACATACGAAGAGATACCCGTGAAAATTGTCGACCGGAAGGACCAAGTGTTGAGGAAGCGGGTGATTCCTTATGTAAAGGTCCAGTGGAGCAACCATATAGAACGTGAGGCCACTTGGGAACTCGAAGAACAGATGCGGGAGAAGTATCCTCAACTCTTTGACTAAGGTACGTAAGTTTCAAGGATGAAACTTTTTGTAAAGGGGGTGGAATGTCATACCCCGTAATGTTTAAGTCCGACTTTAATAATTAGAAAACAATTTAAAATGTGAATTCATTAAATGTATAGGGTATGAAGTGTAATTAAAACAAAATATTGGGAGGAAATAGACAAAAGTGGAAATTGAGGGAATTTGGCCAAAATGCCAAACTTTGCCAACTACATGTGGGGGAAGTTACACAACATTTGTATAACTTCCCACCCATCAGCCCCAGGTTAGGAAACCAAAAAGGGAGAGGAAGAAACCGTCTAAGGGAAGAAATGAGAAGAAGAAGAAGAAGAGGAGGAGAAGAAGAAGAGGGCTAACCTAGGTGCAATCTTTATCGAAATTCTGCAGTATATTCGTGAGATTAACTAGAAACAAAGGCAAGTAATCTTTCTATACGCTTTACGCAAATTTTGATACTTTAGGCCCTATGTTCTTACAAAGAGAAAACTTGGATCACACATTTGTAGCTTTGGTTTGCTTATGTTAAGTGCTTTACTATATGTAATTGTTATTGTTGTTGATTGAGGAAAGGTATGTTCTTTGGGCCAATATTTGAAATGGTTATGTTGTGTTCTTCGTTGTTAAATATGCCCATAAGAGTGTTGTACGTAATGTGTTTATTGTCTTGATATAAGTTCGTAAGTTTGGTAATTACACCTTAGTTGTTTTGAGAGTGTTTGCAAGGGGTGAAGGATGGATGTTGGCATGGTTGTGGACTTGTTGTGTTGGAAGGTGTGAAGATATCTAGAGAAGCTTGTGGATGATAGAATGTTTAGAGTGGATACTAGTTTGCATGTTTAAGAATCAAATAATGATAGTTGTGTGTTAAGCATGATGAATCAAGGTGCTAAGATTGATCTTGAGGTGTTGAACATGAAAGGGGTTTAAGAAGGAAGGAGATGGGAGGAAGTTACTGTAGAAAAACTGCAGTTTGGAACCGTCAGAACACTTCGAACACCTACATTAGGCGCCTAATATAGGCGTTCAATGTGTCCCAAAGCATCCTCGTACACTTCGAACACCTACATTAGGCGCTTCAAGTCATATTAGGCGCTTCATGTAGGCGTTCGATGTATACGGCACATCCCCGAACACTTCGAACGCCTAGTATAGGCGCTCCATGTTCACATTAGGCGACTCATGTGGCGTTCGAAGTATACTGGAAGTCTTTTTGACCCTTTAGGCGCCCTATGTATGTGTAGTAACTCTATACACTTCATGTGAACATAAAATGCAAGGGTATTTGTGGTGTAATTGAGGTATAGATGGTAAGTTTGACTAAGTAAGAGTAAGATTGAATCCCAAGTGAATTAGTGTGACGAACGGACTTGGAAAGATACGAACGCTGAGTGTTTGAGGTGCATGACCGTATACTTGATATGGATGATGTATGTGTGTATGTTACATGTTTGATCCGAAGTTGCATGAGCATTTTGCATCATGACATGGGCACTTGCATTTGACTTGAGAATTGCTTTGCGAAAGAACATGTGTTTACAAGAGAAGTTTAAAGTTTTCGAAAGGCAAACTATGGCTGCTGGTTGATCGCGGGGTATAAAAGTCATGCCTACGAAAGCAGGGTATAAAAGCGTGACCTGTGAATCAACAGCAGGGTATAAAATATTTTTATGGGGCCGTGGACCTATCAGCACGGATATATGATGTATGTAATGGGGCCGTGGACCTTTCAGCACAGGGTATAAAGTTATATGTTATGGGGACGTAGACCTTTCAGCACGGGGTATAAAGTTCTGTCTGCTGTGGACTGATCACCCACAGGGTATAAAGTTCTGCTACGCGAAGAATATGATAAGATGAGTTATGGAATGTTTTGTGAAATGACATGCACGACATGTTTATGAAAGAAGACATATGCATGGGTGTTGTGTGTGGTTTTAAAGAAGTACATGCATCATGATACACGAAGCATAAGATTTGATATGCAAGAAGTGTGACTAGTTTATGCCTTGTTATGTGATATGTTGTTTTAGTACATGTTTGCTCTCGTATCCGCGTATCATTTATGTGATTTATCTCTTTTGAGGAATTCTCATAAAGATGCTATTTGCTAACCCGAGCACCTTATTTTGGGCAATGACTTATACACTGGTGACTCGTCGTGTGTGATCCCGTAAGGTGTATAGACGGGTTACTTGCTGGAGATATTTTCGCTAAGAACAGATACTCTATTCCTTTTCAGGTGAGTCGGAATATGAAATGATATTTGTCGAAGACGATGGCGAGTGGGCTCAATGGGATGACGGGCATGGAAGTAGATAGATGCTGGATTACTCTTTTTAAGTTGGAAAACTCAATGTTTATTATGTTGTACTGGAAGTTATGTTAGACAGTTGATCAAACACCTTTTATTTCCGCTGTATTTTCTGGTCACATTAATGATGGTGAAGTTTTAAATTTTACAACATTTCCGCTGATTTATCTTACGTCATAGATGATGTATGCTTGATCTGCTTTTACGCTTCGTAGTTCTCATAGTAGACTACGGCAGGTGCACTGGTTCCGATGACAGTTTTGGCCCGGGGTGCTACACCGAATCTGCCTTTTTTTTATTTAACCAGCCTTTTGGGCCGAAACCCCATTCTGAAGCACGGCCGGACTGGGTCAAACCCAGATCCAGACCCAATCCGAACTGCAAGCTGCTGCCCTGCGGGAAAAGGAAAAGCAGGATTTCTCCCTAGCAGTTTTCGAATTTGCGACTTGCTGGATGCTGTACAGGGTGCTGGCCAGTAGGCCAACCGCCGTTTGTGCATAATAATGGGAGCCTTTATTTTTATGTTAAACCAAGGCACTCCAGAAAACAGAAATGCTGAAAATTCGGAGAGAGTTCGAATACATGAATAGGACCGCTTAATCAAATCAATGGACAAAGTAACAAAATGCAGAAAATATACCTTGCTCCATTGCTGTTGTTAATCTGAACACGTACGCTGCAACTTTTCTAATGAAGAATCTAGCGTGATCCAAGGATTCACGACCTCTCACTAATTGTTGGTGCATCCCTTGATCGGTTTCTACAATTCACTGCTTTACCCGATGGAGAGGCTAGCCAGTGTGTGCTTTATAGAAAATTTGGAACACCTTCCCTTTGTATACTGTACGGCTGGCGGTCAAAGAACTGTATGAGGAGGTGAAGGACCTCCTCCTTTATATAGAGGGAGAAAGGACGAAACCTGATAGGTACAGAATCCAAATTTAAATTTGAAACCAAACCTATCTTCCTTTATGGTTAGAGATTTCCTTATCCCAGATACCTGAGGATATACCTGATATTATCATCAAGTTATTTTTATCCAGTATCAAATATATCTAATATTTAATAATAAATATTATTATTAAATATTATTTAATAATTAATTATTATACCAACAATTATCTACTAGCCACACGTGGGTTGTCGCCCCTCGGGGACCAGACGTCGTACACTTTATGTTCGTTACACTTTGAGCTCATCCATCGCGGTCTTTGACCATATGACTATCTACATATTCGGGGTTTCCATTTTAGACCACACTATACATCCACAAGTATACCCGATGATCACTTAACATGTGGATGTTTTATGTAACAATTAATATTATTACGTGACATATGTGACGTATAATATTATCATACATAATGTCCACCTTATGATTAATTCGAATAAACTTTATCAACGTGCTGCGCATTATACGTATCTCGAATTAATCCCAACATTGACCACTCATGATACTATTGTGACGTCGTGTTGAGAATATTGTCCCACATTGCATTCTTTGAGATAAAATGCATGGTTTATATGAGAATGAGGTACCACAATCCATTGCCTTAAGGTTTTGAGTGGACACGGGCCTCACCTCATGTAAGCCCAAGTTTCAACATGGTGTCAGAGCTAGTTTAAAATGTAGACTCACACCTTCCCTGGCCCATGATTGGCCATTTATTGTCTCTTCTCACCCAAGTCCAGAAGTTCATGCATGGCTTGTGGTTTATGATTGGGGGAGGGTCCTGAGGCGCGTGTGTATGTTAAGACACGTTGTCACGTGAGGACGGATGTTGAGAATATTATCCCACATCGGACACTTTGAGATAAAATACATGGGTTATATGAGAATGAAGTACCACCACCCATTGCCTTAAGGTTTTGAGTGGATATGGACCTCACCTCATGTAAGTCCAAGTTTCAACAAGTCGAGTCTTTCTACAACTTGTATGTGCCTCGAGCAATTCCAAAAGGTGCATTGGTCTAAAGCTTGATTGATCAAAGACCTTTGACAGAATTGAATATGATTTATCTGGGATGTATTCTTGAGTTGATGACCTACTAGTAGAGGTATGTCTCTATAATCATGCAATGTATCTCATCAGTTTGCATGTGAGCTGATAAATGGGAAGACATCTAGCCTGTTTCAACCATTAAAGGGATTTAGAGAAGGCGACCCCATTGGGATCTCACGTTTCTTGTTTGTGCATAAGGCTTGGTGGTTGGCCAGGCATTGAGTTTGGGGATCATTGGCCTAGTATCATTCATATGCCCAAGAGAATCACGCACCAGACCTCCACCAGCATGATTTTCTGGCCGTAGCAATGCGCCATCAACATCAATTAACACTTCCCCTTCCTGCGGAACAGACCAGCGTATTAGCCGTGGCAATTGTTGCCTTCGTTTTAATAATTTTACTCCCAAGCACGAGCAACATCCAGATCTTTTCCCCATTGCTTAGTAGTGAATAAAAACACGAGGCCTAAATTTCGAATAAAAGAATTTAGCTGAAAAATAACATCCCCAGCAGAAACCACAAGATCCTCTTGCCGCCACTGATTTCGGGAAAACCGTAGAAAAATATAGGACAGCAATTGACAAAACCAAAGAAATCACGGAGGAATTGCCTTTCAAAAGTAGAAGAACTGCCCCAGCACCGGAGTAGACAAAATAGAAGACACTGTGGGATTAGGCAGGCAAGACCTAAGGGCAGCTTCATTCCACTTTTCATGAAAGATAAATCGTGAGACATAGCAATCCTCCACCAAATGCATTGATAAGAAATCCTCCAAAGATGAGCAGATAGTCGTATTGTTCGGGTATACTTGTTTATGTAGCAAACTAACAATGAGTGCTTGATTCGAATAGACTAGTGCCAAATCAAAAAATTAGCAACTGTTTTGGCATCATCAAGCGTGTGGAATGGCTTCAACACATTTGGATACATAATTAACCATAAGAAGGATATAAACAAAACCAAAAGACTCTAAAAATGGTCCTATAAAGTCCATACCCCAAACATCAAAAACATCACAAACAAATATAGGGACTTGAAGCATTTCTTTCCTCTTAGAAATGTTTTCAGTTTTTTGACACATTTCACAACTCGTGCAATAATCATAAGAATCACAAAGCAAAGTAAGCCATTAAAAGCCTTAGTGAAGCACTTTCCCTGCCGTTCTCTTATCACTAAAATGACCACCACATGCATGATCATGATATTGAGAAATAATACATAAGAATTCACTTTGAGAATTAACCGACTGAGATAGTTGGCTACGGAATTCTCGGATTTTGTATTCTTAATTTTCAACAAAACTATCTACCCAATTGATGAGCCAAAAATAAACATCTGTTAGTCAACAACGGTCAACGGCAGAACTTATGCATAAAGGGTTCAACTCCTGCAGTTCGGCACAAATGCATCGCTGCTCGGCCAAGCTGCACTTCGGCTATACTCCCCCACAGTATTCGCCTTCTTAGCAAAGAATATGCTAAGGTTTTCACCTCGGAAGCAGGCTTGAACTTCAGCTTCAGCTCGGCATGAATACATTTCTGCTCAGCGGTCTCATGCCTTTAGCTAAAACAAGTTTGTTAAAAATGCTAAGGCAAGTCCAATTATTACTTATGTTCAGCTCGGCCGCATACCTGAGTCAGGTCGGCACTTGCTCAACATGACCGAAACAGATGAGGAATGAGATCATCTCGCGAGGACAGTTTTTATATATTGCATCTCGGCTCGGCAATGCCTAGTCAAAGCAACTTCTTACAGTCAACCTCATCAAACAAAGAGTGCTTATTCATCTCGGCCTCGGACTAACATCGGCCCGGTTAAATATTGGCTCTGCTACTCTAAACAGTATCAGATAAGATCAAAAGAAGATATTATATACCATCTTCTGGGACCCACTAAGCGGCTCCGCAGAAAACTTTCCAGGTTTCAAGTGATGACTGGTGCAGGACAAGGTTATCATTACGAGCCGACCTACTCATCAGCTATGATCTTAGGCTTTAGTCCCATCACATTGCAGTTCTGCAGAAGACGTGACATCCATCTCAGACACATCACAGTTCAATCATAGGGCAGGAGATCAGATCTCCTCAATATTGAGTATAAATACCCCTTTATCAAGACAGGAAAGGGGATCCGAATTTTGGAGAACTTCTGGAGCATTCTTCCATAACTCCATCTCGTCCAAAGCACAAAAACTCATAAACTTAGTGAGATCTTTTACAGGTTTTGTTTAAACATTCTATTCCAGCATAAATTGCCTACTCAAAACACCCATAACTGACTTAAGCGTCGGAGGGTTTTCCCGGGGCAGCGCCCTGGGACCTCTAACGTTCTTCTTCCTTCTCAGGTTCTGTTGAAGGATTTGGACGGAAGATTAACGGAACACAACGCGGGTCATCTCTGATCCAACCGGTGAGCAATTCTGACGCCATCATTTGGCGCTAGAAAGAGGGCACTGCTAGCCTTCATACACCTTAAAACAACTTTTCAAGGCTTTCTTAATAGAGATCCTACCCCATTTATTGAGGGAAAGATGGATGAAAAGGATGGTAAAGGGTTCAAGCAACCTATGACATCCAAAAGACGTCAATGATTCCTTCAAATGGAACAGTATTCTTCAGAGCCAGGAGATTCTTCAACTCCTACTGTTGCTTTCACATATGAAGAGCATGTGAGAGCCATAAATTATGTGGCTCAAAATCTTGGCGTATTCTAAGTTGTGGTGAAAGAGATGAAGGGGAAAGCTTCTGCAGCGGGACCTAGTGCGTTTCACCCCAGTAACTCTCACCCACAAGAAGAACACCTTGAGTACTCTCCGACTCGGCCTGACTATCATCCCATAAGTCAGGCTGGAGTTATGATTGAGACTAGACGTTTAGGGAGAAGGTCTAGTCGTCAGCAAAAAAGTGGAGCTTTGCTACAGGATAAACGCTCTGTCAAAATCCGGTTAGGGGGTCAAGGAAAAGAAAGGAACTCTCTACTGGCTTCAAAGGCTCATATTCTCTCCTACATGAGGAAGAAGAGCCTAGCAAGAGAACCTCAGTCCCTGACGGGACCACTCCACAAGAGAACCATCAACTGTACTGCCTTTATCATCATGATATTGGGCATGATACAGAAGACTGTAGGCAACTCGGCCAGGAGATTGGGTGTCTGATTGATCTCGGCCACCTACAACAGTTCTATAATCCGAGGTCAAGGCTGCATAACAGGCTGAACTTCAGCAGGCCTCTTTCGGATGAAACTTGCCGACCTGGGCAGCAGCACAGGTCATCAAAAGATGAAGATTCGGATTCAGATGGGCAAAGATTTCAAGTATCTGAAAGTACACGATTGATCTAAAAGCATAGGCGCACAAAAGAATCATGTTTCATCTTCCAAATATGTGTTCAAAATTCTCATTTACTCAAACGTGAATTGAATACATTTTTGTTATTACAAATTTGATATTTGTAAGAGAATGGTCAATATATTAAGCAGTGCTTTATATTAAGACTTAAACTCTCATTATATCAATTAAGTTCTTCAACCAGCTCTGCTAGGCCTTTTTGTTCGGCAATGTTCGGTTTAGATCAGTGCGGTCAGACTGCTATTCAGCTTGGTTTGGGGGCATATTTATTTTCTTTTCCCTGGTTGGTTCATACAGAAAGATCCATCCAGACTGGGCATGAAGTTCTGTGCCACCTTGACGCCCACTTTACAAGTTGTAACAGAATTGGAGCCGACAGGTTTCGCGCTTAACCAATGTCTGGCTTATGGCTCGTAAAGTGGCCAGGGACACAAGCTTCCCCATCTCGGTGGCTTCTTTCTTATGGCTCAACAGGTTAAGGAAGTGATATGGTATCTTCCCAACCATGGCACAGTTCAGACTAAATGTCCTCTCATGCGGGGGGCTCAACTATGGGATATCTACTGAAAATGACAAGTTTCATAACTCAGTAGGACAGACCCTGGAGTCTAGATGAGTCCTGTGAAGAGAACAACTCAACAATCAATACTTGGAAGAATCCAAGAAATAATCCAGCAGAGCCGATCCTGGAGACTAGATCAGCTTTGTGAAGACTCAGAATAAAAATGTCTGAGCAGAAAATATAGGGCAGACCTTGGAGGCCAGATCCGTCCTATGAGGATGACATCCGTTAAGAACTTGGAAGAATCCAAGAAATATCTAGCAGAGCAGATCTTGGAGTCCAGATCAACTTTGTGAAAGCTCAGACTAAAAATTACTGAGCACAAAAATATATTATGGGGCATATCCTGGAGTTCAGATCAGTTCTATAAGGGTAAAAGACTTATTATCCAATACGGGGAAGAGTCAAAGAAGCATTCAATGGAGCAAATCCTGGATACCAGATCAGCTCTACAAAAGTGCAGTACAAAAATTTACTGAACATAACCATCTCGGCCGCTACAAGGGAAACCTGGGCCGCATTATATAGGGCAGACCATGGAGACCAGATCAGTCCTATTATTCATCAATCAAAACTTGGAAGAATCCAAAAAAGATTTAGCAGAGCAGATCCTGGAGACCAGATCAGCTCTACGAAAGTTCAGTTCAAATTTACTGAACGCAATTATCTCAGCCGTTACAAGAGAAACTTGGGCCATATAATATGAAAAAGATCCTGGAGACCAGATCGGTCTTATAAGAGCATGAATTAACATTTTATACTTGGAGGAATCCAAGAAGTCTTAAGCAGAGTAGATCCTGGAGACCAGATCAACTCTGTGAAAGCTTTAATTATTATTCATACATCTCGGCCTTTACAAGGAAAACTTGGGCCAAAAGATTTCATCTCAGCTCGGCAGGATAACAGGTTCATGCTATATTTTAAAGATTGGTAACTTAGCTTATTTTCAATTAAACTGATTAAGATTGTTAAGGCCGACATATGATCTCGGCAACAATAAGTTTAGAAAGCAAAGACTTAGCAGAAAAGTTGAAATAAAAGAGCAGAACAGAAGGAAGAGCTACAAATTGCCAAAGACTTAGAAAGTTTTTTCATTAATAAGGATTTCAAGGTACAGAGTACAACTGATGCCTGCTCAGCTAAATTACAAAGAAAATCCTGTCTAGTCTTCATCTTCTCTCAAGTCAGCTCCTTCTAAGAACTGCTGGAATTGAGTATCAAATTCCTGGGAAGCACTTACGTTGTACAGCTCGGCTAGACAAGAATCTTCTTTGTTCAAATCTGTATAGACTTCCGAGCAGACATCAATGGCCTCTTTCCATCCGACCTCCATGGCTGAACTTTGCAATAGGATCATATTTTCTTCAAACAACTTAGATTTCCTGAAATCATCAATTGCCTTGATCTCAGCCTCAGTCAATCGGTGACGCAGTTGATCTAGCTGCTTTTCATAAGTGTTGCTCCTCTGCAACAATTCATTTTTCTCCTTCTTCAGAACCTCAATCTCAGTCAGAGATTGAGTGGAGGCCAGTTCCAAATCAGCCATTTTATGCTCCAACTCATTTACCTTGGAGTTGGAAGTGGCCAACAGCATCTCAGCATACTCAGCCCTGTGCTAGAATTGAGAAACGTCAGCCCGCAGAGAAGTGACTTGTTGAGTCAGCGCAGCTCTTTTCAGATCGGCCTCTTCAAGCTCTCTGGTTTTAGCTTCAAGCTCTTCAAAAAATTCTTCTCCTCGGGCCAAGGCCTCCAACTCTTGAGCTCGGACCTGCAAGGAGGCAGAGTTAGAAAAATGACTAAGTGACGAAAAGCAAACAAGCACTTAGAAAAAATTTTCTTACCAGAGCAATGTTGGAATGAAGGACATTCTTCAAGTCCCCCAAGAGGATGCTCTCAATTTTTGGTGATCCAGAGGCAGAACAGCCACCTTGTTTAATTTTCTAGATATGGCTGGGTCCACAGCTGAATCACCTTCAGAGAACCCAATCAAGCTTAGGTCATGAATCCCAGCTTGCTGAGGTAGGATCTCTTCAGCTGGCCTGGTGGGATTTGCTTCGTATGCAGGTTGAGAAGGACCTGCATCTTGGCCGCTGGAAGGGCCTTCATCTTGGCGTCTCTTCCTTTGGTGCAGACTTGAGCCCTCACCAGCTTCTGCTGAAAGTTTTGGTTCAGCAAAGACCTGAGATTGGGTCTCGGCCTCAGGCTCGTCATCAATGATCTCTATTGGCAAAGCTGCAAGAAGTAACAGATCAAGTCAGAAACATAACTCAACACTTAGAAAGATTTAAGGTTGAGAAAAGCTTGTTACCTGGTTCGGGCTCTGCTTGCACGGGCTCAGCAGTAGCAGCAGGAACTGGGGGCAGAGCTGAAGTAGAAGCACCCCCAGCAGAACCAAGAGCAGCCATCCTTCTTTCTTTACGAGGTTTCTTCCTGGCTACCACCTCAGCCAATCTGCTGGAATAGGAAGAAGGTCCAGCCATTGCGCCTGCATCAAGGATAAAACAGTTAGATACTGAAAGTAAGAAAAATGCTAAAAGGAAAGTGCAACAAGACCAACCTCGAACAATGGTTAAGTTGTCGGGAGAGAGAGACAAATAATTTTGGCCCACAGCCGAGTGGCTCAGGTCAGCTGCCATCCAAATCTCATTGTCCACCTTTTGCCAATCGATGACTATGGGTAAACTTTGTATTCTGGCTGCCTCATTGCAGTATTCTAGGCCCGGCTTCATGCTGTCTGCTCTGCCAGACTTCCAGAGATTTCCGCTCGGCAACTCAGCTTTCTTAACATAGAAAAATCTACATTTCCATCTCTTGTTGAAGGTAGGAATATTGATGGCAAAGGGAAAGTTTGTGTTAGACGCTCACTTGCTGAAATAATACCAGCTATGCGAGGCCCGACAAGCAAAAAGGCTCTAAAAACAGTGGCATTTAAAGGGAACTCAGCTATTCTAAGGAAAAGAAGATCGCAAAGAATAAGTTTCTGACCATTGGGTTGGATCTGAGGAAGTCTGAGACCATAAGCCCGCATAATATAGACAAGAGGCTCAGGAATGGGAAGATTAAATCCTGACTTGAAATAATCCTCGTAGACTGCTTCATAATCCCTAGGGAGATCGTAAGCAGTCTGACCAGGCAAGGGAAGGATTGAGCCGAACCGATTTCGGTCAATTTTATGGAATTTACAGATTCTGTCCAGATCGGCCTCGGACAGGGTGAAAAAAGACTCTTGGACAAGAAGAGAAGGTAGACCTCTCTCAATGACCCCCGAGAACAGAGATGGACCCCTTAGTGGGACCGGAGGATTTATAGATGCCGAAGCAGGAGCAATCCCTGCTTGCTCTAGTGAAGAGCTAACCACGGTGACAGCTCTGCTGGACTGAGCAGTGTCACTAGTGGTCTGGCGCAAACTACTGATCGGACGGTCGTCAGCAGAGACCGTCCTGCCGGACAGAGATGGAGAGTTGGAACTCTCTCCACCACCGGCGGCGTAGGAAGCACCTTAACAAAAGTTTTGAGAATCATGAGATGAAGCAGACATGATGATAAAGAAGAAGGAAGACTTACAGGAAAGCTGAAGAAGAGGAAGAAAAAGACCGGAGATAGGCTGAGAACGTCGGGAAGACAGACGGAAAAAGTTTGGAAGACGCCGGAAAAGAAAGCAGAGAGCAGGAATGAACGAGAGCAGAAATAAAAGTTTCAAATGACCGTGGAAGGCTCTATTTATAGGATTTCATCTCGGCAGCCCAAGGGTCACCTCGATGTTATCGTCCTCGATCTCTGCAACTGCCGAATACGAAAAGGGGCGTAACTGACTCCTCGTACTTTGTGCAAAGTAAATGTGTAGAGCAGCCCAATCAGAGGCCGACACGTCACAATTGAAAGGACAACTCATTAAAGGCTCTAAACTGATTAGCCTACCCTCTTTGGTCAGCTCGGTCAAACTAATCTGGAGGCAAATGATGAGTCAAAAATAAACATCTACTAGTCAACAACAGTCAACAGCAGAACTTAAGCATAAAGGGTTCAACTCCTGCAGTTCGGCTCAAATGCATCGCTGCTCGGCCAAGCTGCACTTCGGCTATACTCCCCCACAGTATTGGCCTTCTTAGAAAAGAATATGCTAAGGTTTTCACCTCGGAAGCAGGCTTGAACTTCAGCTTCAGCTCGGCATGAATACATTTCTACTCAGCGGTCTCATGCCTTTAGCTAAAACAAGTTTGTTAAAAAGGCTAAGTCAAGTCCAATTATTACTTATGTTCAGCTCGGCCGCATACCTGAGCTAGGTCGGCACTTGCTCAACATTACTGGAACAGATGGGGAATGAGATCATCTCGCGAGGACAGTTTTTATATATTGCATCTCGGCTCGGCAATGCCCTAGTCAAAGCAAATTCTTACAGTCAACCTCAGTAAACAAAGAGTGCTTATTCATCTCGGCCTCGGATTAACATCAGCCCCGGTTTCATATTGGCTCTGCTACTCTAAACAGTATCAGATAAGATCAAAAAAAGATATTATCTACCGTCTTCTGGAGCCCACTAAGCGGCTCTGCAGAATACTTTTCAGGTGTCAAGTGACGACTGGTGTAGGACAAGGTCATCATTACGAGCCGATCTACTCATCAACTATGATCTCAGGCTTTAGTCCCATCACATTGCAGTTCTGCAGAAGACGTGACATCCATCTCAGGCACATCACAGTTCAATCATCGGGCAGGAGATCAGATCTCCTCAATATTGAGTATAAATACCCATCTATCTAGACAAGGAAGGGGATCCCAATTTTGGAGAACTTCTGGAGCATTCTTCCATAACTCCATCTCGGCCAATGCACAAAAACTCATAAACTCAGTGAGATCTTTTACGGGTTTGGTTTAAACCTTCTATTCCAGCATAAATTGCCTACTCAAAACACCTATAACTGACTTAAGTGTCGGAGGGTTTTCCCGGGGCAGCGCCCTGGGACCTCTAACGTTCTTCTTCCTTCTCAGGTTTCGTTGAAGGATTTGGACGGAAGATTAACAGCACACAACGCGGGTCATCTCTGATCCATCCGGTGAGCAATTCTGGTTTCATCACCAATCAACCTATACTGTCCTTCTTTCTTTTCTAACAAATACTGATAAAATTGATCACAAAATCAAAGAACAAAGAAACAGAAATCGAATGATGCAATATTATTGAGAGGAAAAACTGCAACCAACTGGGAATTTCAATTTTTATCAATCGGGTGTAGAGGATAAAGCCAAACCCGTTTTATACAACTGACTGGAGGAAAAAATCAAAACAGGCGAAATGACTATTTTACCCTTACTTCTATTACTACCGCTACACATTTACAAGGGCAATGTGGACATTTCACTTTATTTGAAAAACTCCCGCGGTGAGTCCTTCTTCTCCAATCTTCCTCTGCACCTGAGGCTGCCTTGCACCTCAACTTCTTGGCAACCCACATGATCCTGGTAGTTACCAGACCTCAAGAATTGTCAGCTCACCATCCTTAGCATTCTAGCCCTTGATTCTCCACTCTATCCAACGATCCTTGCCATTCCAATGCTACTCAATCTTGGATTGTGCTTCTTCACTTCTCTTCGCTCCAACTGATTCTTCAACACCCCCCCTCAGATCTGATGCCTTAAATAAGTTGCGCGCACCCATATTGGAAGTCAGGTTTTGAAGTGTCACTGAATCAAGCGCTTTCGTAAACACATCTGCCAACTGATGCTCAGTTTTGATTGGCATAGGAATGATCACATCTTGTTGATACTTGTTCCTCACAACATGGCAATCTATTTCTATATGCTTAGTTCTCCCATGAAATACCGGATTTTCAACTATATAGATTGCACTTTTATTATCATAAAACAACTCAACAAGTCTGGTGTGAATTATGCCCAGGTCACTGAGCAAGTACAGAAGCCACTGGATTTCACACGTTACTAACGCCAATGCTCTGTATTCCACTTCAGATGAAGACCTGAACACTGTGCTGTACTTCTTGGCCTTCCAAGATACCAAAGAATTACCAAGAAACATACAATAGCCTGTGAATGATCTTCTGGACTCCACACAACCTGCCCAGTCTGAGTCAACATATCCTTTTAATTCCAGTTTCCCTTTTCTAGGATAGAAAATCCCCTGCCCACCTGTACCCTTAAGGTATCTAAGCAGCCTATGCGTTGCTTTTAAGTGCAATTCAGTTGGTGCATTAAGGTATTGGCTCAATTGTTGTACTGCAAACGAGATATCAGGCCTGGTTATTGTGAGATACAACAACTTGCCTATCATCCTCCTATATCTTGACACATCTGATATAGGCATAGAATCATTTTGTGCCAACTTCACATTTGGCTCCATTGGACTTCTAGCTGGTTTGGCACCCAAAAAACCTGCTTGCTCTACCAACTCCAATGCATACTTTCTCTGATAGATCATAAGCCTCCATGTGACCTTTCCACTTCAATGCCTAGGAAATATTTCAAGGGACCTAAATCTTTTATCTGAAATGTCTGGTGTAGAGCTTGTTTCAACTGGGTGATCAGCATGATAGAGTTGCTAGCCACTATAATGTCATCAACGTAGACTAGAAGAACTAAAAAAGCATCTGATGTTCTTTTAGTAAACATAGTGTAATCATGATTGGATTGGACACAACCTTGGCTTAGAAGAAACTGTGTAAGCTTCATGTTCAACTCCCCACTGGCTTTTTTCAAGCCATAAAGAGACTTGTGCAGTTTGCATACTGTGTTTGGTGTAGATGCAGAAACTCCATCAGGCAAAGACATATATATTTCTTGAGTGAGGTCACCATGTAAAAATGCATTGTTAACATCCATCTGATGCACATACCAATTTTGTACAGAGGCTACAGCCAGAAGCAATCTTACAGTATTAAGTTTGGCTACAGGTGAGAATGTATCTGTATAATCAATTTCCAACTGTTGAGTGTAACCCATTGCCATAAGCCTGGCTTTATATCTCTCAACACTGCCATCTGACCTATACTTAACCTTAGAAACCCACCTACACTCAATTGGTGTCTTCCCAGCAGGCAAGGGAACCAATAACCAGGAATGATTAGCCTCAAGTGCAGCTAACTCTAGCTGCATTGCCTTCTGCCAATGAACCACTTTGGCTGCCTCTTGGTAAGATTTTGGTTCCTGTTGCACACTAATATTGAGAGCATATGATTTATAGTTAGGTGCTAATGCATCATAAGACATGTAGGCTTCAATGGGATAAGGACTAGAGGATTTTTGTGAGGCATCAGAAGATGATGAAGCAAAAGCAAGTAGGTTACAATAATACTCTTGAAGGTATTTAGGTGGATGTCTGGTCCTTTTTGACATGGTGTGTTCTGAGGTATCAGGAAGGAAAAAGGGCAGATGGACCTCAAGACCTGTGCAGGGTTGAGGACTCATAGGGGATGTGTCAGTGGCAGGTGTGGAAGGAGAGGAGCTTGAAGAAGGTACATTATCAGAAGCATTATGACTAGGCATGAGATCAGAAGGAGATGTTGTAGGTACTAGGACACAGTTAGGATGTGATGGTTCAGAAAAGGAAGAGGGAAGAGAAGGCTGGACCACTGAAGACAAGGGTGTAGTGAGTGAAGAGAAAGATGGTGATTCAAAAGGAAAGACATGTTCGTGGAACTGGACATCTCTTGAAATAAAGACTTCTTTGGTTGTCAAATTAAGGAGGATATACCCCTTTGTATGATAAGGCATACCTAGGTATATGCATGATATAGATCTTGGATCAAACTTGGTCTTGTGTTGAGAGACATTGCTAGCAAAGGCTAAGCAACCAAAGATTTTTAGATTCTGGAGGAGTTTGATATAGGAGCTGATGAGGTGTTTGGTGCTTGAGCAGTGGAGTGGGAATGATGTTTATGAGATAAACGACATACTGAATACAGAATCCCCAATAAGGTATGAGTATGTTGGCTTGAAATCTAAGTGCCCGGGATACATTGAGTATATGCTGGTGCTTTCTTTCTAAAACTCCATTTTGTTGTGGAGTGTATACACAAGACGTATGATGAATTATGCCTTTAGCCATAAATAATTGGTCCATCTTAAATTCAAGACCATTATCTGTTATTATACATTTGATGTTTTTGGAGAATTGTGTGTTGACATAGTGCAAGAAGCTCTCTATGACATGTCTGGCCTCTGACTTTTGTTTCAATAAATACACCCAGGTATACCTTGTGTAATCATCAACGATGGTTAAGAAATAACGATGACTACATACAGTAGGATGTTTGTATGGACCCCATATGTCAACATGTATAAGATCAAAGGGATATTTAGAAACAGATTCAGAAACAGAAAAAGTATTTCTCTTCATTTTTGCCGAAGGGCACACTGTACAACTATGAGTGTCATTGTAATCATGAACTGAATCATCTATCTTTTGTATTTCTTTTACTCTAGACTGAGATGGATGTCCTAGTCTATGATGCCATAGCATAGAGGGATCAATGGTTTGAGCTTTAGATGACAAACAACTGACTGACGAAGAGATATGATTGGCCTGACTGTGAGTACCATAGAGATAAAATAGGCCCTTGTGCTGCTCTGCTGAACCAATCATCCTCAGGGATACACATTCATGAATGATACAAGATTTACCCATGAACTGAATAAGTACAGAAGGAATAGAGTGCAATTTACTGAGAGAGAGAGAAGATTGTAAGCAAAGGTAGGAACAAAAAGCACATTATGAACAACCAAATAAGGATTGATAACCACTGTTCCCATGTGTGTGGCTGACACTGAGAGGTTATTTGGCAATCTGATAAAGACATGTTCAATAGAGTGATAAGATTGGAAAAGTTTAAGGTTACAAGCTATATGATCAGTAGCACCTGAATCTATAATCCAAATGTTCAAATTATTAGAGTGACTCTCACCTTGATCATTACCTAAGAGAGCAGACATCACTGCCCCTTAACTTCCAGCAATCTGACCATGAACAGAGACATTCTTGCTTTCATCATTAACAGCTAGCAATGCCAACAGCTTATGAGTCTGTTCTGGTGTGAGTAACGAAGCTTGGCACATCCTGTTTCCCTACTCCACCTGTGATGGCTGACTATCTTTACTCACCACCTCAGACAAATTCACTTGATTCTTTGTCTTGAACCTAGGAGGGAAGCCATGCTTGCGATAGCATCTCTGCTCAACATGTCCAACCATGCCACAGTGTGTGCATTGTGGCCTTTTTCCACCTTCTGGAAAGAATTTTCCATTCCCTCTCCTGTAACCAGTGCTGCCTCCTCTACCTGCATATGAATTCACTGATGCTACCATATTTTTTCCATCAGTCTCCTCAACCATAAGTGCAGTAGGATTACTACTTAGAGAATTTTGCATACTTATCCCAGTTAACTTCCTTTCATACTTCAAGGCCATTGCAAAAACTTCATCAATATTTGGTAAGGGTGACATTACAAACACTTGAGACTTGACAGGCTCAAATTCTTCATTTAATCCCTTTAGAAATTTAATGACATAATCTGTTTCAACAAACTCACGCAACTTAACTCCAACATTACATCTACAACCACGACAAGTACACATGGGAAAAGGCCTCGACACCATCATCTCTTCCCACAGAACTTTCACTTTGGTAAAATAATCGTTCACTGAATCACTTTCTTGTTTAACAGAATAGAAGTTCTCAAGAAGATCTGATAATCTAAAAGCATCACCTGTAATATACATGCATTTCAAATCGTTCCAGACTTTCTGTGCACTGTCATACCACATTACACTTTGAGCAATCGAAGGCATCACACACCATACACATTTGGTTGCTCAATGGTGCCATCAAGAAAACCTATCTTGTTCTTGACAAGGAGTGCTATCTGGAACATTCTACTCCACGAATGTAAATTATGTGAATTCAATGGGGGCTGTGCAAGGATAATCGCTGGACTATCACTAGGATGGAGATAATATGGATTGTTAATGACGTATTCTGCTGGTTGTGAACCACCAGTTCTTTGACTTCTAGAGGTTGAAGCCATAACGAGAATTCAATAGGATTCAGCAAATTTCAAGAATTGAATTGACATGAATCAAGATACAAACACAGTATGCACATCAGCAGCCAAGAAATTACTCTGATACCATGATAAAATTGATCACAAAATCAAAGAACAAAGAAACAGAAATCGAATGCTGCAATATTATTGAGAGGAAAAACTGCAACCAACTGGGAGTTTCAATTTTGATCAATCAGGTGTAGAGGATGAACCCAACCCCGTTTTCTACAACTGACTGAAGGAAAAAATAAAAACAGGCAAAATGACTATTTTACCCTTACTTCTATTACTATTGCTACATATTTACAAGGGCAATGCGGATATTTCACTTTATTTGAAAAACTCCCGCAGGGAGTCCTTCTTCCCTAATCTTCCTCTGCACCTGAGGTTGCCTCGTACCTCACCTTCTTAGCAACCCACGTGATCCTAGCAGTTACCAGACCTCAAGAACTGCCAGCTCACCATCCTTAGCATCCTAGCCCTTGATTCTCCACTCAATCCAACGATCCTTGCCATTCCAATTCTACTCAATCTTGAATTGTGCTTCTTCACTTCTCTTCGCTCCAACTGATTCTTCAACAAATACATCAAAACCTAATGATGGGTGTAAACTATCATTTTGGAACCCAACAAACAGTACAAAATTTATTGAGAGAAAAAAAACGCAAGAAATTTGCTTTCTATGGCAGTATAACTGGCTTGAGTCGAATCAAGAGCTTTAGAAGCACAATAAATAAAATGAGATATTTTGTCCTTCCTTTGACTCAAATCCGCTTCTACCGTATGATCACTAGCATCACACATAATTTCAAAAGTTTGGGTCTGATCCGGTGGTTGCAAAATGGGAGCGGACACCAAAGCATGCTTCAACAATATAAATGATTCCATCAAGTACTCACCAAAAACAAAAAGCACATACTTGTGCAACAATTTTGTCATAGGAATACAAATCTTTGAAAAATCGTTTATAAATCTCTAGTAAAAACCAGCCTAACCAAAAAAAAAAACTCTAATTTTCTAAAGATTTGTAGGAGGAGGTAATTGTGAAGTAAGCTCAACCTTCATTTTATCTATCTCAATCCCACGTTTCGACACGATATTACCCAGCACAATGCCATCATCAACCATGAAATGACAGTTCTCATAATTAAATATAAGATGTTTCTCTACAAATTCATCCAAAGCACAAGACAAGTTAGACAAATATTCATCAAAGGTCTCTCCATAGACCGAAAAATCATCCATGAAAATTTCAACGTAATTTTCCATAAAATCACCAAAAATTCCCAATCTACATCTTTGAAAAGTAGCGGATACATTACGTAATCCAAATGACATTTTTCTATAGGAAAATTTACCCTAAGAACAAGTGAAATAATCTTCTCTTGATCTTTCTGTGCAATCATGATTTGAAAAATACTCCAAATAGCAATGTAGAAAGCAACAGGTCTTTGCCTAGACACACCAGAACTGTTAGAACCAGCAGACTTAGGAGTAAAAGAATTAGTTCTAGGCGTACTGTTTACATTCATCACTGAGTGCCAGAATAATTCAATTTTCTTTCCAATTTCACTACCATGGATAAGGCAGTCTTTAAGTCTGGCAAGGGAGCAGATATCAGTACTTGTGACTTTACAGCTTCGAATTCTTCGTTCAAACCTTTTAAAAATTTGATAACACAATCATTCTCAACAAACTTATTAATCTCTACCTTGTGATTACACGTACACTTGTGACATGAACAAGTAGAAATGGATCTGAGAACAACCCATTCCTCCCATGCACTTTTGAGGTTAGTATAATGCTCAGTTATACTACTACGCTCATGTTTAATGGCATAGAACTTTTCCTGTAGATCAGAAAGCCTAAATGAGTCAGTGTTTCCATACCTAAACTTCAAACCATTCCATATCTCAACTGCAGAATCTAACCACACAACACTTTGTCCAATATTAGGAGTTAAAGAATTTACCAACCAAGAGGTCACCATATTGTTAGACTTGATCCATGCATTGTATCTGCGAGCATTCTCCGCAGGCTTCTCAATCGTGCCATCCACAAATTTGATTTTGTTGTTTGTCTCCAAAGCTCTCCTCACAGATCTACTCCAATTGTGATAATTGTTTCCATAGAATAGCGGTTGCACAAGTACCATGGACGGATTGTCACTTGGATGAATGAAATACGGATTATCCATAGAATCAACAGCAACATTGAATGGAGAGGAAGAAATAGGACTATTATTGTTAGTGTTTGATGCCATAAACGTTCCAAAGTTTATGAACTATTTTTTCAAGGGTTTCATAATTGGACATAGTGATAATTTGATTCTTCGTCGCCGTAGTAAATATATGGCTCTGATACCATGTAAAAATTATGTCAATCTCTAAGAAAAACACTAACAAGCTAAATACATGAGAAATCATACAAGGAAATAAGCAAACGAAGAACAAATCACCAAGAATATAGAACGCATTGGTAGGAAGAAACCGAGAGAAAAAATTCAATAGAAGAATGTGCAGAGAAGGCAATGAATTACTGTCAAATATTGACGAATCAATCTGGAATTATTGAAATGAAGAACAAAGCATGAAGAATGCACACAATGCAGAGAGAAAACTCAAGAGTAATAGCCAATGGAACGAAAGAGATAACTGCTTTCTTAGTTTGTTCCGCAACACTTCGGTTGCATTTTATACATTGCAAAGAAGAAGATAAAAGAAAGTTACAAGAATGCCCTTCACAACTAGATTCTATCTATTACTAAAGTCGGGGTACAATCGTCACTTCACTCAGTTTAAACTTTCCCGCTAACCGCTGACCGTCTGCTCTTCTTCATTCAGCTGCTGCGTGACGGTTTCCAGCTGCAGTCACCATGCGCATACATCGATCACGCAATGTGCTGCGCTCAATCAACAACTCTTTCACTCCCAAACGGAACCTTGACCACCAGAATGCACACAATAACCGTTCTCCCAACTGCATTGTTGTTTCACCATGTGTTTGATAAACTACCGCAGGTGTTCGACAATATTCCCTGCATCCACCACGCCAGATACTTCATCTTTGACACCCCCCTCAAGCTCAGCTTGTCATAGAGATTATACACTCCAAACATTTTCACAATGTCATTCATTCTTCTTAAATTCAACGCTTTTGTAAAGACATCCGCTAGCTGCAATTCAGTCCTCACTAGCATCAATCGAATTGTTCCATCTTGCACCTTATCCCTTGCTATGTGACAATCTATTTCTATATGTTTGGTTCTCTCGTGAAACACTGGATTTTCAGCAATGTGCATAGCACTTTTGCTATCGCAAAATACTTCTACATGACTCTGCTTCTTGATCTTCAAGTCCTGGGCCAAATACAATAGCCATTGGACCTCACAAACCAATGTGGCCAATGCTCTATACTCAGCTTCTGCTGAGGACTTTGACACGGTGGTCTGTTTCTTAGCCTTCCACGATATCAACGCTTCACCCAGAAACACACAAAACCCCGTCACACTTCTTCTGGTCTCTGAGCACCCTGCCCAGTCAGAGTCCACAAAAGCTCTCAACTGTAACTGCATACCAGAAGGATACAATAAACCTTGTCCAATAGCTCCTTTAATATACCTGAGTAGCCTCTGTGCAGCTTTAAGATGACATTGCGTTGGTGAATCAAGAAAGTGACTAAGTTGTTGAACCGAGAAAGCAATGTCTGGCCTGGTAACAGTTAAGTAGATCAGCTTTCCTATCAAACTCCTGTAGGCTGATACCTCACTCAACAGTGGAGAATCATTATGAACAAGCTTCAAATTCACCTCCATAGGAGTCTTGGCTGGTTTTGCCCCCAAAAACCCAGTATGCTCCAGTAGCTCCAAAGCATATTTCCTCTGATTTACAACAAGCCCCCCTTGGACCTAGCTACTTCCAGTCCTAGGAAGTATCTAAGGTCACCAAGGTCTTTGATTTTAAAGGTATCATGAAGCTGTGATTTCAAGTGCTGAATATCATACAGTGATGCTGAAGCAACTATAATGTCATCCACATAGACTAAAAGTATCAAGAAAGAATCAGCAGTCTTCTTAATAAACATGGTATAGTCAGTTTTAGACTGAATGAAACCCATTGAAATAAGAAAACAAGTTTGGCATTCCACTCTCTACTGGCCTTACTGGCCTGTTTGAGGCCATATAGAGACTTCTGAAGCCTGCAAACCAGGCCTGGCTGATCTAGGTGCAACCCAGGTGGTGGAGTCATATATATTTCCTCATGTAAATCACCATGCAAAAATGCATTATTAACATCCAACTGATGTAAATACCACCCCTTACTGGTTGCCAATGCCAACACAAACCTTACTGTAGTCATCTTAGCTACAGGTGAAAAGGTTTCTTGATAATCCACACCATACTGTTGAGTGAAACCTCTTGCAACTAACCTGGCCTTGTAACGTTCAAATGTCCCATCTGCCTAGTATTTAACTTTGTAGACCCATCTACAGCTAATTGTATGCTTACCAGGGGGTAACTGAACCAATTGCCATGTATGATTTGCTTGGAGAGCTGCTAACTCAGCTTGCATAACTGCTTGCCAAGCTGCAGATCTGGATGCCTCTAAGTAATTAGCAGGTTCTGTATGCATACTAATAGCTAGGACATAGGATTTGTATTTAGGTGCCAAAGAATTCAAGGTGAAACATTTTTCAAGTGTGTGTGGTGTAGACCAAGTCTGACGGGCAGACACTGGGAATTTGATTTGGGATTAATTACAGTAGTACTATTGGAGATAAGATGGTGGCTTACGACTCCTAGTTGGCCTGACATCAGACTGAATAGGTAAACAAACATCAAGTGATGTAATAGGAATAGGAGTCATTGAACCAGTTGGACCAGACTAAGGAGGTGGCTCAACAGGTGTTGAATTTGGTGGCTCAGAGAATGAATCAGGAATATCATGTGAAGAATTATCCCTTGATGGGACAACTTGAGAGTTTAGATGAGGAGAACAGAGTGGATTACTATCTGGAATAGGCTAAGGATATGAGAATGAAGATACGTCTGTATGTTGTGGAGGACTTAGCATGTGACCAGTCTCTGAGAAAGGGAAGATGTGCTCTGGAAACTCAACTTCCCTAGATACAAAAATAGCCTTTGTGGATAACTCTTGCAGGATAAAGCCTTTTGTGTTATGTGACATGCCAAGAAAGACGCATTTTCTGGACCTGGGAGCAAACTTGCCTCTATTTGGACGGGTGTCAGCCGCAAATGCCAAACACCCAAAGACTCGAAGTTGTTGATAGGAAGGACTTTCGTTGAATAACAGATAATGAGGAGTTTTATTGTCAATAACAGGTGATGGTATAAGATTGATCAGGTACACAGCATACTGAATACAAAACCCCCAAAACTGAATGGGTATGCTCGCTTGAAATTTCAAAGATCTTGCAACATTCAAAATATGTTGATGCTTGCGCTCAACCAAGCTATTTTACTGTGGTTTATGTGCACAACTGGTTTGGTGTAATATTCCCTTATCCGCATAGAATGAAGTCATTTGAAAATCTAAGCCATTGTCAGAATGAATCGTCTTAATTTGCTTATCAAAATGTATAGAAACTTTGTAGAATGCTCCTAGTTTTAGACTTATTTCTCATCAAATAGACCCAAATGTATCTACTAAAATCATCCACAATTGTGAGAAAATATCTTTGATGATACAATGTGGGGTGCCTGTATGGCCCCCAAATATCCACATGAATTAAAGAGAAAGGAGTTACAGTAGATGAAACAGAAGAATGAAATGGCTTTCTCTTTTGTCTGGCAAGATGACATATGGAACAAGAAGAACAACTGTTAGGCACAACTACTAAGGGATCTAAACTATGAATTTCTTTCAGTCTAGATAACGAAATGTGGCCAATTCTTGAATGCCACAGTGTTGCCTTAGACTGAAGAGCAGCTTGGAAGGAATGATGTTGTGACTTAGAGGCTTTTTGTGTGGACAAAAGCTTGTACAACCCTTGATCCAATTCAGCTAAACCAATCGTCTTCATACTCATCTGTTCATATAGTACACAATGATCAGACTGAAATAAGGCAGTGATATGATTTCGTTTGGTGATCTTGCTGAGAGAGAGCAAGTTAAAGCAGAAAGTAGGTATATACAAGACAATATCAAGTACCAGGTTTGAGTTTATGATGACAGCACCTATGTGTGTGACCTTTACAGATTGATTATTTGGCAGTTTTACTCTCAAAGAATTGACTGAATGACACGTATCAAAGAGACTCAAGGAACAATATATATGGTCAGTAGCACCTGAATCCAAAATCCATAATCCTAGATTCTTAGATGATACATTACCTGTTTCATTATTAGAGACACTCAGATGCTGAGCTAACATGACAGCATGCTGCCCATTTACATTATCACCTGGGCTTGACATCTCTTTGATTCCTTTCTGTTGAAATTCCTTAAACATACACATCAGTTGTTGATATTGATCTTGAGTAAACGAACTACAAGATCTTGCTGATTCCTTTTGGTCATCACACCCTGTCTCACAGAACTGACCATTAGAATTAAACTGTGAATCATGATTAGTTACACAGTTTATCTGCCCCTTAGGTTTATATCCTGGTGGATACCCATGCTTTTTGTAACATTTTTGTTCCGTATGTCCAAGAAAACCACAATGACTACATACAGGCCTCTTCGTATTATTTTGTCCAAATGACCCTTCTTTTCTAAAGTTTTTCTGTGACTTCACATTTTGTTTATATGTTGAAGTCTTAAAATTTCCATCCGCTTGATTAGCGAACATCACATTCTTATCTCCTCCACTTGCAACCACAGAAGGATTATTCAGAAAGGTAGATTGATTACTTGAGTACATTATCTTCCTTTCAAATTTCACCGCCATTGAAAACGTAGTATTAATATCAGGTAATGGATTGATGAGAAGAATTTGGGACTTTACAGGTTCATATTCCTCAGATAGACCTTTCAAAAATTTGATCACGAAATCATCTTCCACAAACTTGTTCACTTGACCCGTGATATTACAAGTACACCTTCTACGAGAGCAAGATGGTACAGTTCGCAAAACAGTTAACTCTTCCCACACAACCTTTAATTTGATGTAATACTCAGTCACAGGTAAATTTTCTTGCTTAATCATGTAAAATTCCTCTTGTAAATCAGAAATTCTGAATGCGTCAGCATTCCCGTACCTAAGTTTCAAATCCTTCCACATTTCTGCAGCATTATCTATCCACATAATGCTTTGAGCAATAGAGGTACTTACAGAATTGGTGATCTATGACGCCACCTTATTGTTAGCCTTCATCCATATAGCCAGTCTACAATCTCCTTCAGCAGGTCTAGCTACAATTCCATCTATGAATCCTGCTTTGTTCTTAGTCTCCAGCGCTCTTCGTACAATCCTACTCCATCCATGTTAATTTTGAGATGTGAGGGGAGTTTGAGTGAGATTCAGAGAAGGACTATCTGATGGATGGATATACAGAGGATCCTCATATGGATCCATAGTTCCGAAAGTGACGGATGAGGAAGCCATAGCAGTTCTGAATAGATAATATTCAGAACAAAATACGAGTGATTCAAAGACTCAATTGCTCTAATACCATGTCAAATATTGACGAATCAATCCGAAATTATTGAAATGAAGAACAAAACATGAAGAATGCACACAATGCAGAGAGAAAACCCAAGAGGAATAGCCAATGGAACGAAAGAGATAACTGCTTTCTTCGTTTGTTCTGCAACACTTCGGTTGCATTTTATACATAGCAAAGAAGAAGATAAAAGAATGTTACAAGAATGCCCTTCACAACTAGCTTCTATCTATTACTAAAGTCGGGGTATAATCGTCACTTCACTCAGTTTAAACTTTTCTGCTAACCGCTAACCGTCTGCTCTTCTTCATTCAGCTGCTTTGTGACGGTTTCCAGCTGTAGTACCATGCGCATACATCGATCACGCAATGTGCTGCACTCAATCAACAACTCTTTCACTCCCACACGGAACCTTGACCACCAGGATGCACACAGTAACCGTTCTCCCAACTGCATTGTTGTTTCACCATGTGTTTGATAAACTACCGCAGGTCTTCGACAATATTCCCTGCATCCACCACACCAGATACTTCATCTTTGACAATTACCTCTGCCCGGTGACGGTTATCTCAAATATACAATCAGAAGAAGAAGAAAATGAAAAGACCAAATTGCCCTCCATACTACAACTATTACAAACACTACAATAATAGCAAAATAGTCATTTCAGTCCATTTAAACCGCTCCGGCCTGTTTCCTACTTCTTCCTCTTCGCTGATCTTTCCAGATACTGCTACTCCCTTCAGTATCCATTCGCTCCTTCTCTTCTTGAAGCTTTTACACTCCACATGCAAGTCCATACAACAATTAAACCTTCTACTCATTGATTACCATTGTAATTTTATGGTTCTGCCAACATTTCTTCACGGATCATGTCTTCATCTTTGACACCACTGTTAAGCCATCAAATCTAGAATTAAAAGTACTTCTTGACATTCGAAGTACGCATTCTTGGATAGTGATGAAACACTTCCGGTTATTATAAGCTCAAAATTGACATTGGAGCAAGAAGATACATTGTTGGTGATGCTCAAGAACCAGAAAGAGGCTATTGGTTAGACCATTGACAATCTCAATTGCATTTCTCACTCTTTGTGTATGCACAAGATAAATCTTGAATAGGGAGCCCAACCAAAAACAGATGCACAAAGAAGACTTAATCCAAAAATGGAAGAAGTTGTCAAAGAAAAAATCGTAAAGCTTCTTCAAGTGAAAATCATTTCTCTTATTGCAAATAGTCCTCGGGTGAGTCCAACCCAAGCTGTGGCAAAAAAATTTGGGTTCTGATTGGTGCCCTATGAAAGTGAAGAGAGTGTGATGCTGCGACCTATTTCTGGATGGAGGGTGTGGATTGATTACCAAAAGTTGAATGCTCTCACAAAGAAAGATCGCTTTGCCGTTTCTAGAACAAATCCTTGAAAGGTTGGCAGTTAAATGAGTCAGAAGAGAGGCATGCCAAGGTCTTATCAGAACAGTTCTAGAGCTCCTTTCTGTAGTCGGGGCATACTGTTGATAAATGTTACAAGAAACATGGATATCTCCTAGGATTTAGATCCAAAGCTCAGGTGAATATGGTTAGTAATGAGAGCAGTATGAATCAGTATGGTGATGTTATGAGTCAGGCAGACTGTGAGAAAGTGCAGAGTCATGAGAATGTGATATCACCTGGTCTGACTCAGGATCAGTACGTTCAATTGATGAATTTGTTGCAAGAACGTCAAGAAAGCACCAATAAAAGTGTTGCTGTGGTGCCAAACAGCACAGGTGCACGCCATGTCGTCATGTCAGCACAGCAAACTACAGTTTCTGCAAAGGCACCAAGTAAAGTATTGCAGTTAAATTCAAATATATGGGTATTGGATTCTAGGGTAAGTGATCATATATGTTCTTGCATCAGTCTTTTTGAGTCATATACACCTGTTAACTCCATTTCTGTTGAGCTGCCTGATAAGTGCCTTGCCAAAGTCACACACATTGGAACAGTAAGAGTGAATCCATATCTGACTCTTACTAGTGTATTTTATGTTCCTGTATTTGCATTCAATCTTATATCCTTGAGAAAATCACATAATTAAATCTGCTTGAAGTTGTGTGTAAGTCAAACTCTTGTTTGATTCAGGACCTCAGAACTAAGAAAATGATTGGTTCCGCTGAGGTAGATCAAGGTCTATACTACATACATGGGACACTCAAACCTGCAACCAGACATATCCCTTACACTCACTCTACTCATTCGGTATATGCTGTCACCTCTTCAGACGCATTGCTGTGGCACTCAAGGCTGGGTCACATATCCAACCCAAGAGTAAAAAAAATTTAGAAAATGGATCCCCTTATTGTAATCCCTGACCCATTATTGCAATGTAGTGTGTGTGCTCTTGCCAAATAGAAGAGGACACCTTTTCCTATCTCTAGTTATGTTGCTTCAAGTCCTTTTACCCTTGTTCATATGGATATTTAGGGACCATATAAGTACCCTACAATGTATAAGCGCACTATTTTTCTTACTGTTATAGATGATTACGACAGATACTGTTGGGTTTATCTGATGAAATCCAAAAGTGAAACCAGATCCATTATTCAAAGTTTCTATCACTATGCCTCTATTCACTTTGATGCAAAAATAAAGATATTGAGAATTGATAATGGGCAAGAATTCATGATGAGTCAGTTTTATGCAGCTCATGGCATAGTCCATCAGACAAGTTGTATTAACACGCCACAACAAAATGGTATAATTGAGAGAAAACATCAGCATATCCTATCTGTTGCAAGGGTACTTAGATTTCAATCCTATCTTCCTTCCTCATATTGGAGATTTTGTATTCAGCACTCATTCTACCTTAATATCACACCTACACACGTTCTTCACCAGAAACATCACATGAGCTCTTATACAACACAGTCCCTATCTACAAGTATCTCAAGGTGTTTGGTTGCTTAGCATTTGGCACCAATACTCGGAGGCATAAAGAAAAATTTGCTACAAGGGCTAAGAAAAGCATATTCCTAGGATTTTCTCACACTACCAAAGGCTACATTCTACAAGATCTTGACATCAAAGATATATACACATCCAGAGATGTTACCTTCTTTGAAACATCCTTTCCTTTCATGCCCCAGACTTCTTGCACTTCTGAGACATTAACCAAGCCAGACATAACACCATATGCATCTTACTTTTTTGATACTGGCTCATATTGTTCTATGAATCCTACTCAATCTTTACCCAATCAGCCTAATGGTAATGATAGCCAATTTCTTCAAATGTCTGAACTCATGACACAACCTTCTCCTAATTCTCAATCATCCATGAACTTACATTCTACCTCTTCTGCTCATTCTGATAACCATAACACATCTATGCACGATGGCAGTATCACCATAGAACTGCCTCCTATTTCCAATACAACACCTGATGGTAGACCATACAAAACCATTAGAGTGCCTGCCTATCTACAGGACTGCAATTGCAATGCTGCCAGCCTTTCTTTTAAACACCCAGGACATACTTCTCCACATTCACTTAGCAAGGTCATGACTTATGCATCACTGGATCCAAAATACAAATCATATGGTTTGAGTTTAAATGCACATACTGAGTCTAACACCTATGCAGAGGTTGTTAGTTTACCTGTCTGGCAGGATGCTATGGCTACTGAACTCGCAGAGTTAGAGGCTAACAACACATGGACTGCAGTGCATTTGCCTTCAGATAAGCAGGCTATTGGATGCAGGTGGGTATACAAAGTTAAGCTGAGAGCAGATGGGATAGTAGAGAGACGCAAAGCCAGGTTAGTGACAAAGTGTTATACCCAACAGTATGGTATAGATTACACAGACACATTTTCTCCTGTTGCAAAAATGACAACTGTTAGAATCATCTTGGCATTGGCAGCTAGATTTAATTGGCATCTTCATCAACTTGATGTCAATAATGACTTCCTGCATGGGGATTTACATGAGGACATTTATATGTTACCCCCTCCTGGCCTTTCAGTAACTGGTCCTAATATGGTTTGTAAGCTGAATAAGTCTCGATATGGGTTAAAGCTGGCTAATAGAGAGTGGAATGCAACTCTCACAAAATCTCTATTGTCCATGGGTTCCAGTCAATCTAAATGTGATTATACTCTCTTCACTAAAACTGTCGGGACTTCCTTCTTAGTACTTTAGGTGTATGTTGATGACATCATAATGAATTTTAATGATGAGAGACTTATAGCTGACATTAAACAATCTTTGCATCATATGCCTTTCAGATCAAGGACTTAGGTCATCTGAAATTTTTTTTTCGCATTGAGGTGGCTCAGGCTAAGGGGGCATTCACATCAACCAGAGGAAGTACACATTAGAGCTTCTGGACTAGGCTGGTTTCCTAGAGGCCAAACCAGCAAAGAGTCCTATGGAAAGCCATGTTAGCATGACACATAAAGACTCTCCAGCGTTGCTAGATGTGACACATTACTGAAAATTGATAGGAAAACTTATCTGTCTTACTATTACTAGGCCACTAAGCCAGTTCCTTGATTGTCCCACTAAAAACCATCTTAAGGCCACACACAGACTTCTTAGATATATCAACGGAACTGTAGGACATGGACTATTATTTCCCAGGATGGGAAGCTTGAAGTTAAAAGATTTTGTGGATGCTGATTGAGGAGGTTGCCATGAGACTAGGAGATCAGTTACGGGGTATTGTGTGTTCTTTGGAGATGCCTTAATTTCGTGGAAGGCAAAGAAGCAAACAACAGTTTCCGGGTCATCAGCTGAGGTGGAGTATAGGGTCATGGCAATGGTTACATGTGAGATTCAATGGCTTTTTTACCTTATGAATGATTTGGGACTGAAAGATCAGAAGCTAGTAGAAGTGTTCTATGATTGCAAGAGTGCAATCTACATTGCAGAAAATCCTGTGTTCCATGAGAGAACAAAGCATATAAAAATAGAATATCATGTAGTCATAGATAAAGTGCAAGAAGGTGCGATAAAACTGATGCCAGTACACACAGAATTGCAGTAATCTAATTTATTCACAAAGGTTTTGGATTCTAAACGGATGTCACAGCTCACTAGCTAACTTGGAGTTTATAGTCTTTATACCAAGCTGAGTTTGAGGGGGATGTTAAAGATGAAGACATGATCCGTAAAGAAATGTTGCTAGAACCATAAAATTACATCGGCAATCAATGAGTAGAAGGTTTAATTGTTGTATGGACTTGCGTGTGGCGTGTAAAAGCTTCAAGAAGAGAAGGAATGAATGGATGCTGAAGGGAGTAACAGCATCTGGAAAGATCAGCGAAGAGGAAGAAGTAGGAAACAGGCGGGAGCTGTTTAAAAGGTCTAATGACTATTTTGCCATTATTTTTGTGTTTGTAATAGTTGTAGTATGGAGGGCAATTTGGTCTTTTCATTTGCTTCTTCTTCTCATTGTATATTTGAGATAACCGCCACTGAGCAGAGGTAATTCATTGCCTTCTCTGCACATTCTTCTATCGAATTTTTTCTCTCGATTTCTTCCTGCCAATGCGCTCTATATTCTTGGTGATTTGTTCTTCGTCTGCTTATTTTCTTGTATGATTTCTCATTTCTTGAGCTTGTTAGTGTTTTTCTTGGAGATTGGCATAATTTTCACAAGTTGAATGAAGCAAACATTTAGTTGTCAAAGTAATTGACTCCTGTTGAAGGACACATACTACGGCAATTGTAAAATTTGTTCCAACAGTTTAAACATTTTTTAGGAGATGAAATCCATGTCTCCTTAAGTCGTTCACTAAAGTTTTCAATCTCATACACCTGTTTCAGTTTTGCTTCTGCCAACACATCAAAGCATTCCTCCGCACATGATTTAATAATATCAATATGGAATCACAAGAAGATGGGTACTCCATTGCATCATGAATGTAGAATTTAAATTCCTCGCCATCAAACTCCATCTTCAAGTGCCCATTATTCGTATCAACTTTTGCCTTTGTGTTTTCAGAAAAGGGTTTACGTAACAACAAAGATGAGCTAGATGCATTCTCACCCATATCCAAAACATAAAACCCAAAGAAAAACCATATAGTTCGCTTGAACCAACACATCTTCCACTACCCTGTAAGGTAGTGTACTTGATATATCAGACAATTAAACCACAATCCGTGCATTTTTAATGGTCTTATGAAATATAAAAATAGAGAGACAAAGGCATGATATCAATAGAGGAACTCAAATCAAGCATCGCCATGTCTTCTTTTTCCACCAATCATAACAGGAATAAAAAAAATACCCAGATCATTTTTTTTGGTGGGACATTTCTTTTTATCGTTGCAGAGACTTGTTCATTCATAATCATTTAATGATTTTCAGTAGAGGGATGCTTGTTAATGAACAAATATTTGAAAAATATAGCATGACTTGGCATATGTTTTATTGCACCTATCAACCGCATGCTGATTTCTACTTTACTAAACTTTTCAAACAAAATTGGATCAAGTTCTGGCTTGGGCTTCTTTTTCCTACTTTAGAAGGAAATGCTAAAGAATACTCACATTGAAAGTAAAAACTTCTTTGGATTGATAATAGGATCCATATTTCCTTCCACTGGTGTTAGTGTAATTTGTTCATGAATATCAACATTCAGAAGTGCTTTGGACCTTTCTTCTTGACACACATTTCTCATCACATTACCAACCTCACCAACAACTTTAATTTCTTCATCATTGGAAGCTTCACCCCTTTTTGGTGCACCAATACTTATATTTTTACCTTTAAGATCCTTCCCGCTTCTCAAAGTTATAGCATTTGTGGATTTCTTGGGATTGGGCTTAGCTTGAGGAGGAAGCTTGTTGGAGTTCATCGCTTGAAGTGTGTTCAACACTTGAGCAATTTAGCTCAAATGCATATCCAAATTTTATTGAATGTTTTTATTTTCTTGCTGAAATTGTTAAAATTGCATTAAACACAGAATTCAAGCAACAAAACAAATTGATCAAAAGATGCAATGAACAATCGAAGAAGAACAAAAGTTTAAATATTGCAGAGAGAAAGGAAAATGGCGCCAAGTGCGCAGCTTGAAGAACAAGAAAAGAAAATGAGAAATATCTTTCTATTTCATCTATCTCTAATTTTACAACATCAATATATATTTGTACTGGCTAAAGAAGTATCTAGAAGCCAATATGACATGTGAAAAAATTAACTTGGCTTGATGCAGCAGTTGTTGCGTTCTCGTGCCAACTCCAGCCATCAGCGCACCAAGCGTGCCAGGCCTGCCAACTGTCCAATGCCTACGAGCCATCTCACTGGCTGCTGCTTTTATTTCAGCTTAACACTCCCAAATGCTTCTTTACTTGGCCGCTGAGCTATACATCCCTTACACTAGAACAACCGTACATTTTTGGTCTAACATTGAAGGTGTGATCACAGCAGATCACACCTCTGAATACTAAGACAACTTCTGCCTCAGCATGCCTCCTCTTTTCTTTCCTTTGCTTTGCAACAACAAACCATTATCTTCAACACCCCCCTCGATTCTGATTTCTTACAAATGTTGCACACTCTTAATGCTGAAGTCAGAAATTACAATCTCTGTGAACCTAGTGCTTTAGTATACAAGTCAGCCAAGTGAAATTCAGTTTTAACTGGCATTGATCTAATCACTCTTTCCTGAAACTTGTCTCTAACCACATGGCAATTCACTTCTATATGCTTAGTCCTCTCATGAAAAACTGGATTTTTCACTATATATATTGCACTCTTGTTGTCAAAGAATATCTCCACATGTTTTCTTTGCTCTACTCCCAAATCTTTCAGCAAATACAATTACCATTGTACCTCACAGGTTGCTACAGCAAGTGATTTATATTCAGCCTCTGAGGAAGATCTAGACACAGTAGTTTGCTTCTTGTCCTTCCAAGATACCAGAGCATTTCCAAAGAACATACAATACCCTGTGACAGACCTTCTGGTCTCAGTGCATCCATCCTAGTCTGAATCTGCATAAGCTTTGAGCAACTTTGAACCTGTACTAGGAAATAACAGCCCTAACCAGGATTTGCTTTTAAGTATCTCAACAATATGTCAACAGCTTTCATATGCAATTCTGTAGGATTATCCAAAAATTGACTTAATTGCTGCACACTATATGAAATATCAGGCCTTGTAATAGTGAGATATAATAACCTCCCAATAATTCTCCTGTAACAAGACACATCTGAAAACAATGGTGAATCATTATGTTCTAATTTCAGATTTTGTTCCATAGGAGTCAAGGCAGGTTTAGCAGCTAAGAATCATGTCTCTTCTAGTAGTTCCAATGTTTATTTTCTTTGACATATCATGATCCCCCCCTGAGATCTTGCCACCTCAAGGCCTAAAAAATACATGAGAAGTCCAAAGTCTTTAATTTAAAATGTAGAATGTAAGTGATGCTTAAGTTGTTGTATCTAGGATAAAGAATCACTTGCTATAATAATATCATCAACATAAATGAGCAAAGCTATAAAAGAATCTGACTTTGTAAACAAAGTGTAATCATTTTTAAACTGTTGAAATCCTTGAGACAACAAATACAAAGTAAGCTTCTCATTCCACTATCTACTGGCCTATTAAGACCATAAAAAGATTTCTCAAGCTTGCAAACTGCATTAGGAACTGATGACTGAACTCCTGGTGGTAAATTCATATAAATCTCCTGATATAAATCAGCATGAAGAAAAGCATTATTGATATCTAACTGATGCACATGCCAATGATTTACGGAAGCTAAAGCCAGAAGAAGACGCACAAAAGTCATTTTTGCCACAGGAGAGAAAGTATCAGCATAGTCTATACCTGGCTACTGGGTGTATCATTTTACCACAAGCCTTGCCTTATACCTCTCTATTGAACCATCAACATTTCATTTTTACTTTATAAACCCATTTACAACCAATGAGTTGCTTACCAGGTGGCAAGGGGACAATGCTCCAAGTATTTGTTGCCTCTAATGCTGCTAACTCCACCTACATTGCCTGTTGCCAGGCTGCTGATGAAGTTGCCTATTGGTATGTCATAGGTTCATGCTCAGTTCTGATATTAAGTATGTAGGACTTGTACTCAAGAGTTAGAGCATCAAGAGAGTGATAAGACTAAATAGGATATAGCAAAGAAGCTGGTGAAGCTGATTGACTAGATGAATGACTGAGATTACAATAGTAATCTTGGAAATAAGACGAAGCATGTCTTGGTCTGATAAGTATATGTTCAAAAGATTCATGTGATGTAGGAGTTGATACTAGAGGCAAGTGGACTTGTAATTGTGTGACATGTATCTGACTAAGAGGAGGAGAATGAGGATCATTAGAGAATGAAGAAGGGGAGGATGATGCTAAAGGCAATGATGACACAGGAGATGATTTAGTGTCACTTGAATGTAGAGGATCAGGTGTGGAAGGTAGCACATGCAAAGGATGCAACTGTGGAGGAGTTTGATATGAAATTGATGGAACATCAGCCATACAAGAAGCCACTGGCACTGATGCTGCTGGCAAAGAATAGCCATCAGAAAAAGGAAAGGACTTCTCATGAAACAATATATCCCTGGATACAATAACAGATTTTTCATCTAACTTCTGAAGAATATAACCTTTTGTATTCATGGGTATTCCAAGAAAGACACAAGGAAAAGATCTAGGTGCAAACTTAGCCTTATGAGGAGAGTTATCACAAGCAAAGGCCAAAAAACCAAATACTCTGAGATGATCATAAACAGGCTCTACCTGATGCAGAATCTTATAAGGAGTTTTATGCTTAAGAACAGATGGTGGCATCAAATTAATCAGATATGTAGCATGCTGGAGACAAAAGCCCTAGTAAACAATGGGTAGTGAAGCATGAAATTTGAGTGGTCTAGCCACAACAAGAAGATGCTAATTTTTTTTCTACTACCCTATTTTGTTGAGGAGTGTAATTGCGTGTTGTTTGATTAATAACCCCATCCTGTATATAAGACTTAAGAATCTTACACTCAAGTCCATTATCACTCCTAATAACCTTGACATGGACATTAAATTGAGTAGAAACATAATGGAAGAAACTCTGTAAAATTTGTGTAGCTTCAGATTTTGCTTTAAGAAGATATATCCAGGTATACCTTGAACAATCATCCACTATAGTCAGAAAATACTTCTGATTGTACAAAGTAGGATGCCTATAAGGGCCCCATATATCAACATGTGTTATATCAAAAGGAAACTTGGAGGCTGTAACAGATACTAGAAAAGCGGCCCTCTTCAGTTTTACTAAAGGACAAACTGTACAATTATTATCTTGGCTAAATGATGGTATATCTGGATGTAATCTATGTAGTTCTTGAATTCTGGCTGATGAAGCATGTCCAAGTCTGGCATGCCAGAGATATGAATGAGAATCTAGGCTTGATGAAGAGAGAGCAGAAGGCAGTACACAGGTATTTAAGACCTCAGACTGTACAGGCAGGCTAGAATCATGCATGTAATAGAGTCCATGATGCTTCCTAGCTGAACCAATCATTCTCCTGGATAACTGATCCTGAATGAAACAACCAGAATCATAGAATGAAACAAGAAAATGAGGGGAGTCAGTAAGCTTGCTCAAGGAAACAAAGTTGAAAGAAAATGAAGGAACATGTAATACATCCTTCCGAACAAGACCACTGTGTAGCTTAACCATTCCTTTATGAGTTGCATCAACTGTGATATTATTTGGAAGCTTGATAGAAACATGATCAATGGGATAATATGAATGAAACAAGGTTAAGGAGCAAGAAATATGGTCAGTGGCCTCTGAGTCCAAGATCCATACATAATCAATAGTTGTAGAATACTTACTTGTAAACATACCAGTTGATGCAACTCATAAAGGAATGGTTAAGCTACATAGTGGTCTTGTTCTGAAGGATGTATTACATGTTCCTTTATTTTATTTCAACCTTGTTTCCTTAAGCAAGCTTACTGACTCCCCTCATTTGCTTGTTTCATTCCATGATTCTGGTTGTTTCATTCAGGATCAGTTATCCAGGAGAATGATTTGTTCAGCTAGGAAGCATCATGGACTCTATTACATGCATGATTCCAGCCTACCTGTACAGTCTGAGGTCTTAAATACCTGTGTACTGCCTTCTGCTCTCTCTTCATCAAGCCTAGATTCTCATTCATATCTCTGGCATGCCAGACTTGGACATGCTTCATCAGACAGAATTCAAGAACCACATAGATTACATCCAGATATACCATCATTTAGCCAAGATAATAATTGTGCAGTTTGTCCTTTAGTAAAACTGAAGAGGGCCGCTTTTCCTGTATCTGTTACAGCCTCCAAGTTTCATTTTGATATCACACATGTTGATATATGGGGCCCTTATAGGCATCATACTTTGTACAATCAGAAGTATTTTCTGACTATAGTGGATGATTGTCCAAGGTATACCTAGATATATCTTCTTAAAGCAAAATCTGAAGCTAAAAAAATTTTACAGAGTTTCTTCCAATATGTTTCTACTAAATTTAATGTCCATGTCAAGGTTATTAGGAGTGATAATGGACTTGAATTTAAGATTCCTGAGTTTTATATGCAGCATGGAGTTATTCATCAAACAACATGCAATTACACTCCTCAACAGAATGGGGTAGTAGAAAGAAAACATCAGCATCTTCTTGTTGTGGCTAGAGCACTCAGATTTCATGCTTCACTATCCATTCTTTACTAGGGCTTTTGTCTCCAGCATGCTATATATGTGATAAATTTGATGCCACCACCTATACTTAAGCATAAAACTCCTTATGAGATTCTGCATCAGGAACATCCTATTTATGATCATCTCAGAGTATTTGGCTGTTTGGCCTTTGCTTGTGATAACTCTCCTCACAAGGCTAAGTTTGCACCTAGATCTTTGCCCTGTGTCTTTCTTGGAATACCCATGAATACAAAAGGTTATATTCTTTAGAAGTTAGATGACAAATCTGTTATTGTATCCAGAGATGTATTATTTCATGAAAAGTCTTTTCTTTTTTTTCTGATGGCTCTGCTTTGCCAGCAGCATCAATGCCAATAGCTTCTGGTATGGCTGATGTTCCATCAACTTCATATCAAACTCCTCCACAGTTGCATCCTTTGCATGTGCTACCTTCCACACCTGATCCTCTACATTCAAGTGACACTGAATCATCTCCTGTGTCATCATTGCCTTTAGCATCATCCTCCCATTCTTCATTATCTGATGATCCTCATTCTCCTCCTCCTGGTCAGATACCTATCACACAATTACAAGTCCACTTGCCTCCAGTATCTACACCTGCATCACATGAATCTTCTGATCATCGACCTACCAGACCAAGACATACTCCATCTTATTTGCAAGATTACTATTGTAATCTCAGTCATTCATCTAGTCAATCAGCTTCACCAGCTTCATTGCTTTATCCTATTTAGTCTTATCACCCTCTTGATGTTCTAAATCTTGAGTAAAAATCCTACATACTTAATATCAGTATTGAGCTTTTTAACCTGTGACATACCAACAGGTAGCTCCATCAGCAGCCTGGCAATGCAGTTGGAGTTAGTAGCATTAGAGGCCACAAATATTTTGAGCATTATTCCCTTGCAACCTGGTAAGCAACCCATTGGTTGTAACTAGGTTTATAAAGAAAAAAATGTTGTTGGTTTAATAGAGAGGTATAAGGCAAGGCTTATGGCAAAATGTATAGCTCAGCAGCCAAGTAAAGAAGCAATTAGGAGTGTCAAGCTGAAATAAAAGTAGCATCCAGTGAGACGGCTCGTAGGCATTGGACAGTTGGCACGCCCGGTACGCCTTGCACGCTTGGTGCGCTGATGGATGGAGTTGGCACACTTGGCACGCTTGGTGCGCTGATGGCTGGAGTTGGCACGAGAACGCAGCAACTGTTGCATCAAGCTAAGTTAATTTTTCCACATGTCATATTGGCTTCTAGATACTTCTTTAGCTAGTATAAATACATGTTGGCATTGTAAAATTAGAGATAGATGACATAGAGAGATCTTTCTCATTTTCTTTTCTTGTTCTTTAAGTTGATCACTTGGCGCCATTTTCCTTTGTCTCTGCAACATTTAAACTTTTGTTCTTATTCGATTGTTCATTGGATCTTTTGATCACTTTGTTTTGTTGCTTGAATTCTGTGTTTAATGAAATTTTAACATGGTATCAGAGAGTTGGTAATTCGTCATCAGTTCGTTGATGTTGTCAATCTGATTTTGCATCATACAAATTTGTCTTCACATGCAATATACTTCAACTGAAGTTTAGTTATGAAACGCTAGTGCAACATCATCTAGTTCTCACAACAATCATACACTCAACGATAATCCAGCAAATAATCTATGCTACCTGCATCCTGACGATAGTCCAACAATTGTACTAGTTCAACCTCCAATGTGAAGAACAAGACATGTTTCATTGATGGATCTATGCATAAACCTACACCAAATGATCCTCAGTTTCAAGCCTGGATGCAGGTAAATACTATGATCCAATCCTGGATCATGAATTGTGTTTCTCCTTCTATATCATAGAGTATAGTGTGGTATGATTGTGCCTTGGATGTATGGAATGATTTGACTATGAAATACGGTAGTGGTGATCCATTTAAATTGTATGATTTACTATCTGAGTTCTATACTGTAAAACAAGAAAGTCTCAGCGTGAATGACTACTTTACAAAATTGAAAGTCCTCTGGGAAGAGCTAATGGCTTTAAGATCCATGCCGAAGTGTGATTGTCTTAGATGTGTGTGTGATGTTACTAAGAAGGTGAGTGAGTTCATTGAAAATGGCTATGATATAAAATTTGTCAAAGGATTGAGCGAAGAATTCATCCAGTCAGATCACAGGTGTTTGTGATGACACCGTTGCCAGACATTAAAACTGTAGTTGCAATGGCGCTGAAATTTGAAAGGAAATCACTAATAACAATGCAATAGCTGATTTTAATAATGCTCCTACAGCTTTAGTCAGTAATTGTGATGATCAAGAAAGTTTTGTAGCCAATACGTATGTGAACAAGAGGCAGGGACCAGTGTATAGGAGGGGAAATGGAAGATTCTATCAGGAGGGTAACAAGTGCTTGCAGTGTAATCATTGTGGTATGATAGGGCACACAAGTGATAGATGTTACACAAAACATGGATTTTCTCCTGGTTTTAAGTTTAGAAATCAAGTGAATGCAACTAAGGTGATGGAAGAGAAGCCTCAGAACTGTGATACTGAGCAGGCATTTCAGGCTCCTTCTTGTCTGCCCCCACAGTCTACACATTCTCTTACTCAAAAACAGTTCACTAAACTTCTGAAATTGTTGGATGTTGATGATGTTGGTTCATGAACTAGTGTAAGCAAAGACCTGCAAGGTGCTGTTATGACTGCACAGACTGGTATGTCTACAGGTAAGTATTCTACAAGTATTGATTGTGTATAGATCTTGGACTCAGGAGCCACTGACCATAATTCATGCTCTTTAACCTTGTTTCACTCATATTATCCCATTGATCAGGTTTCTATCAAGCTTCCAAATAATATCATAGTTGATGCAACTCATAAAGGAATGGTTAAGCTACACAGTGGTCTTGTTCTGAAAAATGTATTACATGTTCCTTTATTTTCCTTCAACCTTGTTTCCTTGAGCAAGCTTACTGACTCCCCTCATTTGCTTGTTTCATTCCATGATTATTGGTTGCTTCATTCAGGATCAGTTATCCAAGAGAATGATTGGTTCAGCAAGGAAGCATCATGGACTCTATTACATGCATGATTCCAGCCTACCTGTACAGTGAGGTCTTAAATACCTATGTACTGCCTTCTTCTCTCTCTTCATCAAGCATAGATTCTCATTTGTATCTCTGGCATGCCAGACTTGGACATGCTTCATCAGCCAGAATTCAAGAACTACATAGATTACATCCATATATATTATCATTTAGCCAAGATAATAATTGTACAGTCTGTCCTTTAGCAAAAGTGAAGAGGGCCCCTTTTCCTGTTACAGCCTCTAAGTTTCCTTTTGATATCATACATGTTGATATATGGGGCCCTTATAGGCATCCTACTTTGTACAGTCAGAAGTATTTTCTGACTGTAGTGGATGATTGTTCAAGGTATACCTGGATATATCTTCTTAAAGCAAAATCTGAAGCTAGACAGATTTTACAGAGTTTCTTCCATTATGTTTATACTCAATTTAATGTCCATGTCAATGTTATTAGGAGTGATAATGGACTTCTGTTTAAGATGCCTGAGTTTTATATGCAGCATGAGGTTACTCGTCAAACAACATGCAATTTCACTCCTCAACAGAATGGGGTAGTAAAAAGAAAACATCAGCATCTTCTTGTTATGGCTAGAGCACTCAGATTTCATGCTTCACTACCCATTATTTACTGGGGATTTTGTCTCCAGCATGATACATATCTGATAAATTTGATGCCATCACCTGTTTTTAAGCATAAAACTCCTTATGAGATTCTACTTCAGGTACAACCTATTTATGATCATCTCAGAGTATTTGGCTGTTTGCTCTTTGCTTGTGATAACTCTCCTCATAAGGCTAAGTTTGCAAACAAGTGCTGAGAAGGTCACCTTTCTTTCTTGGCAGAGTCTGTCAAAAGTACTCGGCAAAAGACGAGTCAGGGACGAGGAGAGGGAGGCTCTCAAAACCAACCGAGATTAGAAAGAACGTGCCCTAGTAAGGTTCTTCGTTTTGCATCGAGTTAAACCACATGCTCCACTGCTTGTGCAGGCCCCCGTCAATTCCTTTTAGTTTCATTCTTGTGAACGTACCACCCAGGCGGGATACTAGATCTTTGCCGTGTGTCTTTCTTGGAATACCCATGAATACAAAAGGTTATATTCTTCAGAAGTTAGATGACAAAATGGTTATTGTATCCACGGATGTATTGTTTTATGAGAACTCTTTTCTTTTTTTCTGATGGCTCTTCTTTGCCAGCAGCATCAATGCCAGTGGCTTTTGGTATGGCTGATGTTCCACCAATTTCATAACAAACTCCTCCACAGTTGCATCCTTTACATGTGCTACCTTCCACACCTGATCTTCTACATTCAAATGACACTGAATCATCTCCTGTGTCATCATTGCCTTTAGCATCATCCTCCCCTTCTTCATTCTCTGACGATCCTCATTCTCCTCCTCCTGGTTAGATACCTATCACACAATTACAAGTCTACTTGCCTCTCGTATCAACTCCTACATCACATGAATCTTCTGATCATGGACCTATCAGACCAAGACATGCTCCATCTTATTTGCAAGAGTACTATTTTAATCTCAGTCATTCATCTGGTCAATCAGCTTCACCAGCTTCTTTGCTTTATCTTATTTAGTCTTATCACTCTCTTGATGCTCTAACTCTTGAGTACAAGTCCTACATACTTAATATCAGAACTAAGCGTGAACCTATGATATACCAACAGGCAGCTTCATCAGTAGCATGGCAACATGCAATGCAAGTGGAGTTAGCATCATTAGAGGCCACAAATACTTGGAGCATTGTCTCCTTGCCACCTGCTAAGCAACCCATTGGTTGTAAATGGGTTTATAAAGTAAAAAAAGGCTGATGGTTCAATAGAGAGGTATAAGGCAAGGCTTGTGGCAAAAGGATACACCCAGCAGCCAGGTATAGACTATGCTGATACTTTCTCTCCTGTGGCAAAACTAACTTCTGTGCATCTTCTTCTAGCTTTAGCTTCCGTAAATCATTGGCATGTGCATCAGTTAGATATCAATAATGCTTTTCTTCATTCTGATTTATATCAGGAGATTTATATGGATTTACCACCAGGAGTTAAGTCCTGAGTTCCTAATGCAGTTTGCAAGCTTCAGAAATCTCTTTATGGTCTTACACAAGCCAGTAGACAGTGGAATGAGAAGCTTAGTGTGTATTTGTTGTCTCAAGGATTTCAACAATCTAAAAATGATTACACTTTGTTTACAAAAATATCTTCAGATTCTTTTATAGCTTTGCTCATTTATGTTGATGATATTATTATAGCAAGTGATTCTTTATTCCAGATACAACAACTTAAGCAGCACTTACATTCTACATTTCATATTACAGACTTAGGACTTCTTAGGTATTTTTAGGCCTTGAGGTGGCAAGGTCTCACAGGAGATCATGATCTGTCAAAGAAAATACACATTGGAACTACTAGAAGAGATATGATTCTTAGCTACTAAACCTGCCTTGACTCCTATGGAACAAAATCTAAAATTAGAACATAATGATTCACCATTGTTTTCAGATGTGTCTTGTTATGGGAGAATTATTGGGAAGTTATTGTATCTCACTATTACAAGGCCTGATATTTCATATAGTGTGCAGAAATTAAGTCAAATTTTGGATAATCCTACAGAATTGCATATGAAAGTTGTTCACAGATTGTTGAGATACTTAAAAGGACATCCTGGTCAGGGGATGCTATTTCCTAGTACAAGTTCAAAGTTACTCAAAACTTATGCAGATTTAGACTGGGGTGGATGCACTGAGGCCAGAAGGTCTGTCACAGGGTATTCTATGTTCTTTGGAAATGCTCTGGTATCTTGGAAGGCCAAGAAGCTTACTACTGTGTCTAGATCTTCCTTAGAGGTTGAATATAGATCACTTGCTTCAGCAACCTGTGAGGTACAATGATTATTGTATTTGTTGAAAGATTTGGGAGTAGAACAAAGACAACCTGTGGAGTTATTCTGTGACAACAAGAGTGCAATATATATAGTGGAAAATCCAGCTTATCATGAGAAAACTAAGCATATATAAGTGGATTGCCATGTGGTTAGAGACAAGTTTCAGGAAGGAGTGATTAAACCAATGCCAGTTAAAACTGAATTTCAAGTGGCTGACTTGTTTACTAAAGCACTAGGTTCACAAAGATTGAAATTTCTGAATTCAGCATTAGGAGTGTGCAACATTTATAAGAAGTCAGAATTGAGGGGGGTGTTGAAGATAATGGTTTGTTGTTGCAAAGAAAAGGAAAGAAAGGAGGAGACAAGTTGAGGCAGAAGTTTTCTTAGTATTCAGAGGTGTGATCTGCTGTGATCACAAATTAGATGTTGGCCCAAAAATGTAGGGTTGTTCTGGTGCAAGGGGTGTATAGCTTAGCAACCAAGTAAAGAAGCATTTGGGAGTGTCAAGATGAAATAAAAGCAGCGGCCAGTGAGATGGCTCGTATGTTGATGCTGTAAAATTAGAGATAGATGAATTAAAGAGATCTTTCTCATTTTCTTTTCTTGTTATTCAAGCTGCGTACTTGTCTTCTCTTTGCAACATTTAAACTTTTGCTCGAATGTTTCATCTGACACAAAACCTAAACTAGAACTTGCACTTTGGTTTTGTGCCAGACCTTGGAACAAAACCCGAACTAGAACTTGCAGTTTGACGATCACCCTTTATTTATTAAATGAAGGGCCCCGGTTCCTTTGAAAATCTTGCTATGCTCCATAACCTTCCACGGCATTCACTTGTATTTATCATTGATTTGTTTCCATTTGAGCATGATATTCCTCAGAACCATGGCCAATTTAATTATGAAGCCACAACTCTTCACTTGTTGTTCAAAAGTATGTGGAGGCATAATAATTTGTGTTGGAAAGCAAGTGGTTAGGTCAGATGAAAGATATGAGTGGGTTGTAATCATATCTAAACAAATGTAAGTTAAAATCAAATCTTACCAGATTATCATGTATCTCTCAAAGTTGTTTAGAGGCTATAAATTTACAACGATGTATTACGTCTGATTCAAAGAAAAAATAAACGGTTTTCATTCCAAATCCTCTACATGGTATAAGAGCAGTCTCTGATCCGTGGGACTCTAGAAACAAAAAGTGTTCGTACAGGTCCAAACACCCTGGAAAAAGAAAGGAAAAAAAACATTTTTTATGAACTCAGAAAACTGAATCACAGTTCATCATAGTTCATCAGGAACTCACTCTCATCATCATTGTTCCTGAACCTTTCTTGGCCAATTAGCCACAAAATGATAGAACCTAGCCCCTCAGGAACCCAGATCGACGAGCTGGCCATCCAGCTAGTGAACTTACTCAAAAACGGTATAAGTCCAACAGTTGCCAACTGCGAGGACCTTTCACTGGGATTTAAGTTCAATGGTGACAATTATTCAATGTGGGCTACACTAATCAGGAAGGCAATTGGTGGCAGGGGGAGAACTTAACACCTCACGGGAATCCTCCTCCACAACCCTTGACAGATCCGCCCTATCCAAAATGGGAACAAATTGACCATCTCGTGTTCACTTGGCTAGTTCAGAACATTGAACCCCACCTGGTGAACAATGTCTCCCTATACCCGACGGCTCAGACACTCTAGGATGGATTAGCAACCATCTATGGATCGGGGGATGCGCTGTAGGTATTCGACCTCCATCGCAAGGCCAATACCATTACACAAAGAGGAGGCTCACTAGAGGATTGTTAGATCGTCTCCAGGGATTAAGGGATCTACAGATATTGCTGTGTATAGTAAAAAATACAAGAACAATAGTTTTTTCAGCTGCTAATAGCAGTGGATGAGAAATTTGAGGGTGTGAAGAGAGATCTCCTGAAGAGGGATCCTCTTCCAACAGTGGAGATGGCATACGGAGCTATTCACAGAGAGGAAGCTAGGATATCCTGACTAGTGGGAGGCATAGGAACAAGAAAAGCCATTGAAGCTTCAAGGTCCAGCAGCACCAGGACAGGGGGCAATTGCAGTCAGCAAAGGTGGCACCACCAATCCCACTAGAGGCAGCACCAGCAGCAGTGCTCAGCCAGGTAAGGCATCTGAAGGTAAGGAAGCCATGGAAGCCCCACTGTTTTTGGAGGAAAAAGTGCAGAGGATGCTTCTAGAGGAAAGAAGGGCGGGGCTGGCCAAAAAGGGTGTAGGGTTAATAATTTAAACAATGACCCCTAAAATCCTCTCCTTTCTGATTTTGCCCCTCTCCAGAATATTCTTCCATTGCCTGAACTCGTTTTTACTCAAATGCCCTTACTTTCATCTCTTTCTTTAGCGCTACCTTCACTCTTGAAATGTGTAATTCCTAAATTGCCCTTGCCACTAACAGTGAAAATACTTCCACCCACTCCGCGTGGATTCTAGACAATGGTGTTACGGATACTATGACCTATGACCCCACTGATTTTTCCCCTGTTCGTGCTCCTCATAAAGCTCATATTGAAACTGCGAACGACAAACTTATCTCTTTCCGTGGCACTGGACCTATTACTTGCTCTTCCCGTATGACGCTTCCTAACTGTCTTTATGTCCCCAACTTATCATCCAAGTTGTTATCTATTAGTCATGTCACCAAAGAATTCGACTGTGCTGTACTCATTTTTTTCGTTTTTGTCTCTTACAGGACATTCATTCGAAGGAGATAATAGGGCGTGACACTGAGCGCAATGGCCTCTACTACTTGGATTAGGTGGCTCAACGGGGTCAGTCTATGCTTGCCACCGGCACGGTCCATCGTCAACTGTGGTTGTGGCACCGGTGTTTAGGACACCCGTTGTTTTGTTATCTTAATTCCCTTTTTCCTACTTTATTTCCTAATTCTGATGTTTCTTTAGCCAGTGGAACGTGCATTAGGGCGAAACAACATAAAAGCACATTTCGCCAAAATAATACTCGTGTGGATAATTGCTTTTTTGCTTATACACTCTGATGTTTGGGGTCCTTCCCCTATCCCAACTCCACAAGGGTTTCAATATTTTGTGATATATGTTGACCTGACTTTATTTCTTAACGAACAAATCTGAAGCTGATAGCCGCTTCTGTGACTTTTTCCACATGGTTCATACTCAGTACAATACAAAGGTTAAAATTCTTTTCTCCAACAATGACTTTGAATATATTTCTACAATCTTCTGTTGAGAAATATGTTTGGATAATTTTCAAAGTCATGATTTTAAGTGGTGAATGCAGGAAAATGTCACACATAGTGTAAAATGTGATTAAAAGTTGAAAATATTGAAAAAGTTGACATCGATCTCTCAGGTTATTACACTTCGATTGATCAATGTAATTCGATCCCTCACATCGATCGATCTATGTAAGTCAGTGAAAGTTCAAGACCTTACGGTCAGACATTGATTTCTAAACCTAAGACACATCAGTCGATTGATGTATACATCAAATCCTCATTTTGATCGATCGATGTAGGTGAGAGACAAATTCTGAAACTCACTGTGAGACATCGATCTCTGAAGCTGAGGCACTTCAATCGATCGATGTCTAGGGTTTTTAGAAATATTTTTCTAAAATGTGATAAACTGATTGTTTTTATTTGTGCATGTTTTATATATGTTCATTATGTGATTTATGTGATTTTGATAAATAGAAATGTATTGTGACTAATGCGCCTTGGAAGTTTCTACAACTCACCAAAAAGGGCAAAATTGGTATTTTGAGTTTTGTAGGAACATGATATGGTGGAAATACTTCAAGGACATATTCTCATCTTAGTTATTATGACAAAGTTGGTATTATATTTATTTCTGACCATCGGGGTCATTTCTGAAGTTTTCTCACACCAGGGGCATTTTGGTCATTTCATCCCTAAGGGTATTTTTGGTATTCTCACTCAAGGAATCTCTTGAGTATACTTTTATCTTCTTTCTGAAGCTTATGTTGATCATTATGAAGATTATTTTGTGGTTCTTTATCTTGTTCTCTTAATTGATGATATTATCAACAGTAGCAGGATATGTGACGGTTTGAGATGTCACATTCAAATTCTTTCTTGATGAACTTATTTTATATGTTATTGGAGGATATTATTCATCATATTTCAGAGATTTTAAAGGTTCTCAAGTTTTGGAAATGATCACAATATATAAGAAGAAATGGTTGGATACTTGGTGTTACGTGTTGGCATAATCGTGTCAACTATTATTTGTTGATTTCTTCTTCAAAAATCTGAGTTTGTACATATATATATTGGTCCAAAACGTGTATTAGCAGATGGATATGATGCTTTATTCATTTTGTGGTTTGGTGACAAGTGGATCAACCAAAAAGAAGCTAGTTGGCAAAAATTGCCAACTAGGAAAATTCAAATTCAAAGGTAACAGCCATATGGCTGTTTTCAGCAGAATGTTTGAAGTCAAATGGGGCCTTCACATGCCCTATTCTTTTGCAAGGAGTTGAGGGTATTTTGGTGGCATTATCCTCTCTTATTATCTTCATTTTTCAAAGGATAATCAAGACATGCCAGGGTGGAAATTTTCGGCCAACAAAGTAATTTCAAGGTGGACCAATCATTTTTCTTGTTGTTGCCAAGTGTACAAGGCCAATCAATGATGTGAAGACACTTAAGCATTGATGATGAATATGGTGACACATTGGAAGTCTTATCTCCAAGGCTCAACTCACACTATAAATAGGAGGCAACGGTGAAGAAGAAGAACACACTTGAAGCTCACTTGAACGCATTAGTTGATTTGTCTAGCTATCTTCTTGTCATTCTTGTTCCATTCTTTGTAGCCAAGGTGTACTTGTTGTATTTGTTGGATAGCTACAAGACTCTTGAGCTATATTTGTAAGATTGATTAGCCAATTCTATAAGGCTACATCAATAGGAGGTAGCGGTGTTGCAACTAAGTGTTGCATAGAAGGTGTTCATCCAAGTCTTGAATAGGGTTTGTGTATAACCCAAGGATCAAGCTTGGTTCTTGTTGTAAGTTGATTCATACCATATTGAAATCCAAGGAAAGGTGTTTCTTGGGACTGGAGTAGGTCACATTGACCGAACCAGGATAAATTCTTGGTGTTCTTGTCTTGTTTCTACATTTCTGCATTCTGCCGTTTTTTACTGTAGTTTTCACACAATTTCTCACGTTTTGAAAAAATAGGTAAACAATTTCAAAATTCGTGAGTTTTGGTGGAGTTATACTTCAGACGGTAACCTTTCATTTGGAACAAGAATCACTTGATTTGAGCAATGGAAAGTTAGTCTTTCAGACATTGCAAGATAACTGCTCCAATCTGTCTGTAATCTGACCGGTTTTGTGAAAACTTGAATTCGGTTTTAATCAAGAATTTTTTAAGGTCAGAGCCTTTTGTAATCATAAACTAGACATCCAAAGGAGTGTTTTGACATAAATTTCAACCTTTTTGGTTAAGTATTCAAAGAGAAACACGTTTTTCAATTTCGGCAACATTCTGTCCAATTTTGTCTAGATTGACCATCTGAATCTTTTTACTTGTTTGAAGGGCCAAACGATCTTTTTTTGTCTAATTGTTGGATAGAGTCTTGTCAATACATTGAAGTTAAACTCTGGAAATTTTCATAATTTTTGGAGTTGTGTACAAGGAGTTTTGAATTTTTCAAAAACGGATTCTAAATATGAGGTAGTCTCAGATTCTGTTTTCAAAGGGGATTTTTATCAAGGGTAGTAGTGTAATTTTCCGCTAACCACTATTTACCCCCCTCTAGTGGCATTTATTGCAGGTGCACGGTCCAACAATTGTTATCAGAGCGTGGTTTACACCACTCAAAGAAGCAAGATTCAACACCGTACGAACAATACAAGTCCAAGAAACAACAATTCATTGTATACTGATTGTCTCAAATCAAAGGTACATACAATGGCTATTGTTTCTCGCAAAGGTGAGTTGGAAGATATGTCTACACAAGGCCCTCCTCTTTTCGATGGTAATAATTTCGTTCATTAGAAACTTAGAATAAGGCTATTCTTAATGGCTATAGACATCGATTTATGGTCTATAGTTAAAGATGGATCATACATTCCACTAAAAATTGTACAAGTTAGTGGAGTCACACAAGAGGTTGAAAAATATAAAAGTGAATGGTCATTGGAAGATAAAAAGAAAATGTCCATGATTACTAAACCTATGCAATTACTTTTGAATAGACTTACAACTTCTGAAGCAGGATATTAGTCAAATTGCACAAGTGCACACGATATGTGAAAATCATTAGAATTAAATGTAAAAGAGTCGAAAATAAACATGCTTATGTCTGAACTTGAATCTTTCAAAATTTTGTCAAACGAATCCATAACATCTATGGATTTGAGAATTACTAACATCTTCAATGCTCTTGAAGCTTTATGCAAATCATTCACAAACAATGAAAAGGTTCAAAAGGTGCTATGAAGTCTTCCTGCTGAATAGGATCCTAAGGTAACAGCAATTGAAGAGACAAAGTCAATCACTAAGATGGATGAATTGATCGGTTCACTTAGAGTTTACTAGATAAAACTAAAGCAACGGAAGTCCGAGTCATCTAAATCATCCGGTAAGTCTATAGCCTTCAAAAAAACTGAATCACATGCAAATAATGATGATAGTAATAGTGATAATGAATTAGACAATGACTTAACATTTGATAGCAAGAAAACTTAGAAAGTTTTTCAAACGGCCTAATAGGAATAAACAGCGATCTTCTTCTTCTTCTTATTCTCAACCTAAGAAAAATAACTCTAATAACAACAAATGGTATAATAAAGAGTTAAAGTGTTATGAATGTGGTAAAAAAGGACACATTTCTTATGTCTGTCCGACAAAGAAAAATACCAACAATAATAATAACAAACAAGAAAAGGAGACGCAAATATCAAAGGCAAAGGAGATCAAGCCAAGGAAAGGCAAACGAACAATGAAGGTGAGCACATGGAGCGACTCATCCGACTCAGAATCCGACACTGAGGAAGCTCAAGTCTGCTTCATATACAACATGGTAAGTTCTTCATCTGATGATGATTCTCATAGTGAAATGACATTTGATGAAATGAATGAAGAATTTTTAAGAATGCATGCTCACTGTAAGAGGCTCTCTAAAGAAAAGAAGAAACTAATTGAAGAAAATGACAAGTTGAAGACGTCCAACTTAGAATTTTCCGATCAATTACAATCTTTTAAACAAGAGTCTACTAATACTCTTGATTATTTAGAGATTAAAATTGAATCATATAGGAAAAATGAACAAACATTGAAGTCTAAGTTAGAAAGTTGTGTAAATGAGATAGTACAACTTAAATCTACTAAGCTAAACTTATTAAAAATGTTAGAACAATTTAAATCTGGTACAAACATGTTAGATACACTTATATCATCGCAAAAATATGGAAATGATAAAACTAGATTAGTCTATAAAGAAGAAGATTTCAAAGTAGATAAAAACACTAAGTTTGTATCATCGAGTACTAAACAACCTTATAAAGTGATAAAAACAACTTTGCCTGCTAAATCTTCTTCTACTCCTTATTCTGCTTATTCAAAGATAAAAATGCAACACGCACCCACAAATTTACACACATATAAACGTGAAACTAGGCAAAACTTTGCATCTAGACAACTTAAAAATTATGCCTATATGTATACAAATGCAACTAGACATAATAAAATTCATCCAACTTATTATGAACCCAAATATAGGCAACATTCATATAAGACTTATAGAAATACATATGAACACATATACATAGCGCCATTCAAGAAACAAAATCATATGCCTTTCACTCATTATCAAAACCGGTCAAGACAAAATCATTCTTCACCAAGATACAACATGTATAACAATGCATCATCTTTTAAATAGAATGGAAAATTACATGAAAATCCTTTGTTTTATTCAACTTATAATAATGTCAAATATGTGTCTAGAAGGTATGTCTAAGTTTGGATACCTAAGGGATATCTAAGCAAGGATGGTGCTCCTAACATTCAAGGACCCAAATAAAAGGGTACCTAAAACTTTGTCTCCATTGTAGGAAAAACGCAAGGAATGCAAGAAGGAGGCAAAGTCAAAGAATCTAAAAACCAAATGGTTTTTAGATAGTGGATGTTCAAGGCATATGACGGGCAACCCCAAACTATTCATCGAGTTGGAACATATCAAGAATGGAGGAAAAGTGACATTCGGTGACAATAACAAAGGACAAGTTGTTGGAAAAGGAACAATTGGGGACCTTAACACATTTCAAATACGAAATGTGTTGTCAATAAGTAATCTTTCTTATAATTTATTAAGTATTTCTCAACTTATAGATTGCGGATATAATGTTTCTTTTCTTCCCAATTCTTGTGATATAATAAATGAAAAGGGAGAAATTGTATTAAAAGAAAATGCAGATGATAACATTTTCACTCTTACCTTAGATAACATGTTAGATGCTAAGGTTAAGTGTTTAATATCACATGACTTAGATGTGAATTTATGGCATAAAAGATTAGGCCATATAAGAATTTCAACCATTAAGAAATTATCTAAGAAGAATTTAATAAGAGGAATGCCTAAGTTAGACTTAGATAATTTTCAAATATGTGAAACATGTATTAAAGGAAAACACATCAAAGAAACATTAAAACCGAAATATGAAGTGAGTACTAGTCATGTACTAAAATTGCTTCACTTAGACTTATTTGGTCCAAGCAGGACAAGAAGTCTAGGTGGACACTACTATGTGTGTGTCATAGTAGATGATTACTCACGCTACACATGGACATTGTTCTTAACACACAAAGACAATGCTCCATTGGCAATCAAAACTCTTATCAAGCAACTCGGAAATCTTTACGAAGAAAATGTTAAAAAAATTAGAAGTGATAGAGGTAGAGAATTTAAAAACAAAGATGTAATCAAGTTTTATGAATTACATGGAATTAAACATGAATTCTCACCACCTAGAACACCATAACTCAATGGAGTTATTAAACGTAAAAATAGAACAATTCAAGAGTTGCTAGAACAATGTTATGTGAAAACAAAGTACCTAAATATTTATAGGCTGATGCTGTTAGTTGTGCATGTTATATTATAAATAGACTTTCTATTAGAAGAAATTGAATAAAATACTTTATGAATTATTAAACAATAGACAACCTAAGGTAGATTATCTTAGAGTATTTGGTTGTAACTGTTTTGTGTTGAACACTAAGGATAATATATACAAGCTTGAACAAAAGTCTATTCAATGCATATTTGTTGGTTATTCAACTAATTCAAGAGAATATAGATGTTATAATCTTGCATCTAGAAATATAATTGAATCTATACATGTGAAATTTAATAAAAATGCATGCTTTGAAGTTAGTGATAAAACTCAACATAAACAAGAAAATAATGTTGAAAATATGTTTGGTGATGATGAATTACTTGAGCCCGTACTTGATCATCTAGAACCAACTCCTCCTAAACAAGATATGGATGAACCCTTAGATGAAATAAATGAAGAAATTTTGCAATTGCAAGATAATACAACTAATGATCCAATTACATATGATAACGTTCACACTAATGAAACGTTTGAACAAGATGAGGGTGAACCTAGTCAATCTAGGAATTGGTGGCATCCTAGAGAATTAATCATTGGGGATCCAAGTGTTGGGGTGAGAATACGTAGAAACATAAGTCATCTTGAAGGACATAGCTTAATCTCACAATTAGAACTTAAGAACATAAAGGAAGCCTTAGGTGATATATCTTGGATAGATGCTATGCATGAGGAATTAAATCAATTCACAAGGAACAATGTGTGGGACTTAGTACCTAAACCCAAAAACAAGTCAATAATAGGAATGAAATGGGTGTTTAGGAATAAGATGGACGAACAAGGAAACATTACAAGAAATAAGGCTAGACTAGTCGCACAAGATTATAATCAACAAAAAGGAATAGATTATGAAGAAACCTTTGCACCTGTTGCACGACTAGAAGCAATTAGACTATTACTTGCGATTGCAAGTTTAAGCAACATTAAACTCTTCCAAATGGATGTCAAGAGTGCTTTCTTGAATGGATACATCCAAGAAGAGGTGTTTGTCAAATAACCCCCTGGATTCGAAGATCCAAAGAATCCTAACCATGTGTACAAGCTTAAGAAAGCTTTATATGGTTTGAAACAAGCTCCAAGAGTTTGATATGATAGATTTGAAAACTTTCTTATTACAAATAATTATCAATGGGGAACCATAGACAACACATTATTCCTAATATGAAAAGATAATGACTTATTAATAGTTCAAATATATGTAGACGATATTATCTTTGGATCAACCAACCCCACCTTAGTTAAAGACTTCAAAGAGTGTATGAAGTATGAATTTGAAATGTCAATGGTTGGAGAACTAAATTACTTCTTAGCGCTTCAAATAAAACAAACCCTCAAGGAATTGATATTAGCCAACTTAAGTATGTCAATGATATGATTAAGAAGTTTGGCTTTGAAGAGTTGAAACCAACCCCTACTCCTATGAGTGTTAGCACCAAACTAGACAAGGACGAAAATAGTTAACCTTTTGATGACACACTTTATAGGTCTATGATTGGATCACTGTTATATTTAACCGCATCAAGACCTGATATCGTGTTTAGTGCGTGTATGTGTGCTAGGTTTCAATCTTGTCCTAAGGTATCTCATTACAATACAATACAAAGGATCTTTAGATATCTTAAACACACACCTCACTTACGACTTTGGTATGATAGAAACGCTAAGTTGGAACTGTATGCTTATAGCGATGCTAATTATGGTGGTTACAAATTAGATCGAAAATCTACTAGCGGTACATGTCAACTTATAGGAACCAACTTGATCTCTTGGTTTTCTAAAAAGCAAGCTTGAGTAGCTCTTTCTACCACCGAAGCTGAGTATATAGCCTTGAGTTTATGCACTACCCAAATACTTTGGCTTAAACAACAACTTACTGGTTTTGGAATTAAAATGAATAAGATTCCAATTTTCTGCGATAGCACAAGTGCGATCAATCTTTCTCGGAATCCGGTGCTTCATTCTAAGGCCAAACGCATTGAGGTAAGATACCATTTCCTTCGAGATCATGTTGAAAATGGAGACATAACCATAGATCATGTAAGAACTGATCATCAAATAGCTGACATCTTCACCAAACCCCTTAATCAAGCCAATTTTGAAAACTTACAAGCCAAGTTATGTATGTTGACTTACGATATACCATTGCATAGTTCTATCTTTTGCATGATTTGCAAAATAAAGGGGGAGATAGAATAAGAACATGATTTTTAGTTGGTAAGTCATGATTTGGACTTGAGTTGAATAATATGCTAAGTTTCAATTGGTATAAGTTTTGAGCATAGGTTAAGGAGGAGAGTATAATTTGAGGGGGAGCACATGAACATATGGGAATTGAGAGTTTGAAAACAATTGGTATAGAATTGATGAAACAACTAGTAAATGGTGAGGTTTTCAAAACAATACAATTGGTTTAAAATTGGTAGATTTATGATAAACAATTGGTAAAGAGTTGTGATAAAATCATGTTAGGTTATTTTTAAAATCATCCAAAAGGGGGGGAGAATGTTGAGAAATATGTTTGGATAATTTTCAAAGTCATGATTTTAAGTGGTGAATGCAGGAAAATGTCACACAGGGTGTTATACGTGATTAAAAGTTGAAAAAGTTGAAAAAGTTGACATCAATCTCTCATGTTGTTGCACCTCGATCGATCGATGCACTTCGATTCCTCACATCGATTGATCTATATAAGTCAGTGAAAGTTCAAGACCTTACGATGAGACATTGATCTCTAAACCTGAGACACATCGATTGATTGATGTATACATCAAACCCTCACTTTGATCGATCAATGTAGGTCAGAGACAAATTCTGAAACACTTTGTGAGACATCGATCTCTGAAGCTGAGGAACTTCGATCCATCGATGTCTAGGGTTTTTAAAATATTTTTCTAAAATGTGATAATGTGATTGTTTTCATTTGTACATGTTTTATATATGTTCATTATGTGATTGTTATATGATTTTGATAAATATAAATGTCTTGTGAATAATGTGCCTTGGAAGTTTCTACAACTTACCAAAAAGGACAAAATTGGTACTATGAGTTTTGTATGAACATGATATGGTGGAAATACTTCAAGGACATATTCTCATCTTACTTATTATGACAAAGTTGGTATTATATTTATTTCTGACCATCGGGGTCATTTCTGGAGTTTTCTCACACCAGGGGCATTTTGGTCATTTCACCCCTAAGGGTATTTTTGGTATTCTCACTCAAGAAATCACTTGAGTATACTTTTATCTTCGTTCTGAAGCTTATCTATGATCATTATGAAGATTATTTGGTGGTTCTTTATCTTGTTCTCTTAATTGATGATATTATCAACAGTAGAAGGATATGTGACGGTTTGAAATATCACATTCAAATTCTTTCTTGAAGAACTTATTTTATATGTTATTGGAGGATATTATTCATCATATTTCAGAGATTTTAAAGGTGCTCAATTTGTGGAAATGATCACAACATATAAGAAGAAATGGTTGGATATTTGGTGTTACGTGTTGGCATAATCGTGTCAACGATTATTTGTTGATTTCTTCTTCAAAATTCTGAGTTTGTAAATATATATTGGTCCCAAACGTGTATTAGCAGATGAATATGATGTTTTATTCATTTTATGGCTTGGTGACAAGCGGTCCAACCAAAAAGAATTTTTGCCAACTAGGAAAATTTAAATTCAAAGGTAACGGCCATATGGCTGTTTTTAGCAGAATTTTTGAAGTCAAATGGGGCCTTCACATGCCCTATTCTTTTGCAAGGAGTTGAGGATATTTTGGTGGCCTTATCCTCTCTTATTATCTTCATTTTACAAAGATAATCAAGACATGCCAAGGTGGAAATGTTCGGCCAACAAAGTAATTTCAAGGTCGACCATTCATTTTGCTTGTTGTTGCCAAGTGTACAAGTCCAACCAATGATGTGAAGATACTTAAGAATTGATGATGAAGATGGTGACACATTGAAAGTCTTATCTCCAAGGCTCAACTCACACTATAAATAGGAGGCAATGGCGAAGTAGAAGAACACTCTTGAAGCTCACTTGAACGCATTAGTTGATTTGTCTAGCTATCGTCTTCTTGTCATTCATGTTCCATTTTTTGTAGCCAAGGTGTTCTTGTTAAATTTGTTGGAGAGCTACAAGCAGCTTGAGCTTTATTTGTAAGATTGATTAGTCAATTCTATAAGGCTACATCAGTAGGAAGTAGAGGTGTTGCAACTAAGTGTTGCATAGAAGGTGTTCATCCAAGTCTTGAATAGTCTTGGTGTATAACCCAAGGATCAAGCTTGGTTCTTGTTGTAAGTTGATTCATACCATAGTGAAATCCAAGAAAAGATGTTCTTTGAAACTGTAGTAGGTCACATTGACCGAACCAGGATAAATTCTCGGTGTTCTTATCTTGTTTCTACATTTCTGCCTGCCCGTTTTTCACTACAGTTTTCACACAACTTCTCACGTTTTTAAAAAATAGGTATACACTTTTAAAATTCGTGATTTTTGGTGGAGTTATACTTCAGACATTTACCTTTCATCTGAAACAAGAATCACTTGATTGGAGCAATGGAAAATTAGTCTTTCAGTCGTTGCAAAATAACTTCTCTAATCTGGCTGCAATCTGACCGGTTTTGAGAAAACTTGAATTCTGTTTTAATCAAAAATTGTTTAAGGTCAGATCCTTTTGTAATCATCTATTAGACATCCTAAGGAGTGTTTTGACAAAAAGTTCAACCTTTTTTGGTTAAGTATTCAAAGAGAAACACGTTTTTCAATTTCAGCAACATTCTGTCCAATTCTGTCCAGATTGACCATCTGAATCTTTTTATTTGTTTGAAGGACCAACGATCTTATTTTTGTCTAATATTTGGACAGAGTCTTTTCAATACATAGAAGTTAAGTTCTAGAAAGTTTCATAATTTTTGGAGTTATGTACAAGGATTTTTGAATTATTCAAAAACGGGTTCTGAATCTGAGGTAGTCTCAGATTTTGTTTTCGAAGGGGATTTTTAGCAATGGTAGTAGTGTAATTTTTGCTAACCACTATTCACCCTCCCTCTAATGGTGTTTATTGCAGGTGCATGGTCCAACATCTTTAACAATTCCTCCGAGACAAAGGCATTGTCCATCAAACTTCCTGTGCGAACACACCACAATAAAATGGTGTCGCTGAACGAAAAAATTAGTTTCTACTTGAAATGAACAGGGCTATGCTCATCGAATCTCAGGCACCCTCTTATTTCTGGCCTAAGGCTATTGCTACTTCTGCTTATCTTATCAATCGCTTGCCAACTAGGGTTCTCAACAAACAAACACCCCTGAACTTCCTTTCCACCCAAATCTCTATTCCATCGATATTAACTCTCCCACCTCGAGTTTTTGGGTGCACTATCTACGTCCATATTCCTAAGGGTGACTATGCCAGGTTTGATCCATATGCTGCCAAATGTGTCTTTGTCGGTTATGGCTCTAATCAGAAAGGCTATCGTTGTTATAATCCACAAACTCGCAATATCCTTGTTACCATGCATTGCATCTTCCATAAACCGACTACTTTTATGCTTCCCAGTCTCTGGCCCAAGGGGAGAGTGCCAAACAGGTGAGTGTGCCACTTGATTGGTTACACAATTACAGGGTACTAGAGACTGACCAACAAGGTCAAGTAGATGGCGCCACTAAGCCTACCTCAGACAACGTAGAAGAGACTGTGGGTGCATCAGAAACGCCTCATGAATCTCCTTTGGTGGATGTTCCTCAAGAGGTAAGTAATGAGCTGCTACTGATGTGACAGTTGATAATGTCTTATCAGATATCTCGGTTGAGCCCCAGGTACGAAGGATTCCTCCCAAAGAAAACAGAGGGGTAACACCACGATGATATTCACCCAAACGACGATCTACGCGACCCTCAAGGTATCCGGTGACATCCGCCCAGGGGAAGGTGGCTAGAGTTTGCTCACCACTTTTTGTCAGGACTTTATCCCGAAAACGGTTGAAATTGTCAGTAAGATACCACATTGGCGTGATGCTATGAATATAGAAATGGAGGTTCTCAAGAAGAATCAAACAAGGAAGAAGTGTGCTCTGCCACATGACAAGAAGCTGGTAGGGGTTTCGCTGGATGTTCACCATCAAGTATAAAGCAGATGGTACTATCAAGCGATACAAAGTTCGATTGGTGGCAAAAGGATACACTCAAACATATGAAATTGATTATTCACAGACCTTCTCTCCAGTTGCAGAAGATTCATACTACCAGAGTTTTGTTATCTATAGCTGTAAACCAATATTGACCGTTGATCCAGTTTGATGTGAAAAACGCTTTCTTGCATGGTGAATTAAAGGAACAAGTGTATATGGAAGCTTCTCCAGGCTTCTCAACCGAGTTTTAAGAAAATGAAGTGTTTCGACTTAGGAAGTCTCTCTATAGGTTGAAGCAATCTCCGCATTCTTGGTTTGGAAGGTTTACATCTGTCATGAGAGAGAATGGATACAAGCAAAGTAATGCTGATCATACATTGTTCTTCAAACGGAGGGGGAAGCTAATTACATGTCTCATTATTTACGTCGACGATATGTTTATTACTGGAAGTGATCAAGAAGAGATTTTTGAACTCCAGAAGAGGTTATTTACTGAGTTTGAGATGAAAGATCTCGGAACTTTAAAATACTTTCTTGGAATAGAAGTGTTTCGGTCGAGCGAAAGAATCTTCTTTTCACAACGAAAGTATATTCTTGATCTACTAACAGAGGTAGGGATGCTCGACTGTAAATTGAGTAGTGTTCCAATAACAACAAGCCTGAAGTTAAGAAAATCTGATGAAGGACCTTTAGTAGACAAGGAACGATATCAAAAGCTGGTGAGAAAACTGATCTACCTGTCTCACACACGACCGGATATTGCCTATGCAGTCGGAATTGTGAATCAATACATGCAAAGACAACATGAAGTGGATTGGAAAGCAGTGATGTGTATCATAAGATATCTTAAAGGAACTCCAGAATGAGGAATATTCTTCAGGAAACATAGCCATCTGAGGGTTGAAGTTTACACTGATGTAGATTGGATAGGTAATATGACTGACAAGAGGTCGACATCGGGGTATTTTACACTGTTCAGTGGTAATCTGGTTACTTGGAGGAGTAAGAAGCAGAAAGTAGTTGCACTGTCAAGTGTCAAAGCAGAATTCAGGGGCATTGCGAAACAGATCATGGAAGTCTTATGGCTAAGAAAGGTGTAGGACCTGCAAGGCACCACTAGAAAGAGGGGGTTGAATAGTGGTGAAGAAAATTTGGTTTTTAAAATTGTTTTAAACTAAAAACCCAACTTCTGAAAACAGTTTGTGTTTTCAGGACCTATTTTGAAGCATTTTGAAAACTAGGTTACAGGTCTTCAAAAATTCTGAAATTTGGAGAGGTCTTAGTCCCAGATGTTCTGAGTATCACCTAAAACTTTCAGATTAAAATTCAACCTTTAACCCCTTTAAACATCGTTGGTGGTCAGATTGCGCAAATCTGCCAGAAACGGTAGTCTGAATTGAAAATTAATTCCGATTAAACCGTGACTCCAAATGCTCTGAAAATTTAATGAAAAACCCCTTATTATTTTTATTTAATTGGTTTGAAACAGTTTTGAAAAATTCCATTGGGAAGTTAGTCAAATACGTTAAAAGTATCAACCTTTGCAAGCCTGAAAATTAGACTGCACTAGTCTCAGAACTTTTGACGTTTGGATGACTTATACTTGTCCAAAAGGGTTGAAACTTGCGCCAAATGAACCTTAAAACGTGTGGCCATGTTTATGGAAAGGTTGGTGATTTTTGAAGTTCGTTTGCTATTTTTAAGAACGTGATGAAAATGATGCACTGTACTGGAAACTAAAAGTACGTGCTGAAAAGTAAAGAACACAAGGAATTTTGTACTGGTTCGGTTAAATCAACCTACTCTAGTCTTCGAGGACACCTTCCTCGGTTATCACTAATCACAAAACAACAAAAAACACCTTACCACAAAGGGTTGATGGAGTTACACACCAACTCCAACCCTTTACAAACCTTGTAAGTGATTACAAGGATCACGAACACCACCACCGAGCGGATGCAAGATTGATCACACCTTGATCAATCTTTTACAACAATATAGCGTGTAAGGTGGTATCTATGAAGCCTATTCAAGATGTATGAATATGAATACATTAGGCTTTAAGAGAGAAGAAGAAAGAATTGTAAAAGAAGGAGATGGTGAAAACATTTCTAGCTCTTAGAATTGTAAGACTTGTCTTTTGTTTTCTTTGCTCTCCTTCTTTCCTTTTCATCAACAATGTGGCCGCCCCCTATGTCTTGTTCTTCCCCTTGAAAATTATCTTTTAAGTCCTTGGAAGAATATCTTGCATCATTGTGACATTCACTTGCTTACTTGGCAACTCTTCATTGGATGATCATTAAGGCCTTTCTTACTTGGCACTCATTGATTGGATGAGAGTTGCCATCATTTGATGACTGTATAAATCTGAAAATAACACTTGAAAACATGTGCCAATTAGTCATAAAAATGTTGCCATAAGTCACATAATAAATTGCATAAAATTTGCAAGACAAATCATCTCCATTATCATCCATAAAATCGGCCATATGCATTCTTTCACATGCTGAAATTTCAGCATGTGTGATATTCACACCATATTCAAAATATTGTCATGTTGGTATTAGACTAATTCATTGAAATTGAAGAATCAATTATGTTGAATTCCAAGACCAATTTTTGGCCTAGTACATTCCACACATGCTGAAATTTTCAGCATGTGTGATATTTTAAAATATCATCACAATATTTCCATAACATCTATAAAACATTGTCATTTTATCTTCCAATCAATCCATTCAATGTAAAGAAATAAATATGGCACAATTAAGCCTAAGAAATTTGGCCATTATAGTACACACATGCTGAATTTTTAGCATGTGTCACATATGTGACATAGTTTGAAATATTACCTTGTATAGCTCCTTCCTTTATGTCACCAACCTTGTATACTTCTTTCTTGGACAATCAATATACCAACAAAGCTCCACATATGCTCCAATAAGGCTGAAGTGGCGTGTGTTGTAGCTTGTACATGTGCTGAATTTTATTTTTGCTACCTTTGTAAAATAGTGCACAATAATTATACACATATGGTATATTCCAATCAGCCCTAAATTGATTTTTCTAGAACACTTTAGAATGTATAGAGTATGTAAAAGTGTCTAGATACATGTTATATGTCATCCAAAAATGTTCCATGTGTCGTATTTGTAGAAAACCGAATTTTTGACTTTTGTCGATTACGCGATTTTTCTCTGATTGAATTCAAACTTTTTGCACATGTTATATATATTATGTCAAACATAATATACTAGAATAACTTGAATATTCAGCTCTAAAGGATGAGTAAAGTGGCGCCCCATGTGCTTAAAAAGTAGAATTTGAAATCTCCACAATTTGGCCTTAATTGGGGGTGATTTGTGTGTGCCAACATGGAATGATTTCATGGATGAATATAACATATAGACCACAAAATTTCTGTTCATTTTTGAAGTGTAGGGGCTGGCCATCTATATATGGCAAGTACGTGACACGTTGGCGAAGTTTCGGTATTCACCCGATACGACAATTTTTGGTTTAGAACCTTATAATGTGTCGTAATAATTTTGTCATCACCATGACTTATATCATATGATATAAGACCTGGATATACTCATAAATATGAGGTAAATATAGTGGTGTGACGTTAACGTACGTTCGTAAAATATATAACGTGTCGGTAGTACGTTGGAATATATGTGTATAGTGCCTTTTAAAAAAAATCTGAATATATATAAAAATATATATAAAAGGCGTGTGATAAGGTGTAGGAGAAACTTTCGATTCTTGAATTTGTTGCCTTTGTGCCTTCTCCTAATATATTACCATTTAATGAACTACTTAGTTCATTTAACTAATTACTTCACTTAATGAACTAGTTTAGTTCATTAATGGTGGCACCTGAAAATAGTTCAAACACAACAAATGTTTGCCATTTGATGTAAGCTTTAAAGCTTCATGTCTCGTTAGTACGGAAACATTATATATGAACTATATAAGGCAGGTTTCATGCAAAAACGTGTCATGTATTTCTTTAATACACGTTATTTAAATCATGCATTTTGTAATCACTCAAACCCCTTTTTTCTCTACAATCTCCCCCTTTTGATGATTTACAAAATAACCTAAGTTCATGATTCAAATTTTTTCTCTTCCCCTCCAATCATGAACAAATTCAAATTTTGAATTTAAAATTTCAAATTTTATCCCCCTTGATTTGTGCAATCAATCTCGCTCTCCCCCTTAAATCATGCATTCTCTCCCCCTTTATTTTGCAAAGACAATCAGAAGTTCATGTATAGATGGAAAGAAATATCAAATCAAATCAGCAGAAATCATGCCTAATTTAGAACGAAGATTTTCATACGTGGCTTGATTTAGTGCTTTAGTAAAGATGTCAGCTACTTGTGCCTCGGTTCGTACATGATCTATAACAATATTACCATTATTTACATGATCACGAAGGAAGTGATAGCGTACTTCTATATGCTTTGCCTTAGAATGTAGAACGGGGTTCTTAGATAAGTTTATGGCACTCATACTATCTCAATAAATTGGAATTTGATTCACCGTAATCTTGAAGTCAGAAAGTTGTTTTCTAGCCATTGTAATTGTATGTAACAAAGACTAAATGCCATGAATTCAGCTTCAGTGGTGGACAAGGTGTAGAGAAAAAGGGGTTTGAGTGATTTCAAAATAAATGATTTAAACGTGCATGACATATTGCATAAAAACGTGCATGACATAAATATACATGACATATTGCATATAGCTTGCCTTATATAGTTCATATATAAGGTTTCCGTATTAACAAGCCATGAAGCATTAAAGCTTACATCAAATGACAAACATTTGTTGTGCTTGAACAATTTTCAGGTGCCACCATTAATGAACTAAACTAGTTCATTAAGTGAAGTACTTAGTTAATGAAACCAAGTAGTTCATTAAAGGAAGAAATATTTGGACAAGGCACAAAGGCAACAAGGTGAATAAAGGAAAGTCTTCCACTCTCCTCTATTCAAATATTTTGAAAAAGGCACATACACACATATTCTAACGTACTACCGACACGTTATATATGTACGTACGTTAACGTCACACCACCATACTTAACTCATATTTATGAGTATATTCAGGTCTTATATCATATGATATAAGTCATGGTGATGACAAATTAAATACTACATGTTAAAAGGTTCTAAACTGAAAATTGTCGTATCGGGCGAATACCGAAACTTCGCCAACGTGTCACGTACTTGCCATAAATAGATGGCCAGCGACTACACCTCAAAAATATCAATAAAGTTCGTGGGCATGATGATATTTACAGCCATAAAATCATTCCATGTTGGCACACACAAATCACCCCACATTAAGGCCAAATTGTGGAGATTCCAATTTCAAATTTGTCACATGTGTAAGGCGCCACTTTAAGACAAGACAAGTACTGAATTGTTGTACCCCGCCGAAAAGTCGTATAGTACTTGAAGACTCATATAAGTGAATTAATAAAGTAGTATCTTTCAAGTGTCTTTCACTAAGTTTCCTTAGTGATCTTTCCTTTTAGGATGATAAGCAAATGATATAATCAATTCAAGCGTGAGTTAGGGATTCATTCCCAAAGGCTTAAGAAAATTTCGGTCACAAGGTTTAAAAAGGGCCTTAAAGGGTTTTTTCCCAAAATTATAAGAGATGATAATCTTAAGGGCCTTTTTGAAATAAGCTCAAAAAGAAATTAAGGAGTTGCAAGTAATGGACAATTTTCCTCCAACTACTACTAAGTTTCGGCCCTATAGCCATGAGGGATTAAGAATTTCCTAAGTTTATTTTAAGACAAGAAAAAGGGGAAACTATCAATTAATTAGGAGACAATTATCCACATATAAGAAAAGGAAATTAAGCATGGTAAAAAGGGGGTCACCCAAGCCTAGAAATCGGCCCCATGGTTGAAGATTACCATGGTTACTTAAAAATTTACTACAAGGTTAAGAAAGTAACTCTAGTTGGGTAAAGTAACCAAGGTTGACCATAAAGTAACTATAGTTGACATAAAGTAACTATGGTTGACCTAAAGTAACTATAGTTGAACTAAACTAACAAACTCTTATTTAAGAAGTAAAATAAAATAAACAAAAGGAAATACAATACAAGTTGTCTTGGAATAAATATAAGACAAGAAAATTAAAAAAAGAAAAGAAAAGAAAAAGGGGACAAAGAATGGTCAAAGTTCAAGACACAAGGGAGACATCCTAGCTTTCTAGGCACATTGGAAAAAAATCTTGTTCCCTTGACCCCCCTTATGGAACGCCCCCTCCCTCCTCCTCCCCCCTTGAAGTTGTCTTGGATTATCCAAGAAGCTCACCTTCATCTTCAAGACATCCAAGAAGCTCTTCTTCATCTTGGATTAACAAACACTCTCAAGAACTCACTTAAGCAAACCATTCAAGATTCATTGAGCACTTGAACAATCCTATCTTCATCACATATTTCGGCCATAGTAGGAGCTAGGAGTGTCAAGGCTATCTTCATCTTCAAGCTCCATTCAAGCTTCATTTTGGTAAGAAAATCATAGCCTCAATATAGTTGTTTCTTCATTTAAGGTAGTAACTAATGTTCAACCTTTTCTCATCTCAAAACCGTGCTACACATGTTGAAGTTGGAGGAAGACTTCACTCCATTTCAACCAAGGCTCAAGGTAAGGAAAAGCTCTAAGGTTCAAAGAGGCAAGTATACTCTAGCCAATCTTGCCTTATTTGTGAAGTGCATGCTTGAATGACTAGCCATTTTTAATTTATGAATCTTAGTTGAAGATTCTAAGAACAAGACATGAACTTAGTTGATGTAAAGGAAAGTGTTGATATGAAAAGTGACATGTTCTAAGCATAAATGGCAAGACTGTTGGTATGAGTTATGTGTAGCCTAAAATGAGTTATGAGACTTGAAATAACTATGTTTAAATGTGTATTTGATGTATAGTAAGTCCTCTTAATGAATGAAGTTGGTAGAAGAATTCTTGAACAATAAAAAGGTGAAGAAGTGCTGAAACTACTGGAGCTGGCAGATTTGTGTTGCTGATTGTGTGACTTGAGAACGAACCTTAGAAGTGTTCAATTAATCTAAATTTTGACATGACACTAGCTCTGTGTGTATAGTACAAGTGAGAGTTGGAATTGCAGTAAAAAGAGTTATGGTTTATTTTTAATAAATCTTTTGGTAAAACTGCTCAAGAAGAAATTACTAGAACTGGGCAGTACAGTGTGACGTTTTGCATGACCTGAAAATAAACCTTAGGAGTATTTAAATTAGCTAATTTTTGGTGTGATGTTAGCCTCATATGTATATGAAATGTGTGAGTTGGAATTTCAATGAAAGGAGTTGTGGTTCGTCCTTAATGAAGTTTTTAGTAAGAAGTGGTCAGACAGAAGCACTGGAGCTGAGCAGTTTTATGTGTCATGTTGAACGACCTGAAAACGAACCTTAGGAAGGTGAAAATTGGCTAATTTTTGGTATGGGGATAGATTTTTATGTTTATGAAATGTGTGAGTTGGAATCTCATTAAAAGGAGTTGTGGTTTGTCCTAAATGAAATGCTTAGTAAGAGTTGGTCAAACAGAAGTACTGGAGCTGGACAGATTTATGTTGCCTGTTGTACGACCTGAAAAGGGGCCTTAGGAGTGTTAAAATGGGCTAATTTTTGGTATGATGATAGCCTTATATGTTTATGAAATGTGTGAGTTGGAATTTTAGTAAAAAGAGTTGTGGATTATTTTTAATGAAGTTCTTGGTAAAACTGCTCAAACAGAGTCGCTGGAACAGGACAGTTTTGAGTAGTAAGTTGTGCGGCTCGAAAATGCACCTTAGAAATGGGCAAATGAGCTGATTTTTGGTATGATGATATCTTGATGTGTTTATGACATCTGTGAGTTAGAATTTTGGTAAAAGGATATGTGGTTTGGTCACAATTCATTTCGTGATACAACTGGTCATTCCAGTTTCTGCATGTACCCATTTTGGGAAAGTAATTAGATAACCCCTTTAAGTTTATTGGATTGCCTTGGAAATTTTATGGTATTTACTTAAGGCATAGATGTACATGTTCATGTAAATAAATCAGCATAAAACCACCATTTTGATGGTTAACAACTGAGTTGAAGTTAGTGGTACAAAACTGGAAAACAGGACAGTTTGATGTCATAAGTTGTAAGGCTTCGATCTTGCTCTTTTAAGCTTAAATGTGATGTTTAGCCTTAGGAATATTGTTCCGTGGTATGTTAGCTATGTTTTCCAGGTGTTGGATCAAATTGATTAAGGTTTTATGATCCATGAAAACGAGGTAAGGCGGTATTGCCCTGCTGATTTCAGCAGTACCTTTGATGATACTTGATGTTTTGAGGTCGTTAGACATTTCGGAATGTTACGAAATTTTTATGGCATGTGTCTAAGACTTCATTATGCATGTGTATGACATGAGTTGATGAAAATGAGCATGAATTGATGAGCATGAGGCTGTATGAACAGAGTATGATTGCTGGACAGTTTTTCCAGCTTAAGAGACGAGTCAGCATATGCGTGTTATGATGTATTTGTTCACGAGTCGCATGTTGCATATCATACATCGCATTGTCCATGTTCATACAGTTCACGAAACTGATTTTATGAAAAAATAATGATGAGAAAGATCTTTTGAAAAGAAGTTTTGAGTTTTGAAAGAAAGATCTTTGAAAGAGAAGTTTACGATTGCGAAAAGATTCCTATGGTACCATATATTTCTGGCCAGCTTAACCCGCTCCAGATCCGGGGTTAATTGATCTGATGATTATGACCGTTCAGGCCCGGAAAGAATAGACCTGATTATGATGATTATGACCGTTCAGGCCCAGATATGATAGACCTGACAAGTAAGACCGTTTTCAGATCCGGATATGATAGATCTGAAGAATCATGACCGTTCAGGCCCGGATATGATAGACCTGACAAGTAAGACCGTTTTCAGATCCGGATATGATAGATCTGAAGAATCATGACCGTTCAGGCCCAGATATGATAGACCTGACAAGTAAGACCGTTTTCAGATCCGGATATGATAGATCTGAAGAATCATGACCGTTCAGGCCCGGAGATGATAGACCTGATGAGTAAGACCGTTTTCAGATCCGGATATGATAGATCCGAAGAATCATGACCGTTCAGGCCCGGAGAGAATAGACCTGATGACTATGATTGATGATGTGACCGTTTTCGGATCCGGAAATAATAGATTCGAAGGGATGGATATGACCGCCTCAGATCCGGATATAATAGATCTGAACTCTCTTGATTTTATTGACGATGATGTTTTGAAAGAAAGAATGAAAGGAAATATTTTCATGTTTTCATTATGCACTGCATTTGCATACTCATACACGTTGCATATGGTCATGAGCATGATGTCGAGTCTGTGCACTGAGTTGTGTCTTTACGTGCTACATGACTAAGTTATGATTTTATTGCCTTAATGGCTATTGATGGAAGGGATGAGATGCTAGCTAAATGCTAGACGTAATGTTACTTAGGTCATGACTTTGCTATCTTTCGTTACCTAAGTTACGATCTTATTATTGTTGTTATGTAAGCTATGATCTTATTCCCTTTATGATCAAGTGATGATTCTATTACCTTGGTGTCATTTGAATGGAAAGACATGTATGATGGTAAGAGACCAAAATTTGGGGATTCGGTTCTTGTATGTACTTTCCATTTAATGCACGATTGTTTATGGTGTACTTGCTGGTGACATTGTCACTCACCCCTCTTATTTTTCCTCCCAGAGTTTACAGGAAACAGGGTAACAAGGATTGATGACGAGCATAGGATCCCACATCCGTGAGAATGCGAGTGGATGACAGCTTAGGGATTCTATTATGATGGATTCACAATATGACGGATTTATGTTGGAAGCAATAATTGCAGAATTACTGATGTAATGAATGTGGTTGTAAAACTTATGTCGGATGTATAGAATGATTTATGTAAAAGTTTTAAATTCTGCCTAAATTTTACTACCATGTTGAATGTTAGCATGGGAGTCCACGACTTATGTTATGGATTTTTGCATGTTACGCATGACGCTTTGTACTCTCCTTAGTGAAGTACGGCGGGTGCACCGTATCTGGACGAGGCTGGGTGCGGGGCGCTACATGAATATTAAAGCTTAATTTATATATATTATGTGTAACATAATATATATAACATGTGCAAAAAGTTGGAATTTAATTAGAGAAAAATCGGGTAATCGATAAACGTCAAAAATTCGGTTTTCTACGTACACGACACATGGAACATTTTTGGCACATCATACAACATGTATCTAGACACTTTTTACATATTTCATACATCTCAAAGTGTTCTAGAAAATTCAATTAAGGGCTGATTGGAATATACCATGTGTGTATTATTAAATGTGCATTATTTTACAAAGTTTGCAAAAATAAAATTTAGCACATGTCTAAGTCACTTCACACGCCATTCAAGCTGAGTTGGAGCATATGTGGAGCCTTGTTGGCATGTTGATTGGTCAAGAATGAAGCATACAATGTTGATAACATAAAGAAAGGAACTACAAAAGGTAATGTTTCAAAATTTTGTCACAATTGTGACACATGCTGAAAATTCAGTATGTGCACTAAAGAGCTGGCTGAAATTCTTCTCATTATGGCTCATATTTTGTGTCTTGATTAAGATGGATTAATTAGAAGATAATTTGGAAGTTTTTTAAATATTTTATGGATTAAAGAAAGTGATATTCTTGAATATCACATGCTGAAAATTTCAGCATGTGTGTAATACATCTAGGCCGATTTTGAGGCCTTGTTAGTGTCTAATTTTTATTCCATAAAAGATGAGTATATTGCATACTAAATGGTGATTCATTTTCAAGAAATAAATCAAAGAAAATATGGCAACATTTTGAAAAGAATGCTAATGATTCACATGCTGAAATTTCAGAATGTAAAGTCTCTTAATGGCCGATTTTTTCATACTATTTTTGGAGAAATATTGTCTTGCTTAATTTATGTGATGATCTTAGAAGTTATGGTAATTTTTTTATGGTGATTTTGGCACATGTTTTAAGTGGAATTCTCAGATTTTCCTAGTCATCAAGTGATGACAACATTCAACCAATCAATAACTGCCAAGTAAGCAAGAGTTTTATGATCATCCAATGAGGAGGTGCCAAGTAAGCAAGAACATGTCATAATGATGCCACATATTCTCCCAAAGACTTAGAAGATAATTTTCAAGAGGAGAAGGTACCAAGAGGGGGCGGCCAACACAAGGTTAAAAGGAAAGGAAGAAGAGCAAAACAATAACAAGAACAAGCATTGCAATCTTGAAGCATAAAAACGTCTAGCACCCTTCTTCTACTCTCTCTTTCTCTCTTCTTCTTAAAAGCCTATTGTACTTACATTCATATACTTGAATAGGCTTCTCTTAGACCACCACATATTCTTTTCATTATTGTAAAAGATTGATCAAGGTGTGATCAATCTTGAATCATGCAAGGTGGTGGTGTTCATGTGCATTGTATACAACATACAAGGTTTGTAAAGGGTTGGAGTTGGTGTGTAACTCCATCAACACTGTGGTAAGGTGTATTTTGTATTGTGTGATTAGTGTGAACTGAGGAAGGTGTCCTCGAAGACTGGAGTATGTTGTTTATAACCGAACCAATATAGAATTCTTGGTGTCATTTACTTTCAGCACTTACTTTCAGTTTCAGCACTGTTTATCCTTTTTGAACACGCTCATAAAAATAGTAAACGGATTTCAAAAATTACGAAACATTCGGAAAACATAGCCACACGTTTTAAGGTTCTTTTGGCGCAATTTTCAACCCTTTTGGACAAGTATAAGTCATTCAAATGTCCAAAGTTCTGAGACTAGTGCAGTCTGATTTTCAGGCTTGCAAAGGTTGAGACTTTGATTGTATTTGACTAACTTCCCAAAAGAATTTTTCAAAACTGTTTCAACCCATTTAAATATAACTTATAAGGGGTTAGTGGTTACAATTTCAGAGCATTTGAAGGTACGTACAAATAGGAATTAATTTTTCAAATCAGTCTACCGTTTCTGGCAGATTCGTGCAATCTGACCACCAACGTTTTTGAAGGGGTTAAAAGTTGAATTTAAATATAAAATTTTTAGGAGACACTCTTAACATCTGAATCCAAGTTCTCTCAAAATTTCAGAATTTTTGAAAACCTAAAACCTAGTTTTAGAAACGTTTTAAAACTTGTCCTAAAAACAGAAACGGTTTTCAGAAGTTGAGTTCTTGAGTCAAAACTATTTTAAAAACCACACTTTCCGAACCAACTATTCAACCTCCCCTTCTAGTGGTGCCTTGCAGATCCTACAAGTGGTATCAGAGCGCAGGAACACTCACTTCAAAGGATCCAACGATCTCAGTGAGATGGCAACCACAAATCTCAAAACCGAACAAGAAGGTATGTCGATCCAAAGACCTCCTCTCTTTGACGGTGAGTCTTTCATTCGATGGAAATTAACAATGAAGCTTTTTCTTATGGAAATCAATATTGATCTTTTGTCGATTATAGAAGATGGTCCTTTTGTTCCATCAAAGTTATCTACTGTAGATGGAGTCACACTAGAAGTCGTTAAACCTAGACAAGAATATACAAGTGAGGATAAAAAGAGACTAAGCATGAACGCTAGGGCTATGCAGTTACTTTTAAATGGATTAAGTAAGAGTGAGTCTAGTTATGTTTCAAATTGTTCTAGTGCACAAGAAATATGGAGAATACTCGAAATGAAACACGAAGGCACTAGTCAAGTAAAAGAGTCCAAGATCAATATGCTTATGTCCACACTCGAGTCATTTAAATTATTGCCTAATGAATCTATTGTTGATATGGATCTTCGCTTGACTAACATTTACAATTCTCTTGAGTCTCTTGGAAAAGCCTTTACTATGCAGGAAAAGGTACAAAAGGTCTTACGAAGCCTTCCATCCGAGTGGGACCCTAAAGTAACGACAATAAAAGAAAGCAAAGAAACCAAGTCAATTAAGATGGAAGAATTAATTGGATCACTTAAGGTTTATGAGAACAAACTCACCATAAAGAAATCGGAATCATCGAAACAAGGTAAAGCTATTGCATTTAAATCAAATGATAGTGATTCTGAATCGGATAAAAGATGACTTAATTCTATTGGCTAAAGGCTTAAGGAAATTCATGAGAAAGTCATTTAGAAACAAAAATAAGGCTACTTCGACTAAAAGAAATAAGAACAAGACAAACGATAAAGATGTTAAATGTTATGAATGCGGGAAACTTGGACATCTATCATATGACTGCCCTAATAAGGAAAAGCAAACAAATAAATACCGTGACAAGGAACGGAGCAAGAATAGACTCGTCTCAGAACCTAAGCAAAGTAAACGAGCTCTCAAAGCCTCCACTTGGAGTGATACATCGGATTCCGAGACTGAAACCGAAGAGGAGACTACATAAGTATGCTTTGTGTCCAAAGCATCAAACGAGGTATCATCTGACTCTGATTCTGACTCTGAGCTTTCTTATGATGATCTTTTTAGTCAGTACTTAGAATTGCATAAATTTACTAAGACTCTTGCGAAAGAAAAGAAGCGGTTAATTGAAGACAAGAAACTGTTAGAATCTTCTAACGAGAATCTTGTCGCTCAATTAAACGATTCAAAGGAAGAGTCATCATGCATCATTACTGCATTAAAGACAGAGATCTCATCGTTGACCTCAAAAAATAATGAAATGAGATCCAAGATTTCAAGTTTGAAATCAAGGAATACGAACTTGGAGAAAATGATGAAACAGTTTGATACGGGATCCAACATGCTAGAGCGTATTATCTTATCACAAAAGCATGATAGTGATAAAACAGCTTTAGGATACATTGAAACAAATGGAGTATCAATTAAACCAACCAAGTTCGTAGTGTCTAAGAAGGTAGACACCCCAAAACAAAAAACGACGTCTAAGATGACGCAAAGACCCTCTCTCCCACCCTCACGCCCTACTTCTTCCTCATATCATGCGAAATACAATTTTGTGCCATATAGATATGAGAAGAAACAAGTGATGCATACACGTCATCCATTTTATTCATCTAGATCACGCACTACGAACACAAGGACATACGAAAAACGTCCTACATATAATGAGTATAAAGGAGTACTTGGCCAAAGGCCTAAAGTGTACTCACCACATGTTTACTACATTGCACCTTCATGTACATTCTTGCCATTTACTAGACCGAGAAGGATCACCCAAGTTTGGGTACCGAAAGGTACTTTTACTAAAAGGGGAATAACTAACTCGTAAGGACCCAAAATTAAAAGGGTAACTAAATCATGTTTATACATTGCAGGGAGCCCACACATCAAAAGATACATCTATAAATTGGTTCCTTGACAGTGGTTGCTCGAGACACATGACGGGAGACCCGAGCTTATTCACGAAATTAAAGAAGGTCACAAAAGGCAGATCCGTGACCTTTGGAGACGACAACAAAGGCAAGATCATCGAAAAAGGTACAATTGGAAACCCAAGCACTCTTCAAATCTCCAACGTCTTTTTGGTAAGCAACTTATCCTATAATCTTCTTAGCATTTTGCAATTTATTGACAATGGTTTTGATGTGTATTTCATTCACCCTTATTGCAATATAATAAATAAAAATGGAGAAACCGTTTTAAAAGGAAAACAAGAAGGAAACATCTTTACGCTTTCTATGGATGATATGTTAGACGCTAAAGTTAAGTGTTTCATGTCAAACGAACCCAACGTAAATTTGTGGCATAGACGTTTAGGACACAATGGCATTTCTACACTAGAAAAACTCCAACAAAAGAAACTAATACGAGGATTGCCTACGCTTGATTTAGACAACTTTCAGTTATGTGAATCTTTCATAAAAGGCAACACGCGAGTCACTTAAGCCTAAGAATGAAATAAGCACGACTAGAGTCTTAGAACTATTACATATTGATTTGTTTGGTCCTACTCGCACCACGAGCCTTGGTGGGTGACATTATGCTTGCGTGATTGTTGATGATTTTTCTCGTTATACTTGGACTTTGTTTCTTGCACATAAGGACGATAGTGCCATTGAAATTGCGAAATTAATAAAACAACTTGAAAATCAATACGGTGTCAATGTGAAAAAGATAAGAAGCGATAGAGGAGGTGAATTTAAGAATAAGGATATGATTTCATTTTGCGAAGAAAAAGGAATTAAGCACGAGTTTTTGCCACCTAGAACTCCACAATTAAATGGAGTAGTAGAAAGAAAGAATAGGACATTACAAGAAATTGCTAGAACGATGTTGTGAGAAAATAAATTGCCTAGATTTTTGTGGGCGGAAGCCGTAAATTGTGCATGCTACATAGTGAATCGCTTATCCATTAGAAAGAAAATAAATAAGACACCTTATGAGATACTAAATGATCGCATGCCTAAAATTGACTATTTTTGTGTGTTTGGATGCAAATGCTTTGTTTTAAATACAAAAGATAATTTAGATAATTTGAATCAAAATCAATTGAATGCATCTTTGTTGGATATTCTGTAAATTCAAAAGCATATAGATGTTATGATCCTCTCACTAGACAAATCATAGAATCTATTCATGTGAAGTTTAATGAATTTGGTGAGATTGATAAAGATAAAGAATATGATGATGATTTTGAATTGAAACCCGTGTTGAATGAAGATGATGGTACGTTTGGTATGTATGATATGCATGATACACTAGATATGCATGACCACTTAGAAATGCATGAGAACATAGAAAATAATCAACCAAGATGGCATAGAGATCACCCACATGATCTCATTATAGGCGATATCACTCACGGTGTGCGGCCACGTAGAAGAATAACTTCGGATGAAATAAATCAATTTCATGCTACGATTTCCGAAATTGAACCCAAAAATGTGCATGATGCTTTGAGTGATTCTTCTTGGATTGATGCTATGCATGATGAGCTTAATCAATTTGTTAGAAATGACGTATGGGATTTATTGTCACGACCACAAGATAAGACCATAATAGGAACAAAGTGGGTTTTTAGAAATAAAATGAATGAAGAGGGAAAATTCGATAGAAATAAAGCTAGATTTGTAGCACAAGGCTATAATCAAGAAGAAGGAATTGACTATAATGAAACATTTGCACCCGAAGCACATTTAGAAGCTATACGACTTTTACTTGCCATTGCTTGCATGAAAGATTTTAAACTTTATCAAATGGATGCAAAAAGTGCATTCCTAAATGGATTTATACAAGAAGAGGTATACGTGAAGCAACCACCCGTTTTTGAAGATTTCAAACATCCCGATCATGTGTACAAACTAAAGAAGGCACTATACGGACTAAAGCAAGCACCTAGAGCATGGTATGATCGTTTTGCTACTTTCCGTTTAGATAATGGTTTTAAATGAGGTACTATAGACAGTACATTATTTTTGAAACAAGATAAATCGGATTTACTTATTATTCAAATTTATGTTGATGACATTATTTTCGACTCTACCTCTCATAAACTTGTTGTAGATTTTGAAAATTGCATGAAATCTGAATTTGAAATGTCTATGGTTGGGGAACTGAACTATTTTCTTGTCTTCCAGATTAAGCAAACGAGTAAAGGCATTCACATAAGCCAAGGTAAATATGTAAATCACATTATTAAAAAGTTCAATTTTGAGAATTTAAAACCATCCCCCACCCCTATGAGTGTCACTACTAAATTAGATAAAGATGAACATGGTAAAGATTTTGATAATGCCTTATATAGATCTATGATTGGCTCTTTGCTGTATCTTACTGCTAGTAGACCTGATATCATGTTCAGTGTATGCATGTGTGCACGTTTTCAAAGTCAACCTAAGGTGTCTCACTATAATGTGGTAAAAAGAATATTCCGCTATATTAAGCACACGCCCATCTTCGGCATTTGGTATGATAAAGATTGTGAATTTGACTTACATGCTTATACTGATGCAGATTACGGTGGATGTAAGATAGATAAAAAAATCACGAGTGGCACTTGCCAATTTATAGGAAACTCACTCATTTCATGGTTTTCCAAAAAGCAAGCAAGCGTAGCTTTATCCACTACTGAGGCTGAGTACATGGCACTTAGTCTATGTTGCACACAATTATTATGGATAAAACCACAACTTTCGGATTTTAGAATTACCGTAAATAGAATTCCTATATATTGTGATAGTATGAGTGCAATTAATTTGTCTAAGAACCCCGTATTACATTCTGAGGCCAAGCATATGGAAGTACGCTACCACTTTCTTTGTGATTACGTAAATAGTGGTGATATTGTCATATATCACGTATGCATAGAAGCACAAGTAACGGATATCTTTACTAAAGCACTAAATCAAGCCACGTACGAAAATCTTCGATCTAAATTAGGCATGATTTATGCTGATTTGCTTTGATTCTCTTTCCATATTTGCAGTCATATTTTGATTGACTTTCCAAAATAAAGGGGGAGAGAATGCATGACTTAAGAAAATGCATGATTTAAGGGGGAGAGAGAAACTGATTGCATAAATCAAGGGGAAGCGGTTTGAAATTTGAAATTCAAATTTTGAATTTATGCATGATTGAAGGGGGAGCGATAGGATTTAAATCATGAAAGTAGGTTATTTTGAAAATCATCAAAAGGGAGATATTGTAGAGAAAAAGGTGTTTGAGTGATTTCAAAATACATGATTTAAACATGCATGGCATATTGCATAAAAACGTGCATGACATAAATATACATGACATATTTCATATAACTTGCCTTATATAGTTCATATATAATGTTGCCGTACTAACAAGCCATGAAGCATTAAAGCTTACATCAAATGGCAAACATTTGTTGTGCTTGAACTATTTTTAGGTGCCACCATTAATGAACTAAACTAGTTCATTAAGTGAAGTACTTAGTTAATTAAACTAAGTAGTTCATTTAAAGGAAGAAATATTTGGACAAGGTACAAAGGCAACAAGGTGAAGAAAGGAAAGTCTTCCACTCTCCTCCCCACACTAAATAAATGCCATATATATATATATTCAAATTTTTTGAAAAAGGCACATACACACATATTCTAACGTACTACCGACACGTTATATACGTACGTACGTTAACGTCACACCACCATACTTAACTCATATTTATGAGTATATTCAGGTCTTATATCATATGATATAAGTCATGGTGATGACTAATTAAATACGACATGTCAAAAGGTTCTGAACCGAAAATTGTCGTATCGGGCGAATACCGAAACTTCGCCAATGTGTCATGTATTTGCCATAAATAGATGGACAGCCCCTACACCTCAAAAATATCAATAAATTTCGTGGGTATGATGATATTTACAGCCATAAAATCATTCCATGTTGGCACACACAAATCACCCCACATTAAGGCCAAATTGTGGAGATTCCAATTTTAAATTTGTCACATGTGTAAGGCGCCACTTTAAGACCAGACAAGTGCTGAATATTAAAGATTAATTTATATATATTATGTGTAACATAATATATATAACATGTGCAAAAAGTTGGAATTTAATTAGAGAAAAACCGGGTAATCGATAAACGTTGAAAATTCGGTTTTCTACGTACACGACACATGGAACGTTTTTGGCACATCATACAACATGTATCTAGACACTTTTTACATATTTCATAAATCTCAAAGTGTTCTAGAAAATTCAATTAAGGGCTGATTGGAATATACCATGTGTGTATTATTAAATGTGCATTATTTTACCAAGTTTACAAAAATAAAATTCAGCACATGTTTAAATCACTTCACACGCCATTCAAGCTGAGTTAGAGCATATGTGGAGCCTTGTTGCAATATTGATTGGTCAAGAATGAAGCATACAATGTTGATAATATAAAGGAAGGAACTACAAAAGGTAATGTTTCAAATTTTGTCACAATTGTGACACATGCTGAAAATTCAGCATGTGCACTAAAGAGCTGGCCGAAATTCTTCTCATTATGGCTCATATTTTGTGTCTTGATTAAGATGGATTAATTAGAAGACAATTTGGAAGTTTTTAAAATATTTTATGGATTAAAGAAAGTGATATTCTTGAATATCACATGCTGAAAATTTCAGCATGTGTGTAATGAATCTAGGCCGATTTTGAGGCCTTGTTAGTGTCTAATTTTTATTCCATAAAAGATGAATATATTGCATACTAAATGGTGATTCATTTTCAAGGAATAAATCAAAGAAAATATGACAACATTTTGAAAAGAATGCTAATGATTCACATGCTGAAATTTCAGAATGTAAAGTCTCTTAATGGCCGATTTTTTCAAACTATTTTTAGAGAAATATTGTCTTGCTTAATTTATGTGATGATCTTGGAAGTTATGGTAATTTTTTTATGGTGATTTTGGCACATGTTTTAAGTGGAATTCTCAGATTTTCCTAGTCATCAAGTGATGACAATATTCAACCAATCAATGACTGCCAAGTAAGCAAGAGTTTAATGATCATCCAATGAGGAGGTGCCAAGTAAGCAAGAACATGTCATAATGATGCCACATATTCTCCCAAAGACTTAGAAGATAATTTTCAAGAGGAGAAGGTACCAAGAGGGGGCGGCCAACACAAGGTTAAAAGGAAAGGAAGAAGAGCAAAACAATAACAAGAACAAGCATTGCAATCTTGAAGCATAAAAACGTCTAGCACCCTTCTTCTACTCTCTCTTTCTCTCTTCTTCGTAAAATCCTATTGTACTTACATTCATATACTTGAATATGCTTCTCTTAGACCACCACATATTCTTTTCATTGTTGTAAAAGATTGATCAAGGTGTGATCAATCTTGAATCGTGCAAGGTGGTGGTGTTCGTGTGCATTGTATACAACATACAAGGTTTGTAAAGGGTTGGAGTTGGTGTGTAACTCCATCAACACTGTGGTAAGGTGTATTGTGTGTTGTGTGATTAGTGTGAACCGAGGAAGGTGTCCTCGAAGGCTGGAGTAGGTTGTTTATTACCGAACCAGTATAGAATTCTTGGTGTCATTTACTTTCAGCACTTACTTTCAGTTTTAGCACTGTTTATCCTTTTTGATCACGCTCGTAAAAATAGTAAACAGATTTCAAAAATTATGAAACTTTCAGAAAACATAGCCACATGTTTTAAGGTTCTTTTGGAGTAAGTTTCAATCCTTTTGGACAATTATAAGTCATTCAAACGTCCAAAGTTCTTAGACTAGTGTAGTCTGATTTTCAGGCTTACAAAGGTTGAGACTTTGATCGTATTTGACTAACTTCCCAAACAAATTTTCAAAACTGTTTCAACCCATTTAAATATAACTTATAAGGGGTTAGTGGTTAAAATTTCAGAGCATTTGGAGGTACGTACAAATAGGAATTAATTTTTCAAACCAGTCTACCGTTTCTGGCAGATTCGCGTAATCTGACCACCAACGATTTTTGAAGGGGTTAAAGGTTGAATTTAAATCTGAAATTTTTAGGAGACACTCTTAACATCTGAGTCTAAGTTCTCTCAAAATTTCAGAATTTTTGAAATCCTACAACCTAGTTTTAAAAACGTTTTAAAACTTGTCATGAAAACAGAAACCGTTTTCAGAAGTTGAGTTCTTGAGTCAAAACTATTTTAAAAACCACAGTTTCCGCACCAACTATTAAACCCCCCCTTCTAGTGGTGCCTTGCAGATCTTACAAGTGGTATCAAAGCGCGGGAACACTCACTTCAAAGGATCCAACGATCTCAGTGAGATGGCAACCACAAATCTCAAAACCGAACAAGAAGGTATGTCGATCCAAAGACCTCCTCTCTTTGACGGTGAGTCTTTCATTCAATGGAAATTAAGAATGAAGCTTTTTCTTATGGCAATCGATATTGATCTTTGGTCGATTATAGAAGATGGTCCTTTTGTTCCATCAAAGTTATCTACTGTAGATGGAGTCACACTAAAGTCGTTAAACCTAGACAAGAATATACAAGTGAGGATAAAAAGAGACTAAGCATGAACGCTAGGGCTATGCAGTTACTTTTAAATTGATTAAGTAAGAGTGAGTCTAGTTATGTTTCAAATTGTTCTAGTACACAAAAAATATGGAGAATACTCGAAATGAAACACGAAGACACTAGTCAAGTAAAAGAGTCCAAGATCAATATGCTTATGTCCACACTCGAGTCATTTAAATTATTGCCTAATGAATCTATTGTTGATATGGATCTTCGCTTGACTAACATTTACAATTCTCTTGAGTCTCTTGGAAAAGCCTTTACTATGCAGGAAAAGGTACAAAAGGTCTTGCGAAGCCTTCCATCCGAGTGGGACCCTAAAGTAACGACAATAGAAGAAAGCAAAGAAACCAAGTCAATTAAGATGGAAGAATTAATTGGATCACTTAAGGTTTATGAGAACAAACTCACCATAAAGAAATCGGAATCATCGAAACAAGGTAAAGCTATTGCATTTAAATCAAATGAATACGTCTCTACTTCTTCCGATCACATAGATGATAGTGATTCTGAATCGGATAAAAGATGACTTAATTCTATTGGCTAAAGGCTTAAGGAAATTCATAAGAAAGTCATTTAGAAACAAAAATAAGGCTACTTCAACTAAAAGAAATAAGAACAAGACAAACGATAAAGATGTTAAATGTTATGAATGCGGCAAACTTGGACATCTATCATATGACTGCCCTAATAAGGAAAAGCAAACAAATAAATACCGTGACAAGGAACGGAGCAAGAATAGACTCGTCTCAGAACCTAAGCAAAGTAAACGAGCTCTCAAAGCCTCCACTTGGAGTGATACATCGGATTCCGAGACTGAAACCGAAGAGGAGACTGCATAAGTATGCTTTATGTCCAAAGCATCAAACGAGGTATCATCTGACTCTGATTCTGACTCTGAGCTTTCTTATGATGATCTTTTTAGTCAGTACTTAGAATTGCATAAATTTACTAAGACTCTTGCGAAAGAAAAGAAGCGGTTAATTGAAGACAAGAAACTGTTAGAATCTTCTAACGAGAATCTTGTCGCTCAATTAAACGATTCAAAGGAAGAGTCATCATGCATCATTACTGCATTAAAGACAGAGATCTCATCGTTGACCTCGAAAAATAATGAAATGAGATCCAAGATTTCAAGTTTGAAATCAAGGAATACGAACTTGGAGAAAATGATGAAACAGTTTGATACGGGATCCAACATGCTAGAGCGTATTATCTTATCACAAAAGCATGATAGTGATAAAACAGCTTTAGGATACATTGAAACAAATGGAGTATCAATTAAACCAACCAAGTTCGTAGTGTCTAATAAAGTAGACACCCCAAAACAAAAAACGGCGTCTAAGATGACGCAAAGACCCTCTCTCTCACCCTCACGCCCTATTTCTTCCTCATATCATGCGAAATACAATTTTGTGCCATATAGACATGAGAAGAAACAAGTGATGCATACACTTCATCCATTTTATTCATCTAGATCACGCACTACAAACACAAGGACATACCAAAAACGTCCTACATATAATGAGTATAAAGGAGTACTTGGGCAAAGGCCTAAAGTGTACTCACCACATGTTTACTACATTGCACCTTCATCTACATTCTTGCCATTTGCTAGACCGAGAAGGATCACCCAAGTTTGGGAACCGAAAGGTACTTTTACTAAAAGGTGAATAACTAACTCGTAAGGACCCAAAATTAAAAGGGTACCTAAATCATGTTTATACATTGCAGGGAGCCCACACATCAAAAGATACATCTATAAATTGGTTCCTTGACAGTGGTTGCCCAAGGCACATGACGGGAGACCCGAGCTTATTCACAAAATTAAAGAAGGTCACAAAAGGCAGATCCGTGACCTTTGGAGACGACAACGAAGGCAAGATCATCGAAAAAGGTACAATTGAAAACCCATGCACTCTTCAAATCTCCAACGTCTTTTTGGTAAGCAACTTATCCTATAATCTTCTTAGCATTTTGCAATTTATTGACAATGGTTTTGATGTGTGTTTCATTCACCCTTATTGCAATATAATAAAAAAAATGGAGAAACCGTTTTAAAAGGAAAACAAGAAGGAAACATCTTTACGCTTTCTATAGATGATATGTTAGACGCTAAAGTTAAGTGTTTCATGTCAAACGAACCCAACGTAAATTTGTGGCATAGACGTTTAGGACACAATGGCATTTCTACACTAGAAAAACTCCAACGAAAGAAACTAATACGAGGATTTCTTACGCTTGATTTAGACAACTTTCAGTTGTGTGAATCTTGCATAAAAGGCAAACAAACACGCGAGTCACTTAAGCCTAAGAATGAAATAAGCACGACTAGAGTCTTAGAACTATTACACATTGATTTGTTTGGTCCTACTCGCACCACGAGCCTTGGTGGGTGACATTATAATTGCGTGATTGTTGATAATTTTTTTCGTTATACTTGGACTTTGTTTCTTGCACATAAGGACGATAGTGCCATTGAAATTGCGAAATTAATAAAACAACTAGAAAATCAATACGGTGTCAATGTGAAAAAGATAAGAAGCGATAGAGGCGGTGAATTTAAGAATAAGGATATGATTTCATTTTGCGAAGAAAAAGGAATTAAGCACGAGTTTTCGCCACCTAGAACTCCACAATTAAATTGAGTAGTAGAAAGAAAGAATAGGACATTACAAGAAATTGCTAGAACGATGTTGTGAGAAAATAAATTGCCTAGATTTTTGTGGGCGGAAGCCGTAAATTGTGCATGCTACATAGTGAATCGCTTATCCATTAGAAAGAAAATAAATAAGACACCATATGAGATACTAAATGATCGCATGCCTAAAATTGACTATTTTCGTGTGTTTGGATGCAAATGCTTTGTTTTAAATATAAAAGATAATTTAGATAAATTTGAATCAAAATCAATTGAATGCATCTTTGTTGGATATTCTGTAAATTCAAAAGCATATAGATGTTATGATCCTCTCACTAGACAAATCATAGAATCTATTCATGTGAAGTTTAATGAATTTGGTGAGATTGATAAAGATAAAGAATATGATGATGATTTTGAATTGAAACCCGTGTTGAATGAAGATGATGGTATGTTTGGTATGCATGATATGCATGATACACTAGAAATGCATGACCACTTAGAAATGCATGAGAACATAGAAAATAATCAACCAAGATGGCATAGAGATCACCCACATGATCTCATTATAGGCGATATCACTCACGGTGTGCGGCCACGTAGAAGAATAACTTCGGATGAAATAAATCAATTTCATGCTATGATTTCCGAAATTGAACCCAAAAATAGACAATACACTATTTTGCTACTTTCCGTTTAGAAAATGGTTTTAAACAAGGTACTATAGACAATACATTATTTTTGAAACAAGATAAATTGGATTTACTTATTATTCAAATTTACATTGGTGACATTATTTTCGGCTCTACCTCTCATAAACTTGTTGTAGATTTTGAAAATTGCATGAAATCTGAATTTGAAATGTCTATGGTTGGGGAACTGAACTATTTTCTTGTCTTCCAGATTAAGAAAAAGAGTCAAGGCATTCACATAAGTCAAGCTAAATATGTAAATGACATGATTTAAAAGTTCAATTTTGAGAATTTAAAACCATCCCCCGACCCTATGAGTGTCACTACTAAATTAGATAAAGATGAACATGGTAAAGATTTTTATAATGCCTTATATAGATCTATGATTGGCTCTTTGCTGTATCTTTCTGCTAGTAGACCTGATATCATGTTCAGTGCATTCATGTGTGCACGTTTTCAAAGTCAACCTAAGGTGTCTCACTATAATGCGGTAAAAAGAATATTCTGCTATATTAAGCACACGCCCATCTTAGGCATTTGGTATGATAAAGATTGTGAATTTAACTTACATGCTTATACTGATGCAGATTACGGTGGATGTAAGATAGATAGAAAAATCACAAGTGGCACTTGCCAATTTATAGGAAACTCACTCATTTCATGGTTTTCCAAAAAGCAAGCAAGCGTAGCTTTATCCACTACTGAGGCTGAGTACATGGCACTTAGTCTATGTTGCACACAATTATTATGGATAAAACAACAACTTTCGGATTTCGGAATTATCGTAAATAGAATTCCTATATATTGTGATAGTATGAGTGCAATTAATTTGTCTAGGAATCCCGTATTACATTCTAAGGCCAAGCATATAGAAGTACGCTACCACTTTCTTTGTGATCATGTAAATAATGGTGATATTGTCATAGATCACGTATGCATAAAAGCAAAAGTAGCGGATATCTTTACTAAAGCACTAAATCAATCCACGTACGAAAATCTTCGATCTAAATTAGGCATGATTTCTGCTGATTTGCTTTGATTCTCTTTCCATATTTGCAGGCATATTTTGATTGACTTTCCAAAATAAAGGGGGAGATAATGCATGATTTAAGAGAATGCATGATTTAAGGGGGAGAGAAAAACTGATTGCATAAATCAAGGGGGAGCGGTTTGAAATTTGAAATTCAAAATTTGAATTTATGCATGATTGAAGGGGGAGCGATAGGATTTAAATCATGAAAGTAGGTTATTTTGAAAATCATCAAAAGGGGGATATTGTAGAGAAAAAGGGGTTTGAGTGATTTCAAAATACATGATTTAAACGTGCATGGCATATTGCATAAAAACGTGCATGACAGAAATATACATGACATATTGCATATAACTTGCCTTATATAGTTCATATATAATGTTGCCGTACTAACAAGCCATGAAGCGTTAAATCTTACATCAAATGGCAAACATTTGTTGTGCTTGAACAATTTTCAGGTGCCACCATTAATGAACTAAACTAGTTCATTAAGTGAAGTACTTAGTTAATTAAACTAAGTAGTTCATTAAAGGAAGAAATATTTGGACAAGGCACAAAGGCAACAAGGTGAAGAAAGGAAAGTCTTCCACTCTCCTCCCCACACTAAATACACGCCATATATATATATATATATATATATATATATATATATATATATATATATATATATATATATATATATCTGTGTGTGTGTGTGTGTATGTGTGTGTGTGTGTGTGTATATTTTCAAATTTTTTGAAAAAGTCACATACACACATATTCCAACGTACTACCGACACGTTATATACGTACGTACGTTAACATCATACCACCATACTTAACTCATATTTATGAGTATATTTAGGTCTTATATCATATGATATAAGTCATGATGATGACAAATTAAATACGACACGTTAAAAGGTTCTAAATCAAAAATTGTCGTATCGGGCGAATACCGAAACTTCGCCAACGTGTCACGTACTTGCCATAAATAGATGGACAGCCCCTACACCTCAAAAATATCAATAAATTTCGTGGGTATGATGATATTTACAGCTATAAAATCATTCCATGTTGGCACACACAAATCACCCCACATTAAGGCCAAATTGTGGAGATTCCAATTTCAAATTTGTCACATGTGTAAGGCGCCACTTTAAGACCATCCAAGTGCTTAATATTAAAGTTTATTTTATATATATTATGTGTAACATAATATATATAACATGTGCAAAAAAGTTGGAATTTAATTAGAAAAAAATCGGGTAATCGATAAACGTCTAAAATTCGGTTTTCTACGTACACGACACATGGAACGTTTTTGGCACATCATACAACATGTATCTAGACACTTTATACATATTTCATACATCTCAAAGTGTTCTATAAAATTCAATTAAGGGCTAATTGGAATATACCATGTGTGTATTATTCAATGTGCATTATTTTACAAAGTTTGCAAAAATAAAATTCAGCACATGTCTAAGTCACTTCACACGCCATTCAAGCTGAGTTGGAGCATATGTGGACCCTTTTTGGCATATTGATCGGTCAAGAATGAAGCATACAATGTTGATGACATAAAAGAAGGAACTACAAAAGGTAATGTTTCAACTTTTGTCACAATTGTGACACATACAGGTAGAGCCGGGGGTCTTACTTGAAGCAGACTCTCTATCCTTTGGGATAGAGGCATTGTCTGCCTACCACTTACCCTCTCCAGACCCTAACGATAGCTTTTGCTGTCGTTGAGATATACTGGGTTCGGATGATGATGATGATGATGTGACACATGCTGAAAATTCAGCATGTGCACTAAAGAGATGGCCGAAATTCTTCTCATTATGGCTCATATTTTGTGTCTTGATTAAGATGGATTAATTAGAAGACAATTTGGAAGTTTTTTAAATATTTTATAGATTAAAGAAAGTGATATTCTTGAATATCACACATGCTGAAAATTTCAGCATGTGTGTAATGCATCTAGGCCGATTTTGAGGCCTTGTTAGTGTCTAATTTTTATTCCATAAAAGATGAGAATATTGCATACTAAATGGTGATTCATTTTCAAGAAATAAATCAAAGAAAATATGGCACCATTTTGAAAAGAATGCTAATGATTCACATGCTGAAATTTCAGAATGTAAAGTCTCTTAATGGCCGATTTTTTCATACTATTTTTGGAGAAATATTGTCTTGCTTAATTTATGTGATGATCTTGGAAGTTATGGTAATTGTTTTATGGTGATTTTGGCACTTGTTTTAGGTGGAATTCTCAGATTTTCCTTGTCATCAAGTGATGAGAACGTTCAACCAATCAATGACTGCCAAGTAAGCAAGAGTTTAATGATCATCCAATGTGGAGGTGCCAAGTAAGCAAGAACATGTCATAATGATGCCACATATTCTCCGAAGGACTTAGAAGATAATTTTCAGGAGGAGAAGGTACCAAGAGGGGGCAGCCAACACAAGGTTAAAAGGAAAGGAAGAAGAGCAAAACAATAACAAGAACAAGCATTGCAATCTTGAAGCATAAAAACGTCTAGCACTCTTCTTCTACTCTCTCTTTCTCTCTTCTTCCTAAAAGTCTATTGTACTTACATTCATATACTTGAATATGCTTCTCTTAGACCACCACATATTCTTTTCATTGTTGTAAAAGATTGATCAAGGTGTGATCAATCTTGAATCGTGCAAGGTGGTGGTGTTCGTGTGCATTGTATACAACATACAAGGTTTGTAAAGAGTTGGAGTTGGTGTGTAACTCTATCAACACTGTGGTAAGGTGTATTTTGTGTTGTGTGATTAGTGTGAACCGAGGAAGGTGTCCTCGAAGACTGGATTAGGTTGTTTATAACCGAACCAGTATAGAATTCTTGATGTCATTTACTTTCAGCACTTACTTTCAGTTTCAGCACTGTTTATCCTTTTTGATCACGCTCGTAAAAATAGTAAACGGATTTCAAAAATTACAACACTTTCAGGAAACATAGCCGCACACTTTAAGGTTCTTTTGGCACAAGTTTCAACCCTTTTGGATAAGTATAAGTCATTCAAACGTCCAACGTTCTGAGACTAGTGCAGTCTGATTTTCAGGCTTGCAAAGGTTGAGACTTTGATCGTATTTGACTAACTTCCCAAAAGAATTTTTCAAAACTGTTTCAACTCATTTAAATATAGCTTATAAGGGGTTAGTGGTTAAAATTTCAGAGCATTTGGAGGTACGTACAAATATGAATTAATTTTTCAAATCAGTCTACCGTTTCTGGTAGATTCTTGCAATTTGACCACCAACGATTTTTGAAGGGGTTAAAGGTTGATTTTAAATCTGAAATTTTTAGGAGACACTCTTAACATCTGAGGCTAAATTCTCTCAAAATTTAAGAATTTTTGAAAACCTACAACCTAGTTTTAAAAATGTTTTAAAACTTGTCCTGAAAACAGAAACTGTTTTCAGAAGTTGAGTTCTTGAGTCAAAACTATTTTAAAAACCACACTTTCCGCACCAACTATTCAACCCCCCCTTTTAGTGGTGCCTTGCAGATCCTACATAAGGCTGCACTTGCTTTCTTGTTAGAAAACCATGAAATTAGTTAATTTCCTATAAATTGACAAGTGCCACTCATGCTTTTTCTATCTATTTTACATCCACCATAATCTCCTTCCGTATAGGCATGCAAGTTAAATTCACAATCTTTATCATACCAAATGCCTAAAGTGGGTGTGTGCTTAATATATCAAAATATTCTTTTCACGGTATTATAGTGAGACACTTTAGGTTGACTTTGAAAACATACACACATACATACACTGAACATGATATCAGGTCTACTAGCAGTAAGATAGAGCAAAGAACCAATCATAGACCTATATAAAGCATTATCAAAGTCCTTTCCATGTTCATCTTTATCTAGTTTAGTGGTGATGCTCATAGGGGTGGGGGACGGTTTTAAAGTCTCAAAATTGAACTTTTTAATCATGTCATTTATATAGTTAACTTGGCTTATATGTATACCTTTACCAGTTTGTTTAATCTGCAAGCCAAGAAAGTCATTCAATTCACCAACCATAGACATTTCAAATTCGGATTTCATGCAAGTTTCAAAATCTTCAACAAGTTTATGAGAGGTGGAGCCGAAAATATGTCATCAACATAAATTTGAATGATTAGTAAATCCGATTTGTCTTGTTTTAAAAATAGAGTACTATCTATGGTGCCTCTTTTAAAACCATTTTCTAAGAGAAAAGTAGCAAAACGATCATACCATGCTCTATGTGCTTGCTTTAAACCATATTGTGCCTTCTTTAGTTTGTACACGTGATCGGGGTGTTTCAAATCTTCAAAACCGGGTGGTTGTTTCACGTATACTTCTTCTTGTATAAATCTATTTAAAAATGCACTTTTCACGTCCATTTGATAAAGTTTAAAACCTTTCATGCAAGCAATAGCATGTAAAAGTCGTATGGCTTCTAAACGTGCTACGGGTGCAAATGTTTCATCATAATCTATTCCCTCTTCTGTAGGATCTGCAGGGCACCACTAGAAGGGGGGGTTGAATAGGTGGTGCGGAAAGTGTGGTTTTTAAAATTTGTTTAAAACTAAACAACTCGACTTCTGAAAACAGATTCTGTTTCCAGGACCAGTTTTAAAACGTTTTTAAAACCAGGTTATAGGTCTCCAAAAATTCTACAATTTTGAGAGAACTTAGCCTCAGATGTTATGAGGGTCCCCTAAAAGGTTAAAATTAAAATTCAACCTTTAACCCCTTCAAAAACCGTTGATGATCAGATTGCGCGAATCTGCCAGAAACGGTAGATGGTTTTGAAAAATTTATTCCTATTTGTGTGTAAGTCCAAATGCTCTGAAAATTTAACTACTAACTCCTTATATACTACATTTAAGTGGGTTGAAACAGTTTTGCAAAATTATTTTGGAAAGTAGGTCAATTACAATCAAAGTCTCAACCTTTGCAAGTCTGAAAATCAGACTGCACTAGTCTCAGAACTTTTAATGTTTGATCGACTTATACTTATCCAAAAGGGTTGAAACTTACGCCAAATTAACCCTAGAATGTGTGGATATGTTTCTGGAAATTTTTGTGATTTTTGAAAGTCGTTTACTATTTTTAACAACGCCAACAAAAAGAGTAAACTGTGCAGTAACAGAAAGTAAATGCTGAAAGTAAATGGCACCAAGAATTTTATACTGGTTCGGTTATAAACAACCTACTCCAGTCTTCAAGGAACACCTTCCTTGGTTCACACTAGTCACATACACGCAATACACCTTACCACAGGGTTGATGGAGTTACACACCAACTCCAACCCTTTACAAACCTTGTACATTGAATACAATATGCACGAACACCACCACCTCGCAAGAATGAAGATTGATCACACCTTCATCAATTTTTTACAAAGATATGGATTATGTGGTGGTCTATATCAAGCCTATTGAAGATTGAAAAATTTGAATACAATAGGCTTTCAAGAAGAAAGAAAGAAGGAGAATGTAGAAGAAGAGGCTTAGGCGTTTTTGATCTTTGATTTTGCAATGCTTGTGCTTGTCTTGTTTTTGCTCAACTTCTTTCCTTTTAATGTTGTTGCAGCCGTCCACTATAGGTCCTCCCCCTCTTGAAAATTATCTTCTAAGTCCTTGGGAGAATGTAAGACATCATTGTGACATGGTCTTGCTTACTTGGCATCTTCTTATTGGATGATCATTTAAGCTTTGCTTACTTGGCACTTCATGATTGGTTGGATGGTGTCATCATTTGATAACTTGGAAAATCTGAATATATCACTTAAACATGTGCCAATATCAATCATAAAATTATTTCCATAATGCACAAGATTGTCACATAAATTGCAAGACATAATTCCTTCCTTACTAAGACACAAAAATCGGCCATTCAAGAGTATATACCATGCTGAATTTTCAGCATGTGATACATCGAGATAAAGTTCAAAATATTACCATTTTTCTTTGATTTTTATTTTTAAAATAAATCACCAATTAATGGTAAATATCCTTATCACATTGGAAATGAACTTGGACACATTTATGCTCAAGAATTCGGCCAAGACACTCACACATGCTGAAAAATTTCAGCATGTGTGATATGTAAAATATCACACTTTATTTAATTTAAATAATATTCAAATTACTTCCATTTTTTCTTCCAATCAATCGCACAATGTAATTATCACATTAATATGAAAAAAAATCGGCCAGCCAAGCTTAGCATGCTGAAATTTTCAGCATGTGTTATAAGTGAGACAAAGTTTGAAATCTTACCATTTGTAGCTTCTCTCTTTAATTCACCAACATTGTATGATTGATTCTTGACCAATCAATATGCCAACAAGGCTCCAAATAAGCTCCATCTCAGCTGCAATGTGCGTGTATGATGCATATACATATGCTGAAAATTATTTTTGCTAACTTTGTAAAATAGTGCACATTTAATAATACACACATGTTATATTCCAATCAGCCCTTAATTTAATTTTCTAGAACACTTTAAGATGTATAACATATGTAAAAAGTGTCTAGATACGTGTCATATGACGTACGAAAAATGTTCCATGTGTTGTGTGCGTAGAAAATCGAATTTTTGATATTTATCGATTACCCGATTTTTCTCTAATTAAATTCCAACTTTTGCACATGTTATATTATGTTACACATAATATATATAATATATACTTTAAATCTCAGCCCTTGGCTGGTCTAAAGTGGCGCCATTTGTCATCTGTCAAAATTAAAATTGGAATCTTCACATTTTGGCCTTAATGTGGGGTGATTTGTGTGTGCCAACATGGAAAGTATTTTTGGCTGAAAATATCACCATTAGCACGAACTTTTTGATGATTTTTGAAGTGTAGGGGCTGGCCATCTATTTATGGCAAGTACTTGACACGCTGGCGAAGTTTCGCTATTCGCCCGATACGACAATTTTCGGTTTAGAACCTTTTAACGTGTCGTATTTAATTTGTCATCACCATGACTTATATCATATGATATAAGACCTGAATATACTCATAAATATGAGTTAAGTATAGTGGTGTGACGTTAACGTACGTACGTAAAATATATAACGTGTCGGTAGTACGTTGGAATACATGTGTATGTGCCTTTTTCAAAAAATCTGAAAATATATATATTATATATGTATATGGCGTGTATATATATTAATGAGGGGAGGAGGAGAAAACTTTCCTTCCTTAGCCTTGTTGTCTTTGTGCCTTTTTCAAGTGTGGTTTCCTTTAATGAACTACTTAGTTTAATAAACTAAGTACTTCACTTAATGAACTAGTTTAGTTCATTAATGGTGGCACCTGAAAATAGTATAAACACAACAAATGTTTGCCATATGATGTAAGCTTTAACGCTTCATGGCTCGTTAGTCCGGCAACATTATATATAAGCTAAATAAGGCAAGTAATAGCAATGTATCATGCATACATGTATATATCATGCACGTTTATATATATATATATATCATGCATTTAAGTCACTTATTTTGAAATCACTCAAACCTCCTTTTCTCTACAATCTCCCCCTTTTGATGATTTTCAAAATAACTTATGCACATGATTTAAATGCTATCGCTCCCCCTTCAAACATGCACAAATTTGAAATT
>AP025046.1:18416449-18528024 GCA_036186865.1 Eustoma russellianum | reverse complement strand
TATCGCTCCCCCTTCAAACATGCACAAATTTGAAATTTGAATTTTAAATTTCAAATCCGGCTCCTCCTTGATTTGTGCAATCAGTATCAATTAGTGTCTCTCTCCCCTTAAATCATGCTTTCTCTCTCCCTTTATTTTGGAAAGTAAATCAAAAGATTCCTGTAAATAAGGAAAGAAAATCACGTCAAATCAAATCATATCAAACGAAATCATGCCTAATTTAGAGCGAAGAGATTCAAATGTGGCTTGATTTAAGGCTTTTGTAAAAATATCCGCTACTTGTGCTTCTGTGCATACGTGTTCTATGACGATATCACCATTGTTTACGTGATCACGAAGAAAGTGATAGCGTACTTCTATATGCTTAGCCTTAGAGTGTAACACGGGGTTCTTAGACAAATTAATGGCACTCATACTATCACAATATATAGGAATTCTATTTACAGTAATTCCAAAGTCCGAGAGTTGTTGTTTTATCCACAACAACTGTGTGCAACAAAGGCTAAATGCCATGTACTCAGCCTCAGTAGTGGACAAAGCAACGCTTGCTTGCTTTTTAGAAAACCACGAAATGAGTGAGTTTCCTATAAATCAGCAAGTCCCACTCGTACTTTTTCTATCTATTTTGCAGCCACCATAATCTGCATCAGTATAAGCATGTAAGTCAAATGTGGAATCCTTATCGTACCAAATTCCTAAGGTGGGCGTGTGCTTAATATAACGGAATATTCTTTTTACCGCATTATAGTGAGTCACCTTAGGTTGACACTGAAATCGTGCGCACATGCATACACTAAACATGATATCAGGCCTACTAGCAGTTAAATATAGCAAAGAACCGATCATAGATCGATACAAGCAATTATCAACGTCTTTACCATGTTCGTCTTTGTCTAATTTAGTAGTGACACTCATAGGGGTGGGGGATGGTTTCAAATTTTCAAAGTTAAACTTTTTAATCATGTCATTGACATATTTTGCTTGACTTATGTGAATCCCTTTACTTGTTTGCTCAATCTGCAAGCCAAGAAAATAATTAAGTTCACCAACCATAGACATTTCAAATTCAGATTTCATGCAATTCTCAAAATCTTCAACAAGTCTATGTGAGGTAGAACCGAAAATAATGTCATCAACGTAGATTTGGATAATAAGTAAATCTGATTTATCTTGTTTCAAAAATAGTGTACTATCTATAGTACCTCGTTTAAAATCATTTTCTAAAAGGAAAGTAGCAAAACGATCATACCATGCTCTCGGTGCTTGCTTTAGGCCGTATAGTGCCTTCTTTAGTTTGTACACGTGATCGGGATGTTTCAAATCTTCAAAACCGGGTGGTTGTTTCACGTATACTTCTTCTTGTATAAATCCGTTAAGAAATGCACTTTTTACGTCCATTTGATATAATCTGAAATCTTTCATGCAAGCAATAGCAAGTAATAGTCGTATAGCTTCTAAACGTTCTACGGGTGCAAATGTTTCATCGTAGTCAATCCCTTCTTCTTGATTATAGCCTTGTGCTACAAGTCTCGCTTTATTTCTAACGACTTTTCCTTCTTCATTCATTTTATTCCTAAACACCCACTTTGTGCCTATTATAGTCTTATCTTGTGGTCGTGGTACTAAATCTCATACATCGTTTCTAACAAATTGATTAAGTTCATCATGCATGGCATCAATCCAAGAAGAATCACTCAAAGCATCATGCACATTTTTAGGCTCAATTTCAGAAATCATAGCATGAAATTCATTTATTTCGTCTGAAGTAATTCTTCTACGTGGTCGCACACCGTGAGTGAGATTGCCTATGATGAGATCATGTGGGTGATCTCTATGCCATCTTGGTTGATTATTTTCTATGTTATCATGCATTTCTATGTGATCATGCATTTCTAGTATGTCATTCATATCATGCATATCAAAAGAACCATCATCTTCATTCAACACGGGTTTCAATTCAAAGTCATCGTCATATTCCTTATCTTTATCAATCTCACCAAATTCATTGAATTTCACATGAATAGATTCCATGATTTGTCTAGTGAGAGGATCATAACACCTATATGCCTTTGAATTTATAGAATATCCAACAAAAATGCACTCAATTGATTTGGATTCAAATTTGTCTAAATTATCTTTTGTATTTAAAACAAAACATTTGCATCCAAACACACGAAAATAGTCAATCTTAGGCATGCGATCATTCAAAATCTCATAAGGCGTCTTGTTTATTTTCTTTCTTATAGATAGGCGATTTACAATATAGCATGCACAATTTACGGCTTCTACCCACAGAAATCTAGGCAATTTATTTTCGCATAACATAGTCCTAGCGATTTCTTGTAATGTACGATTCTTTCTTTCTACTACATTTAATTATGGAGTTCTAGGTGGCGAAAACTCATGCTTGATTCCTTTTTCTTCACAAAATGAAATCATCTCTTTGTTTTTAAACTCACCGCCTCTATCACTTCATATCTTTTTCACACTTACACGTATTGATTTTCAAGTTGTCTAATTAATTTTGCAATCTCAATGGCGCTATCATCTTTATGTGCAAGAAATAAAGTCCAAGTATAACGAGAAAAATCATCAACAATCACGCATGCATAGTGGCGCCCACCAAGGCTTGTAGTGTGACTAGGACCAAACAAATCAATATGCAATAGTTCTAAGACTCTAGTCGTGCTTATTTCATTTTTAGGCTTAAGTGACTCACGTGTTTGTTTGCCTTTTATGCAAGATTCACACAACTGAAAGTTGTCTAAATCTAACTTAGGCAATCCTCGTACTAGGTTCTTTCGTTGAAGTTTTTCTAGTGTGGAAATGCCAATGTGTCCTAAACGTCTATGCCATAAATTCACATTGGGTTCATTTGACATAAAGCACTTAACTTTAGCGTCTACCACATTATCCATAGAAAGCGTAAAAATATTACCTTCTCGTTTTCCTTTTAAAACGGTTTCTCTATTTTTATTTATTATATTTCAATAATGGTGAGTAAAACACACATTAAAACCATTGTCAACAAATTGAGAGATACTAAGAAGATTGTATGATAAGTTGCTTACCAAAAAGACGTTGGAGATTTGAAGAGTACTTGGATTTTCAATCGTACCTTTTCCGATGATCTTGCCTTCGTTGTTGTCTCCAAAGGTCACGGATCCGCCTTTTGTGACCTTCTTTAATTTGGTGAACAAGCTCGGGTCACCCGTCATGTGCCTCGAGCATCCACTGTCAAAGAACCACTTAATAGTTGTATCTTTCGATGTGTGGGCTCCCTGCAATGTGCAAAGATGATTAAGGTACCCTTTTAACTTTGGGTCCTTTCAAGTTACTTAATCACCTCTTGGTAAAAGTACCTTTCGGTACCCATACTTGGGTGATCCTTCTCGGTCTATCAAATGGAAAGAATGTTGATGAAGGTGCGATATAGTAGACATGTGGTACATGCACTTTGGGTCTTTGCCCAAGGACTCCTTTATACTCATTAAATGAAGGACGTTTTTGATATGTCCTTGTGTGTGTGTGCGTAGTGCGTGGATGATATGAATTCCGTGTATGCATTATTCTTTTCTTTTCATATCTATATGGTACAAAGTTATATTTCACATGATATGAAGAAGAAGTGGGACGTGATGAGGAAAGGGGCGGCTTTTGCGTCATCTTAGACGCCACTTGAGGCTTAGGAGTGTCTACTTTCTTAGACACCACAAACTTAGTTGGTTTGGTTGATACTTCATTTGTATCAACGTATCCCAAACTCGTTTTGTCGCTGTCATGCTTTTGTGATAATATAATGCGATGCAGCATGTTGGACCCCGTATCAAACTGTTTCATCATTTTCTCTAAACCGGTATTTGAAATCTCAGATTTCATTTCATTATTTTGAGTGGTTAATGATGAAATCTCTGTCTTTAATGCAGTAATCACACATGATGACTCTTTCTTTGAATCGCTTAATTGAGCGACAAGATTCTCGTTAGAAGATTCTAACAGTTTCTTGTCTTCAATTAATCACTTCTTTTCCTTAGCGAGAGTCTTAGTGAATTTATGCAGTTCCAAATACGGACTAAAAAGATCTTCATAAGAGGGTTCAGAGTCAGAGTCAGAATCAGATGATACCTCATTAGATGCTTTGGATGCAAAGCATACTTGTGCAGTCTCCTCTTCGGTCTCAGTTTCAGAATCCGAAGAATCACTCCAGGTGGAGGCCTTTAGAGCACGTTTCCTTTGTTTGGGTTCTGAGACGAGTCTATTTTTGTTCCGCTCCTTGTCAGGGTATTTATTTGTTTGCTTTTCTTTATTGGGGCAGTCATATGATAAGTGTCCGAGTTTGCCACATTCATAACATTTAACGTCTTTATCATTTGACTTGTTCTTATTTCTCTTGGTTGTAGTACCCTTATTTTTGTTTCTAAATGACCTTCTCATAAATTTTCTTAAGCCTTTAGCCAATAAAATTAGGTCATCGTTATCCGATTCAGAATCACTATCATCTACATGATCCGAGGGAGGGGAGACGTATTCATTTGATTTAAAAGCAATAGCTTTACCTTGTTTAGATGATTCCAATTTCCGTATGGTGAGTTTATTCTCATAAACTTTAAGTGATCCAATTAATTCTTCCATCTTTATTGACTTAGTTTCCTTGCTTTCTTCTATTGCGGTCACTTTAGGGTCCCATTCGGATGGAAGGCTTCGTAGGACTTTCTGTACCCTTTCCTGTGTGGTAAAAGCTTTACCAAAAGACTCAAGAGAATTGTAGATGTTAGTCAAACGAAGATCCATATCAACAATAGACTCATTAGGCAATAATTTAAACGACTCAAGTGTGGACATAAGCATGTTTATTTTTGACTCTTTTACTTGACTCGTGCCTTCGTGTTTCATTTCTAGTATCCTCCACATTTCTTGTGCACTCGAACAGTCTGAAACATAACTAGACTCGCTTTTACTTAATCCCTTCAGGAGCAATTGCATAGCCCTAGCATTCATACTAAGTTTCTTTTTATCGTCACTCGTATATTCTTGTCTCGGTTTAACAACTTCTAATGTGACTCCGTCTACGGTGGATAACTTAGATGAGACAAAAGGACCATCTTCAATAATCGACCAAAGATCTATATTTATAGCCATAAGAAAAAGCTTCATTCTAAGTTTCCACTGAATAAACGACTCACCGTCAAAAAGAGGAGGCCTTTGGCTCGACATCCTTCTTGCTCGGTTTTGAGATTTGTGGTTGCCATCTCACTGAATCGTTGGATTCCTTGAAGTGAGTGTTCATGTGCTCTAATACCACTTGTAGGATCTGCAAGGCACCACTAGAAGGGGGTGGTTGAATAGGTGGTGCGGAAAGTGTGGTTTTTAAAATTTGTTTAAAACTAAACAACTCAACTTCTGAAAACAGATTCTGTTTCCAGGACCAGTTTTAAAACGTTTTAAAAACCAGTTTATAGGTCTACAAAAATTCTAAATTTTGAGAGAACTTAGCCTCAGATGTTATGAGGGTCCTCTAAAAATTTCAAATTAAAATTCAACCTTTAACCCCTTCAAAAACCGTTGATGATCAGATTGCGCGAATCTGCCAGAAACGGTAGATGGTTTTGAAAACTTTATTCTTATTTGTGTGCAAGTCCAAATGCTCTGAAACTTTAACCACTAACTCCTTATATACTATATTTAAGTGGGTTGTAACAGTTTTGCAAAATTCTTTTGGGAATTAGGTCAATTACAATCAAAGTCTCAACCTTTGCAAGTCTGAAAATCAGACTGCACTAATCTCAGAACTGTTGATGTTTGATCGACTTATACTTATCCAAAAGGGTTGAAACTTGTGCCAAATTAACCCTAGAACGTGTGGCTATGTTTCTGGAAATTTTTGAGATTTTTGAAAGTCGTTTACTATTTTTAACAATGCCAATAAAAAGAGTAAACTGTGCAGTAACAGAAAGTAAATGCTGAAAGTAAATGGCACCAAGAATTTTATACTGGTTCGGTTATAAACAACCTACTCCAGTCTTCAAGGAACACCTTCCTTGGTTCACACTAGTCACACACACGCAATACACCTTACCACAGGGTTGATGGAGTTACACACCAACTCCAACCCTTTACAAACCCTGTACATTGAATACGATATGCACGAACACCACCACCTCGCAAGAATGAAGATTGATCACACCTTCATCAATCTTTTACAAAGATATGAATTATGTGGTGGTCTATATCAAGCCTAGTCAAGATTGGAAAATTTGAATACAATAGGCTTTCAAGAAGAAAGAAAGAAGGAGAATGTAGAAGAAGAGGCTTAGGCGTTTTTGATCTTTGATTTTGCAATGCTTGTGCTTGTCTTGTTTTTGCTCAACTTCTTTCCTTTTAATGTTGTTGCAGCCGTCCACTATCGGTCCTCCCCCTCTTGAAAATTATCTTCTAAGTCCTTGGGAGAATGTAAGACATCATTGTGACATGGTCTTGCTTACTTGGCATCTTCTTATTGGATGATCATTTAAGCTTTGCTTACTTGGCACTTCATGATTGGCTGGATGGTGTCATCATTTGATGACTTGGAAAATCTGAATATATCACTTAAACATGTGCCAATATCAATCATAAAATTATTTCCATAATGCACAAGATTGTCACATAAATTGTAAGACATAATTCCTTCCTTACTAAGACACAAAAATCGGCCATTCAAGAGTATATACCATGCTGAATTTTCAGCATGTGATACATCGAGATAAAGTTCAAAATATTACCATTTTTCTTTGATTTTTCTTTTTAAAATAAATCACCAATTAATGGTAAATATCCTTATCACATTGGAAATGAACTTGGACACATTTATGATCCAGAATTCGGCCAAGACATGTCTCACACATGCTGAAAAATTTCAGCATGTGTGATATGTAAAATATCACAATTTATTTAATTTAAATAATATTCAAATTACTTCCATTTCTTCTTCCAATCAATCACACAATGTAATATATCACATTAATATGAAAAAAATCGGCCAGCCAAGCTTAGCATGCTGAAATTTTCATCATGTGTTATAAGTGAGACAAAGTTTGAAATCTTACCATTTGTAGCTTCTCTCTTTAATTCACAAACATTGTATGATTGATTCTTGACCAATCAATATGCCAACAAGGCTCCAAATAAGCTCCATCTCAGCTGCAATGTGTGTGTATGATGTATATACATATGCTGAAAATTATTTTTGCTAACTTTGTAAAATAGTGCACATTTAATAATAGACACATGTTATATTCCAATCAGCCCTTAATTTAATTTTCTAGAACAGTTTAAGATGTATAACATATATAAAAAGTGTCTAGATACATGTCATATGACGTACCAAAAACGTTCCATGTGTTGTGTGCGTAGAAAACCGAATTTTCGATATTTATCGATTACCCGATTTTTCTCTAATTAAATTCCAACTTTTGCACATGTTATATTATGTTACACATAATATATATAATATATACTTTAAATCTCAGTCCTTGGCTGGTCTAAAGTGGTGCCATTTGTCATGTGTCAAAATTAAAATTGGAATCTTCACATTTTGGCCTTAATGTGGGGTAATTTGTGTGTGCCAACATGGAAAGTATTTTTGGCTGAAAATATCACCATTAGCACGAAATTTTTGATGATTTTTGAAGTGTGGGGGTTGTCCATCTATTTATGGCAAGTACGTGACACGTTGGCGAAGTTTCCGTATTCGTCCGATACGACAATTTTCGGTTTAGAACCTTTTAACGTGTCATATTTAATTTTTCATCAGCATGACTTATATCATATGATATAAGACCTGAATATACTCTAAATATGAGTTAATATAGTGGTGTGACGTTAACGTACGTACGTAAAATATATAACGTGTCGGTAGTACGTTGGAATACATGTGTATGTGCCTTTTTCAAAAAATTTGAAAATATATATATTATATATGTATATGGCGTGTATATATATTAATGAGGGGAGGAGGAGAAAACTTTCCTTCCTTAGCCTTGTTGTCTTTGTGCCTTTTCCAAGTGTGGTTTCCTTTAATGAACTACTTAGTTTAATAAACTAAGTACTTCACTTAATGAACTAGTTTAGTTCATTAATGGTGGCACCTGAAAATAGTATAAACACAACAAATGTTTGCCATATGATGTAAGCTTTAACGCTTCATGGCTCGTTAGCCCGGCAACATTATATATAAGCTAAATAAGGCAAGTAATAGCAATGTATCATGCATAAATGTATATATCATGCACGTTTATATATATATATCATGCATTTAAGTCACTTATTTTGAAATCACTCAAACCCCCTTTTCTCTACATCTTCTTGATTATATCCTTGTGCTACAAGTCTAGCTTTGTTTCTAACAACTTTTCCTTCTTCATTCATTTTATTTCTAAACATCCATTTTGTGCCTACTATAGTCTTATCTTGTGGTCGTGGCACTAAATCCCGTACATCATTTCTTATGAATTGATTAAGTTCATCATGCATAGCATCAATCTAAGAAGAATCACTCAAAGCATCAAACACATTTTTAGGTTCAATTTCGGATATCATGGCATGGAATTGGTTTATTTCTTCTGGAATTATTCTTCTACATGGTCGCACACCGTGAGTGATGTCGCCTATAATGAGATCGTGTGGGTGATCCCTATGCCATCTTGGTTAATTATTTTCTATGTTCTCATACATTTTTAGGTGATCATGCATTTCTAGTGTGTCATCATGCGTGCCATCATCGTCATCCAACACGGGTTTTAATTCAAAATCATCGTCATATTCTTTATCTTTATCAATTTCACCAAATTCATTAAACTTCACATCAATGGATTCTAAAATTTGTCTAGTTATAGGATCATAACATCTATATGATTTTGAATTCACAGAATATCCAACAAAGATGCATTCAATTGATTTAGATTCAAACTTGTCTAAGTTGTCTTTCGTATTTAAAACAAAGCATTTGCAACCAAACACACGAAAGTAATCAATTTTAGGCATGCGATCATTTAATATCTCATAAGGCGTTTTATTTATTTTTTTCTACTAGACAACCGATTAACTATATAGCATGCACAATTTACGGCTTCCGTCCATAAAAATCTAGGCAATTTATTTTCACATAACATGGTTCCAGCGATCTCTTGTAGTGTCCTATTCTTTCTTTCTACTACTCCATTTAGTTGTGGAGTTCTAGGTGGTGAAAACTCGGTTTGATTCCTTTTTCTTCGCAAAATGCAATCATGTCGTTGTTTTTAAATTCACCGCCTCTATCGCTTCTAATCTTTTTCACATTTAAACTATATTGATTTTCAAGTTGTTTTATTAGTTTTGCAATCTCAATGGCACTATCATCTTTATTTGCAAGAAATAAAGTCCAAGTATAACGAGAAAAGTCATCCACGATAACACATGCATAACGACGTCCACCGAGACTCGTAGTGCAAATAGGACCAAACAAATTAATGTGTCATAATTCCAAAATTCTGGACGTGCTTATTTCATTTTTAATTTTAAGTGACTCGCATGTTTGTTTGCCTTTAATGCAAGATTCACACAACTGGAAGTTGTCTAAATTAAGCTTAGGCAATCCTCGTATTAGGTTCTTTCGTTGGAGTTTTTCAAGTGTAGAAATACCGATGTGTCATAAACGTCTATGCCACAAGTTAATGTTAGGTTCATTTGACATAAAACACTTAACCTTAGCATCTAACATGTCATCCATAGAAAGCGTAAAAATTCTTCCTTCTCTTTTTCCTTTTAACACTACTTCTCCATTTTTATTTATTATATTACAATATGGATGAGTAAAACACACATCAAAACCGTTGTCAATAAATTGTGAGATGCTAAGAAGATTATATGATAAGTTGCTTACCAAAAAGACATTGGATATTTGAAGGGTGCCTGGGCTTTCGATTGTACCTTTTCTGATGATTCTTCCTTCATTGTTGTCTCCAAAGGTCGCGGATCTGCCTTTTGTGACCTTCTTCAACTTTATGAACAAGCTCGGGTCACCCATCATGTGCCTCGAGCAACCACTGTCAAGGAACCATTTGATAGATGTGTCTTTAGATGTGTGGGTTCCGTGCAATGTACAATAACAATTTAGGTACCCTTTTAATTTTGGGTCCTTACGAGTTAGTTATTCACCTCTTAGTAAAAGTACCTTTCAGTACCCATACTTGGATGATCCTTCTAGGTCTAGCAAATGGTAAGAATGTAGATGAAGGAGCAATGTAGTAGACATATGGTGAGTGGACTTTAGGCCTTTGGCCGAGAATCCTTTTATGCGCATCATACGGTGTGCGTTTTTGATATGTTCTCGTGTTGGTGTGCATAGTGTGTGATCTAGATGGATGAAATGGGTGGCGTGTATGCATCACTTGTTTCTTCTCATATTTATACGGCACATAATTATATTTCTTATAATGTGAAGAAAAGATGTGACGAGATGAGGGGAGAGGGGGTCTTTGCGTTACTTTAGGCGCTATGTATGCTTTTGATGTGTCTACCTTCTTAGACTAAACAAATTTGGTTTGTTTAGATGATGCTTCGTTTGTCTCAATGTATCCTAATCCAGTTTTATCACTATCATGTTTTTGTGATAAGATAATGCGATCTAGCATATTAGATCCCGTATCAAACTGTTTCATCATTTTTTCGAAACCCGTATTCCTTGATTTCAAATTTGAAATCTCGGATTTCATTTCATTGTTATGAGTTGTCAATAATGCGACTCTGATTTTAATGCATTTATGATACATGAGGACTCTTCTTTTGAATTTTTTAATTGAGCAACAAGATTCGTGTTAGATGATTCTAACAACTTCTTGTCTTTAATTAATCGCTTCTTTTCTTTTTACAAGAGTCTTAGTAAATTTATGCAATTCTAAATACTGACTGAAAATATCATCATATGAAGGCTCAGAGTCAGAAGATACCTCGTTTGATGCTTTGGATACAAAGCATACTTGTGCAGTCTCCTCTTCTGTATCAGTCTCAAAATCATATGTGTCACTCCAAGTAGAGGCCTTGAGAGCTCTTCTCCTTTGCTTAGGTTCAGAGACGAGTCTATTTTTGGTCTGATCCTTGTCAAGGTGTTTGTTTGTTTGCTTGTCCTTGTTAGGGCAATCATATGATAGATCTCCAAGTTTACCGCATTCGTAGCATTTAACATCCTTGTCATTTGTTTTATTCTTATTTGTTTTAGTGGAAGTAGCCTTAGGTTTGTTTTTAAATGACTTTCTCATGAATTTTCTCAAGCCTTTAGCCAATAAAATTAAGTCATCGTTGTCTGATTCAGAATCACTATCATCTACGTGACCGGAAGTAGTAGAGACGTATTCATTTGATTTAAAAGCAATAGTCATACCTTGTTTTGATGATGATTCCGATTTCCTTATAGTGAGTTTGTTTTCATATACCTTAAGTTATCCAATTAGTTCCTCCATTTTAATTGATTTGGTTTCTTTGCTCTCCTCTATAGCCATCACTTTAGGGTCATATTCGGATGGAAGGCTTCGTAATACCTTTTGGACCTTTTCCTGCATAGAGAAGGCTTTGCCAAGAGACTCAAGAGAATTGTAAATGTTAGTCAAGCGTAGATCCATATCAACGATAGACTCATTTGGCAATAATTTAAATGACTCAAGTGTGGACATAAGCATGTTAATTTTGGACTCTTTTACTTGACTAGTCCCTTCGTGTTTCATCTCAAGAATTCTCCACATTTCTTGAGCACTATAGCAATTAGACACATAGCTAGATTCACTTTTACTTAGCCCATTTGGAAGTAATTGCATGGCTCTAGCGTTCATGCTCAGTCTCTTTTTATCGTCACTAGTATACTCTTGTTTAGGCTTAACAACCTCTAGTGTGACTCCATCTATATTGGATAATTTTGACGGAAAAAATGGACCATCTTCTATAATAGACCATAGATCAATATCAATAGCCATAAAGAAAATTTTCATTCTTAACTTCCATTGAATAAAAGACTCACCGTCAAAAAGAGGAGGTATTTGACTAGACATACCATCTTGCTCGGTTTTGAAGTTTGTGGTTGCCATCTCACTTAGATCGTTGGATATTTTTGTTGTGAGTGCTCTTGCGCTCTGATACTACTTGTAGAACCTGCAAGGCACCACTAGAAGGGGGGTTGAATAGTGGGTGCAGAAAATTTGGATTTTAAAATTGTTTTAAACCAAAAACCCAACTTCTGAAAATAGTTTCTATTTTTAGGACCTATTTTGAAACGTTTTGAAAACTAGGTTACAGGTCTTCTAAAATTCTGAAATTTTGAGAGATCCTATTTTCAGATGTTCTGAGTATCCCCTAAAAATTTCAGATTAAAATTCAACCTTTAACCCCTTTAAAAATTGTTGGTGGTCAGATTGTGCAGATCTGCCAGAAACGGTAGTCTGATTTGAAAAATTAATTCCGATTAAATCTTGACTCCAAATTCTCTGAAAATTTAATGACACACCTCGTATTATGTTTATTTAATTGGGTGGAAACAGTTTTGAAAACTTTCTTTGGGATGTTAGTCAAATACGTTCAAAGTTTCAACCTTTGCAAGCCTAAAAATCAGACTGCACTAGTCTCTAAACTTTTGATGTTTGGATGACTTATACTTGTCCAAAAGGGTTGAAACTTACGCCAAATGAACCTTATAACGTGTGGAAATGTTTCTGGAAAGTGTGGTGATTTTTGAAGTTCATTTGCTATTTTTAAGAACGTGATGAAAATGATGCATTGTGCTGGAAACTGAAAGTAAGTGCTGGAAAGTAAAGAACACAAAGAATTTTATACTGGTTCGGTTAAATCAACCTACTCCAGTCTTCGAGGACACCTTCCTCGGTTATCAATAATCACAAAACAACAAACAACACCTTACCACATAGGGTTGATGGAGTTACACACCAACTCTAACCCTTTACAAACCTTGTAAGTGATTACAATGATCACGAACACCATCATCGAGCGGATGCAAGATTGATCACACCTTGATCAATCTTTTAAAACAATATAGCGTGTATGGTGGTATCTATGAAGCCTATTCAAGATGTATGAATATGAATATAATAGGCTTTAAGAGAGAAGAAAAAAGAAGTATAGAAGAAGGAGATGGTGAAAACGTTTCTAGCTCGTGGAATTGTAAGACTTGTCTTGTGTTTTGTTTGCTCTCCTTCTTTCCTTTTTATCAACAATGTGGCCGCCCCCCTATGTCTTGTTTTTCCCCTTGAAAATTATCTTTTAAGTCCTTGGAAGAATATCTTGCATCATTGTGACATTCACTTGCTTACTTGGCAACTCTTCATTGGATGATCATTAAGGCCTTGCTTACTTGGCACTCATTGATTGGATGAGAGTTGTCATCATTTCATGACTGTATAAATCTGAAAATAACACTTAAAAACATGTGCCAATTAGTCATAAAAATGTTACCATCAGTCACATAATAAATTCCATAAAATTTGCGAGACGAATCATCTCCATTATCATCCATAAAATCAGCCATATGCATTCTTTCACATGCTGAAATTTCAGCATGTGTGATATTCACACCATATTCAAAATATTGCCATGTTGGTATTAGATTAATTCCTTGAAAATGAAGAATCAATTATATTGAATTCCAAGACCAATTTTCGGCCAAGTACATTCCACACATGTTGAAATTTTCAGCATGTGTGATATTTCAAAATATCATCACAATATTTCCATAACATCTATAAAACATTGCCTTTTTATCTTCCAATCAATCCATTCAATGTAAAGAAGTAAATATGGCACAATTAAGCCTAAGAAATTCGGCCATCATAGCACACACAAGCTGAATTTTCAACATGTGTCACATATGTGACATAGTTTGAAATATTACCTTGTATAGCTCCTTCCTTTATGTCACCAACCTTGTATACTTCATTCTTGGCCAATCAAGATGCCAATAAATCTCCACATATGCTCCAACAAGGCTGAAGTGGCGTGTGATGTAGCTTGTACATGTGCTGAATTTTGTTTTTGCTACCTTTGTAAAATAGTACACAATAATTATACACATATGGTATATTCCAATCAGCCCTAAATTGATTTTTCTAGAACACTTTAGAATGTATAGAGTATGTAAAAGTGTCTAGATACATGTTATATGTCATCCAAAAATGTTCCATGTGTCGTATTCGTAGAAAACCGAATTTTTGACTTTTGTCGATTACGCGATTTTTCTCTGATTGAATTCAAACTTTTTGCACATGTTATATATATTATGTCAAACATAATATACTAGAATAACTTGAATATTCAGCTCTAAAGGATGAGTAAAGTGGCGCCCATGTGCTTAAAAAGTAGAATTTGAAACCTCAACAATTTGGCCTTAATTGGGGGTGATTTGTGTGTGCCAACATGGAATGATTTCATGGATGAATATAACATATAAACCACAAAATTTCTGTTCTTTTTTGAAGTGTAGGGGCTGGCCATCTATATATGGAAAGTACGTGACACGTTGGCGAAGTTTCGGTATTCACCCGATACGACAATTTTTGGTTTAGAACCTTATAACGTGTCGTAATAATTTTGTCATCACCATGACTTATATCATATGATATAAGACCTGGATATACTCATAACTATGAGGTAAATATAGTGGTGTGACGTTAACGTATGTTCGTAAAATATATAACGTGTCGGTAGTACGTTGGAATATATGTGTATAGTGCCTTTTAAAAAAATCTGAATATATATAAAAATATATATAAAAGGCTTGTGATAAGGTGTAGGAGAAAATTTTCATTCTTCAATTTGTTGCCTTTGTGCCTTCTCGAAATATATCACCATTTAATGAACTACTTAGTTCATTTAACTAAGTATTTCACTTAGTGAACTAGTTTAGTTCATTAATGGTGACACCTGAAAATAGTTTCAAACACAACAAATGTTTGCCATTTGATGTAAGCTTTAAAGCTTCATGGCTTGTTAGTACGGCAACATTATATATGAACTATATAAGGCAGGTTTCATGCAAAAACGTGTCAAGCCATAAAACGTGTCATGCATTTCTTTAATACACGTTATTTAAATCATGCATTTTGTAATCACTCAAACTCCTTTTTCTCTACAAAAGGTACTGGAGGAACTAGGTTTTTTGCAAAATTTCCCAGCACAACTAAAGTGTGATAACAAGGTGGCGATTAGCATATCGGAGAATCCACTCCAGCATGATCGAACTAAGTATGTCGAGATAGACAGACATTTCATCAAGGAAAAACTGGAGAATGGCATCGTTGAGATTCCGTTTGTGCACTCAGAAGAACAATTAGCCGATATACTCACTAAAGCTTTTGAAGACACGCTCGGCAAGTTAAACATTAGAGAACCGGATGCTCAACTTGAGGAGGAGTGTTGGAAAGCAAGTGGTTAGGTCAGATCAAAGATATGAGTGGGTTGTAATCATATCTTAACAAATGTAGGTTAAAAACAAATCTTACCAGATTATCCCGTATCTCTCAAAGTTGTTTAGATAAGAGTTGTTTAGAGGCTATAAATTTACGACGATGTATTACGTCTGATTCAATGAAAAAATAAACTGTTTTCATTCCAAATCCTCTACAATTTCTTGATTAAAATAAATTTGTTGCATCCAATTATGGAGCTTACCCACATTTGAATCAATATAGACACTTGAGTTAGCAACCTCAACCAACTTTTTTGGGACAACTCTCTAGAAGCATATTTTCGATCTTTTTTTGGCACCCTTTTGAATAAGGTCACTTTCTTCATGCACATTCCAATAAAAAATATCTCTGCCACCTATGAATGCATTCAAAGAATTTCTATGCTAAGAATGTAAACCTTCACACGAAAAACTTTTTTGTGAATTTGAGGTTCAATTCCAAGATCGGGGCACCCCTATCCAAGTTTCAAAATCTTTCTCAATTCTCACGTAGAGGTTCATCATGCAATTGCTTAATAGTAGTTATTTGCCTTCTTACTTCCATGGTTCTTATTGAAAAGAAGAATTGATCCATTAACATGCTTGTAATTGTCTCCAAGAACGAATTGAATTTTATGGCACAACAAATACCCTGTCTCAAGCAATCCCCTGAAATGATCAACTGGAATTTGGTCGAACAGTTTCGTGTTGGTTACAAACACTAGAATACTTTGTGGATGAGGAAGGCAGAGTGCAGGTGATTGATGTCTAACAGCCAATTATGTCACGTGGAGCTGAAACGCTTGAGATTAGAAGGCAAGAAGCGCGTGAGACGTTGAGATCAAGAAGCAGAAAGGGGTGGAGCACGTTGCATCAACTGAGAAGAAAGGAAGAAAGTTAATTCATTTGACACCATCATTTAAAAGGAGTGAAAAGACATTTATGTCTTTAGTTGATTAGTATAGCCGAGTTAATTAAATGTCTTGTTTTGTAATTTCACGTGTCATCTCCTTCATCCGAGATAAGTGATGTAACTGCTGTAACAAACTTCTGAATCTTTTCATTCCATCGATTAATGATTAGTTTCTTCCTCCTCTTAACCTCTTCTCTCAATCTCTGAAGCTTTACTCTCATTTTCTTTAATGGTGTTTGAGTGATGATCATTGCATTAGGTTGGTAGTTGTGAGAATTTTGACATGGTATGCGAGCTTTTGTATTGATTAAGAATTATTAATCGATCATTCGTGGCTTTCTGTATAGGCATCATGGCATTGAGCTCCATCAATTTTGGTACCATAGATCCTACGGAGGATCTTCTATACATTCATCCAAGTGATAGTCCCTCACTTGTTCTTGTGCAATCTCTTATGACGTCTTAGAATTACTACGGTTGGAATAGAACTATTTGCAATGCCTTGGAGATGAAGAACAAGGTAGGTTTCATAGATGTTACAATTCATAAACCTGCTGAGGGTGAGCACAAACATGCCACTTGGATCAAGGTCAACAATATGGTGGCTTTTTGGATCACCAACTCAATAAGTCCTTCGATCGCCCAAAGTATAATATGGATTGACAGTGCTGTTGAAATTTGTAAGGATCTGAGACTTAGATACAGTAATGCAGATGTCTTTAGGCTCTCAAATCTGCCAGAAGAGTTTTATTCGATTAAGCAAGAAAATTCTACTATCACTGATTATTACACTAAGCTTAAGGTAGTTTGGGAAGAGTTGAGCGTTTTGAAATCTCTGCCTTCATGCACTTGTAATAGATGTACTTGCAACAGTACTGCTCAAGTAAATAGATATGTAGAGGATGATTTTGTGATTAAATTCTTAAAAGGATTGTCGGATGAGTTTGAATCTGTGAAGTCACAGGTTCTGTTGTTGAGTCCTTTGCCAGATATCAACTCAACATTTGCCATGGCTGTTAAAATCAAAAGAAAAGTTTTATATTCTGGTGGACAAGGTTTTTTTGTCAATAATCCATCTCCTATGTTGAATATGGGAGATGCTTCCTCAGTTATTTTTGGACAGACATCTGATTTTCAAAGACCTCAAGGATCCAGACAAGGTCTGCTTGTTCCTAGATCACAAGGAAGTTATAGGGGGAGATGGTGGATATGTGCAGAAGTTTGGGAGTGTTAAACGTCCTGTATCCACTCATTGTGGTTTCTCCGGACAGACTGTGGATAAGTGTTATAGGAAACATAGATATCCTCCAGGTTGCAAGCCAAAGGCACGGATAAACTATGTGGGATATGATGAGTCTCAGTATGACGGTGGAAGTCATACTGGAGAAGGTAAAGGCAGCCAGCATCTGATACCACAACGAGTCACATCAAACCATGAGCCAACAGTTTTTACACAGGATCAATATTTGTAATAGATGAATATGCTGAAGGATCATCAGCAAAACAGTTACAAAGATAAGCCTATTCTGGAAGAAAGAGAGGAGGCTATGCATCCTGTAATGTCAGCTCAGTAACTATCTTCCACTGGTAAGGCAACAGGTAGTGTAGTAAACATAAATTTGAATGGGTGGATTTTAGACTCAGGAGCCAATGACCATGCTTGTTTCTCTCTTAGCCTCTTTGATTCTTTTCACTCCGTCATTTCTTAACAAGCCAAACTACCCAATGAAGTTCTTGTTGATGTACTTCATGTTGTAACTGTGACTCTTAATCACTCTCTCCAACTCACTAATGTGTTTCACATCCTTTCTTTTCGTTTCAATTTATTGTCACTCAGAAAACTTGCCAGACAAAACCAATACAGTCTAATTTTCCATTCTGATCATTGTTTCATTCATGAACAGAAGTCTATGAAGATGATTCGTCTAGCTAAATTGAGTCAATGATTATACAAGCTCCATGGCTCACCAAAGCAACCAGGCAGAAGCAATGAAAAATTGCAGTCTTCTGCCACCAGTTCTGTCTTTACCACTGCACCCAGTGCTTCAGAGTCCAAAGCCTCTTTATGGCATTCAAGGCTTAGACACATGTCAAATTCTAGAATAAAGGAAGTCCATAAGGTGAATCCCATTGTTAATATTTCTTCTGTTTCTGTTCCCTGTCATATCTGTCCCCTTGCTAGACAGAAGAGGCATCCATTTCTTGTTTTAATTTCTACTTTTGTTTCTCCTTTTTCTTTACTTCATATAAACATATGGGGTCCTTCTAGGCATCCTATTATATGTCATCAATGTTTCTTCATTATTATAGTGAATGAATATAGTAGATATACTTGGATGTACTTGTTGAAAGATAAATCAGAAACTAGAGATATATTCCAAAGTTTTTGTACATATGTGTCTATGCACTTAAAAAGAAATGCAAAAACTATAAGAATAGAGAATGGCCTTGAGTTTAAAATGAGCCCTTTCTATACTGCCAAGGGTATCATACACCAAACCAGATGCATCCACACCCCTCAGCAAAATGGCCTAATTGAAAGAAAACACCAACACATTCTGAATGTGGACATGGCTTTAATATTCCAAGCCAGCCTAGCTATACAATTCTGTGGTTTCTGCATACAACATGCAGTTTATCTAATTAATCTTACTCCCTCACCCATCATAGCCAACAAAACGCCTTTTAAACTGTTGCTGAAGAAACCTCCCTCTTATCAGAACCTCAGGGTGTTTGGGTATCCGGCCTTTGCACTCAGCACTCAACAAAAAAATTGAAAATTTGACCCAGATCTAAAAGATGCCTATTGCTTGGGATGTCTCATACTACAAAAGGTTATATCCTACAAGATCTTTCCACAAAAGATATTATTGTGTTGAGTAATGTAGAGTTTGATGAAAACTCTTCTTCTGATCAGCTACTAGGATATTCCTCTAAGTTGTCCATTTTTCCTCCTGCTATTCCTACATCTTCTGAACCTAATTCTTTTGAAGAAACTAATTCTTCAGCTTCTGAGCCCAATTTCTCTCCATCCACTCATTTGAATCCCTTCTTTTTACCTGAGAACTCATTTTCTCAATCACCTATGCTTCCATCTTCATCTCTTGGATCCATAACTGCACCTTCTGTATCTTCATCTCCAACTTCATTGCCTGCCTCGAAATCACCCATCCTTTCAAACCATATACCCATCACTTCCATTGACATTGCTTTACCTTTGTTCTCTAATGTCAGGCCCATTAAAGAAAGAAAAACACCCAGTTCCTTGCAAGAATACTACTGTAATCAGTCTCAAGTATGTACACATGACGAAATTGTTTCTCATATTAGTACTCCCCAGACCCTGAATCAATCTTTTTCTTTGCAATCATTGGCACCTAAGTATAAACCATATGTTCTAGATTCTAGTATACATACAGAACCATCTAATTACATAGAGGCGGCTAGTTCTTCAGCTTGGCAAGAGGCCATGCAAGCAGAGATATCAACACTTGAGGCTAATCATACTTGGAAGTTGGTGCCTTTTCCACCTAGGAAGCAACCTATTGGTTGCAAGTGGGTTTATAAGATCAAGTATCACACAGATGGTACTGTGGAGATATACAAGTCTAGATTTGTAGCAAAAGGTTACACACAACAATATGGGATTGACTATCAAGGAACCTTTTCTCTAGTAGCTAAAATGACAAAGGTTAGGATGGTTTTAGCTCTTGCAGCCAGTAAGGGTTGGCATCTTCATCAATCAGATGTCAACAATGCTTTTCTTCATGGAGATTTGCATGAGAAAATCTACATGCTGCCTCCACATGATGTAGCCTTGGATAATCCTGGCCTGGTTTACAAACTGAAGAAGTCCCTCTATGGGCTTTAGCAAGCCAGCCATGAATGGAACGCAAAGCTAATTGCATTATTATTATCTAAAGGTTTTATTCAGTCCAAGAATGATTACACCCTCTTCTTTAAGGTCACTCCAACTCATCTGCTCCTGGTTTTAGTGTATGTGATGACATTATTCTGGCTTCATCACATCTCCCAGCTATACAACAGTTAAAATCTGAGCTTCACTCAGTCTTCAAAATCAAATATCTTGGTGACCTCATGTACTTCTTAGGGATAGAAGCAGCCAGGTCACAGGGAGGGTTGGTGATCAATCAAAGGAAATATGCTTTGGAACTACAGGAACATACTGGTTTTTTGGGCTCCAGACCTACAAAACCCTTATGGAAACCAATGCCAAGCTGTCACATGATGACTCTCCATTGTTGACTGATGTGTCTACTTATAGGAGCCTGATTAGTAAGCTTATTTATCTCACCATAACAAGACCTGACATTACATTCTAGTGCAGCAGCTTAGCCATTTTTTGGTTTTCCTTACACAGAACCATTTAAAAGCAACACACAGGCCATTGAGATATATCAAAGGAACAACAGGACAAGACCTTATATTCTCTTCTAACGTAGAGTTAAAATTGAGAGCCTTTGTAGATTCTGATTGGGCTGGATGTACAGAGACAAGGAGGAGTGTTATAGGTTACTGTGTATTCTTAGGGGACTCATTGATTTCATATAGAGCAAAGAAGCAAACCACAGTGTCAAGGTCGTCTACAAAGGCTGAGTATTGTTCCTTGGCAACGTTGGTAGGTAAGGCGCATTGGCTTTTGTATCTAGCCATAGACTTGCAGATAGGTAATCATAACCTGTAGAAGTGTTTTCTGATAGCAAGAGTCCTATGCACATTGCTAAAAATCTAGTTTTATACGAAAGAATGAAGCATATAGAGATAGACTATCACATTATTCGAGATAAAGGTTCAAGGAGGAGTAATTAAGTTGATGCCTGTTAGAACTGAGTTGCAAGTCGCAGATGTTTTCACAAAGGCGCTGAATTTAAAAAGGTTAAATGATTTGATTAAGACTTTAGTGGTATACAACATATACAGCAAGCTTGGCTTGAGGGGGGTGTCAAAAAAGGAGATAATAAGCAGCTGAAGTGATCAGCTGGCATTTGGTCCAGTTTCGTGTCGATTACAAACACTTGAATACTGGGTGAATGAGGAGTGCAGAATGCAGGTGGTTGATGTCTGGCCGCCAATTATGTCATGTGGAGCTGAAACGCTTGATATTGGAAGGCAAGAAGCACGTGAGACATTGATATCAAGAAGCAGAAAGGGGCGGAGCGCGCTGCATCAACTGAGAAGAAAGGAAGAAAGTTAATTCATTTGACTCCAGCGTTTAAAAGGAATGAAAAGACATTTATGCCTTTAGTTGATTAGTGTAGCTGAGTTAATTAAATGTCTTGTTTTGTAATTTCATGTGCCATCTCCTTCATCCGAGATAAGTGATGTAACCGTTGTAACAAACTTCTGAATTTTTTCATTCCATCGATTAATGATTAGTTTCTTCCTCCTCTTAACCGCTTCTCTCAATCTCTGAAGCTTTACTCTCATTTGCTTTAATGGCGTTGGTATGATGATCATTGCATTAGGTTGATAGTTGTGAGAATTTTGACAGAGAAAAAAAAAAGAAAACCTTTCAAAATGTCTAAATCCAAATCGGGCCTGGAGGTCTTGAATTTTACACCAAAATTTATAGATTACCAATATGATTGGTAGCATCTTCGGTACGCGAACTATTATATGTGGCGATGTCTTGAAGAAAACCCGTCTTCAACTCAATACATTTGCAGCCTCTGGAGGATAAACAATACATTAGGCTAAAAATCCATTTTTGGTCATTCCATGTGTGGATTTTCGGCATTCCATTTGCCTCATCTTGGGAAGTGTTTGTCTTGGAAGATGCATAAAGTCTCAGTATTGTCCTTGCCAAGCTCCTTGAGATGGAATATTCGGATTGCCATGTTACCGTTGACGCCCGACATTGTAATTGTTTGTCTAAAAAAGCTTGTTGTTGGAGGTAGGCTTGGTATTGAATGTAGTGTTGGTAAGCTTCGTCCCTCCTATTGTTAGGCAAATTTATAGCTTGGATGGGAACAAAAAATGGTGATGGAATGTTCGTGACTTATGGTTGAGCAAGTAAAGGTTGTGATGCATATTTTTAGGCGATGCGCCAGGAGATTTCGGATTGTGGGTTCTCTAAGAGGATTTAGAGGAAGTGTACCCCCATATCTTGGCAAAGATGTCCGTTGGTCATAAACTTGTGTGGATGTAGTTGTTTTGAGTGTAAGATCCATTCAAGAATAACGATCTTGCGCCAAGTCAACCGAAGCTGATTTCTTGAAGAATAGGTTGGCCCATGTGTGATTCACGAAACCCTTTCTTGAAGTATCAATTTGAAAATGTTCTGATGTATATAGTTAAAACATTTGTTCTAGCTATATTGACTTAAATTTTTTTTGGTTAAAATGTAAATTATAATAACCAAGAACGACATCAACGGAGATGCGACCCATACATCCAACAGCATGTCAATGGAAACATATTAAATGCTCCAAATTTCCAAGTATACTAGCCCTAGACTACTTTACAGCGTTTAAGGCTCTATACACGTGTTTGCAATCTATGAACAACATCCCCTATATTTAATGTAATGCCTTCATGCAATGCCTTGTTCCTATTATGCCAAGCAAAATAAACAGCAGCAGCAATGGTAATTTTGATGGCTTTGTTCCTGCGATTCTTTTTCTTTAGCTTCCACTGAGCCCGTGCAAGAATTCTGGGGAGACTCACAAGGGTTGAGGGGATCCTCAACCAACGGGAGATACATGACCAAAGACCTTTCATGGCTAAACATCTGAAGAATAAGTGTCGAACATTCCCGTCTGCAGTACAAAATAAGCATGTAGCATCTGTAGAGAAATGCATAGTCTTTAGTACCTAGCCTGTTAATGGCAGTTAGCCATAGGATAAAACTGTGTTTGGGAGTGATTGAGGCATCCCAAACAACTTTATGCCAAGGAACCTGCATCCGCTTATACATGAAAAAATGATAAGCTTGTTGTGAGTCCATCCTTCCATTGCTCACCCAAGAATCTAGTAGAGTTTGGGAGCCTTTGTAGCGCCCCACTCCCAAGCCCTAGCATCGGGAACAGTACACACGCCGTATCTCGCTAAGGAGAATACAAGGCGTCGAATCAATCTCTTACACGTCAGAAATGACATAGAAATTTTTCCCGCGGAAACGTAAATCTTAACTTAAATTAAACTCCAATAATCGTCATTGCATTACTGAATAAAAATTCTGATAATAAAAGTAATAAAGAATTCTGTGAAAATACCCAAAAGATAACTACGAAAAATCAGCTGCATAGTTCCCCTCGTATCCTAGCTGCAACTATCAACCAGCCCACTCAGCTATGTCCGTCCCGTCCTCAACGAAGATATGCTCGTAGTCCTATTCCGGCTCACCTGGAAAGTAGGGGTGAGTGACAGAAAATCACCCAGTAGATGCCCGCCTCAAACCAATACAAAAGGTGCATACCGAAATGATACAACCACATAGCACATAGATATAAGATAAAACCACATAACACATAAATATAAGATCAAACCACATAGCACATAAATATAAGATAAAACCACATAGCACATAAATATAAGATAAAACCATATAGCACATAAATATAAGATAACATGCATAAGATAAAGTAAATGCGATAAGTAAAGAACTCCACATAAAATGCACAAGTACGTGATGCATGCTCAATCCACGTGTCACACGAATCATGTCATGCAATATGCCCCTAGACTTATATGCAATGCATGATCGCGGGATTTACTGGATGCCTGTAGCCCGTACACTACAATCCACCCTGACCGATGCCCGTGGCCCGTACACCACGATCCACCATAACCGATGCCCATGACGTACACCATGATCCACCATGCCCGAGTACCCATGGCCCGTACACCATGATCCACTCCACTTGAGCGTCTGAAACCCGTACATCTCAACCCACTCCAAATGCAATGCACGTGACATGAATGCAACAACAAAGTCGCTTGGGGCCCGTACGCCCATCCTCACCATCTCCGGCACTCAATATTTGGTTTTGTAAATTTTCCGAATATTAGAAAGTTGTTATTTATCACCACCCTTATTTTTCTCTAGCTTGTATTAATTTACTAGAATTTTCTACTAATTTTCCATATGTTTTCCTTATTTAATTCTATTTATTACTATTATTTTCTAATTGCTTAAATTTACCCAACTTCAGAAATTAAGTGAAAATAATTTAATTTTAACTTTTTATATTCTCTGGAATTTATTTGAATTTTTATTGGTATTTAATTATATTTTCCTTGTCTGATTCGCCACACCCGATACATTTCTTTTTTTTTGAGAGGTTAATGGGCCGTCTTTGATCCAACCCGCTGACCAGCCGATCCGGTCCGTTGGCCAGCCTGTTCTCTGCCTTAATTTAATTTTTCTTCCTTTTTATTTATTTAATAGTTGTTCCACCAGTTGCAACGTGTGGAAGCCCACATGCGGCCTTTTCAGTGGCGCGTGTGGCACATGCTCCGCCGCTATGATTTGTTTTTCGGTCCCAACCCCTATTTTCTCCTAATTCCAGTCTATATGAACCTATCCTAAGGCCAAAACACAACTTTTTAAATGCTCCTAATGTAAAAGTTCTTCATTTTTTTTCAAATCCTTTAAGGACATTTTTCTTTCGATTCAATCATACCACCAAATTTATACACATACACGTACATAGCAGCCATAAACAATATATCTCATGCTTTCCAACATATATAAAATTAACAACTTAGACAAATAAAAACAACGAAACACATTAGTATACCATCAAAGCATGCATGAGTCATACTCGTTTGAGGAGAGAAGAGGCCCCTACCTTTTTGACGAATTAACTTCCTACACAGAATCTCTTCTCCCCAACCCCGCTAACCTCTATGCTTTGTGTTAGGCAAATCCTTCCTTTCTTCCTAAAGGCATCGGATGGTTGCTTTGGAAAAGAACAAAAACTTTAACTTCCAAACTTAATCCAGGAAGTTGACAAGTACAACTTTAAACACCTTTTCATTTACCGTTATACTTATTCGTTTACCATTTTATTACCGTTTCAATTCCAACTTATCTCCTACGTATAAGTATACTTACGTATATGCTCGCGTCCATACATGTGCATATACGCGCTTATACTTACACGTTTCGCTTTCGGCCCACTTTTCCTCTTATTTCCATTTTCCTCTTATACAATTTCCATTTATACACAACAATATATATTATTAATACCTTATATTATATATATAAATATAATATTAACGATCGAAAACAAAAGACAAGAATGAAATTCTTACTTTCTTATATACGAAGTCCACAGTAAATAAAGTTCCCAGCCCTTGTGTGTTTATTTATATATATTTTATTCTCTCTTTTTTTTCACACTTCGGCCACTCAATTTGAAAATCATCAACTTTTGGCCAAAAATATTTATTTCCTTTATGATTTATAATTCTAAGATAGTTGCAATTAATATATATATATTTACACTTGATGCACGTCATTGAGACTGCCCCACCACATTATTAACACCTAACAATAATTTATCATTTATATACATGTGTGCGCCCCCAAATTCTGGCCATTGTTCTGCATGGACAGTTAGCCATGCTTCACCCAAGAGCAATGTTAATTCTACAAAGAAACCTTCTTATATGCCATTAACGATAAGCACAAACTAAGAAAGTGAAAACAAAACAAAACATTTCCATATTATTTAATTGGTACATGCATATCATACGTATATATCAAGTGGCATACATACTGATCCATGGCCACATGGCCCATAAACACAACAATTTTATACAACTTTTATGCATATACACATAATCGATACATATATACACAAATACATATGTATACATATCAATCTATGCAAACCACAATTACGTATTCATGATCCGATTTCATACGAAAATAGCGTAATAAATTTATAAAAACATAGAAAATATAGCAAGGATACTTGCCTCGAGTCTCGATTATACATGATATACGAAAAACCGGGATGAAGAACAGACCAAAAATTCTCTCTTTTTACTCCTTAGGACTGGCGGCTGAATAATGAGGGGTTGGTGGATTTGTTATGTGTGGCATGTGTATACGTATGTGTAAAAAGGAAGAACTGAATCTTTTCTTTTCTTTGTCTTATTTCTGGCGGCATATTCCTGATGAAAGGCAGCAGGTCTGCCGCCTGTTGCTGGGAATTTAGGAGGGTTGCTACTATGGTGGAGAAAAGAAAGGAATAGGGTATGGATTTGGGTATTGTGTGTGTATACATATAGATATAGAAATGTATAGATAGTGTTCTAGCACACTTAGATTATCATAATCTAGTGAGTTTAGGACTTGTATCTAATTCAAAACTCTATCTTATTTACTTCTTAGTCACATTAGGATACTAGGGTTTCTTTTCTTTTCTTTTCTTTTTCTTTAGCCGTATATGTGTAAATATATAATATATTTATATATTTCGTTGTTGTTGTCGTTTGTGTGTGTTTATAATATATATATATATATATATATATATATATATATATATATATATATATATATATATATATTTGTTATTTTAAGCATTAAGCGTGCGCATGTAATTTGCATGCGATTTCTTTATGTAGGAAAAATGATGGGGCATAACAGCCAGATATGCTTCCAGTGCTGGCAATAATCAAATCTCTAATATCCATCATGGCCTTCATCAGAGGATAGATTGACTTAAATCAATTATACACTTGTGATCATTAAGCTAATGAGTGGTTAATGCTTGAATACCCAACCTATTTACATAATAAATTGAATATCAAGAAAAACCTATCTTTTTTCTTTACCATAATAATTATAAATACACTTAACGGATTATTTGAATGCATCATAAATGCTACTCATATTTTATATCATTCAAAACTTCATTAAATTCTAAGGTAAGAACTTGAACAAGATAAGAAAACCTAGATTATTAAAGCTATCATAATTAAATTAAAGCCAGAAATAAAAGGCCTACACTTAAAGGAAGGAGCTATTGTAGATAAATAATAAGAAGACCAATAATTCCAAAACACAATCTTCAATCCTTATGCAGCTGCCAGAAATGGAAGAACCACAATGAAGAAGATAAGAAGAAAGAGTAGTATCCTAAAATGGAGACGAGGTGTAAAAATGCCTGTAAAAATCGGCTACATTGTTCAAGCCGAGTGGATAAAAGCAACCAATCCATTCTCTACACGTGGTATCAAAAGAAATAAAAAAACATAAAAATTTATGGTGGCTGACTGCCATTAAGCCATAGTTGATTGACATGTCTAACAATCAACCCAAAAGTTGTCACAAAGTGCCTGCGGTCTCTCTCCAATCATCCACCAGCATTATCAACATGCAATGAACCTCCGGCATCAAAATACACTCCGTTCGGTCGGCTGCCACTAGCTTGCCGACCGCTGTACCATTTCTCTAAATCTTGTAATTTCTTCTTCTTTTAGCATCCACAATATAATCCTAGCATCTCTTTTCTCCATCAATCTTCAAAATACTTGAAAACACACAAGATTGAGCAAATATGTTCCGAAAACATAAAATAGAAGAAAGTAACTCTTGGGGCTAACTTTCAAAAAAAACCTATGCAAATGCATGCAAATATTGTTATGCCCCGCACCCTCCGTAGAGTGATTTAAGGATAAAAGAAATTAAATGGAATTGATGATCATTAATAGTAATGAATAAAGAATTAAGTAATAGAATTAATGGGAATTAATTGGGAGGATTAAATTTTAGAATTAATTACTATTTAATTTAGAATTGAATATTAGAAATCTATCCTTTAAGATAAATAAGATAATAGGATATAATTTAGAAACTCAAATTTTACCCTTCCCATATCAAACTGACAAGACGTCAGTTTTCCTATTCCTTCACAAAACCGATGCCACTTCCCACTCCTCCCCATTAGCGATTTTCCTCCTCCTCTTTGGGCGATTTTCTTTCTCTCATCTCCAACCTAGGTGCAGATCCTTCAAGAACACAATCCGTTCTTTATTCGTTCTTCGATTCTTCTTCAAATAATCAAAGGCAAGTAATCATCTTATAAGTTCTTACGTTTTGCGAAAGAGAAAAGGCCTACTTTTGATATTAAAATTGGATCACTATGCAGTAGTTTCTTCTGCGAATCTATATGTGTGATTTATGTGTTTTGGTTTGCGATTTGGCCATTATATGTTGAAACTATTGTTGTTGTTGTTGATTTTGGGAGATCATGTAAACCCCAATCCCTTGAACCCTACTTTGTTGATAATGGCGGTTGAAGGGGATGGAGAGTGAAAAGATTAGATTTTTGGACTTGATTTCATGAATACTTTGAGTGCTAGGCTTGAATCCGTGAATCGTATGTTAAAGGTGTTGTCTTGGGTGACTTAAGGATGGATTGATAGTGGGAACTAGGCTTGGAATGGTTTGGAAGGAAGTTGGGATCAAATTGGGGGTGTTTTCTGCAGTTTCTGCAGAAAACTGCAAAATGGGATTCTGGAACGGGGACATCGATCGATCGACGTCAGGGTATGACGTACGTCGATCGATCGACGTATAGTAAGTGAGGGGATGACGTGTTTCAGATGTACGTAGATCGATCGACGTAGGATGAGTGAGAGATCGACGTGTCTCAGATAAACGTCGATCGATCGACGTAGAATGAGTGAGAGATCGACGTGCCTCAGATGGACGTCGATCGATCGACGTCAGGGTATCATGTACGTCGATCGATCGACGTCAGGGTATGACGTCAATCAGTTTTGTGGAAAAATAAGGGAAGAAAGAGGGAAGCTAGGGGACCCTTTGGGTGACCTTAGAGACTTCTTAGGACCTGATTGAGGTTAGTCTAAGTCTTGGGAACATGACTTAAGATGGTGAATCAAATTTGGAGAATTTGAAGGGTATTCGAATCTGACTTCAACGTGAATAACCTAAGGGGGTTAGGAAATGAATGTATGAGGTCTTACAAAGTTCAATGGAGGAATGTGAGAGTTCTCACATTAGTCTTTGAGTTTTAGAATCAATGTTAAATGTTGATGACCTAGCTTGAAGCGTAAGCTCGAATGTGTAAGTGAGGGGAATCTTGTGTGATTGATTGATATTGAATGTGACTTGATTTGTGTGAACGAAGAATGTGATTGAAATGAGAAGTCTTGCATCATGGCACTTGCATCTGCATAATGTTTTGAAAAGAGCTGTGCTTCGGCACAGGGCATAAAGTTTGCGAAATTGACTGTAACGTTACACGGGATGGAAATGTAAGCCGTGGTGCGTTGCAGGGTATAAAGTTGACTGTAATGTTACACGGGATGGAAATATAAGACGTGGTGCATTAAAGGGTATAAAGTTGGCTGTAACGTTACACGGGATGGAAATGTAAGCCGTGGTGCGTTACAGGGTATAAAGTTGACTGTAATGTTACACGGGATGGAAATATAAGCCGTGGTGCATTACAGGGTGTAAAGTTATGTGACAGGACATTGTGACATGCATTGCACTGTTTTGAAAAGAAATTGTCCATGCATTTATGATGGTGTAGTGTAGTGCATATTTTGTCATGCATCACGCGAGTCAGTACGGTACGACTGCTAAGTGACTTGATTCTTAGTTAATTGCTGAATGCTGTGAATTGGTGCTCTTATGTTCTTGTACTGTTAAACCTATACACTTGAAAGTATACAAGACATGTTCCCCATTCCCCCTTGAATTATATATTACTCATGTCTTGCCATGTGTTGATCCCGTACGTCTTATAAGTGGGTCACTTGCTAGCGTTTTTCGCTAAGGGTACTACCTTTATTTTGCAGATGAGCCTAGCTATGACATGATCTTCATGGAGGACGACAGCGAGTGGGCCGAATGGGATGCTTAGTATCTTAAAGGGAGATAGTTGATACTGTTGCTGGATATTTCAGTTTATTTCATTCATTTGAGGTTTTAGTTGGTTGCGAACATAAACACTCTTCCGTTACTTTATTACACTTTGATGTATGAATTTGATGACTTAGATTTTACTTGGCACGTGTCTCCGTGCTTATCCTCTTACGTCATTGATGATGTGTATTCGAGAGATGAGACGTCTTGTAGTCTTCTCAGTAAGCTACGACGGGTGCACCGGTTCGGATTCCGCTGTCCAGGTCGGGGCGCTACAAATATGATCCTAACATACTAAAAGATAACTACAAAAGACCCTGTGTACAATAGATACCGATATTAAAATGCATGTTATTGCCTTCCTTTTTATTGAAAAAGTCCCTTTAATGGTCGTGTCTTCACAATTTCTGGAGCTCTAAAATGTACAACGAAGTTGTTCTTTCTTGTTTCGAATTTCAAACCAGTGTACATATGACAAATATGTTCCTGAAGCATATTGCTCGGCGCCTCAAGCTTTTCCACATAAGTAGCTTTTCTTTTTTTTACCTGCAAGGAAGAACACGATCATAAGGCTCGATGGGATGGTAGCACCCTGGAGGCTCTCTGATGCCTAAGTATGCTAATAATTATGGTGTCTAGAAGAAGAGGAGAGTAAAAATTAGAACCCTTTATCTGGTGTGGAGATGTTAGTATATGTGCCTAGGCTATTGATTTGGATTTTTATTTTATACATTTTGTTATTAATAAAGAGGTTTTATTATCATTATTGTTGGTTAGTATGTTACACAATTATGATATATGTCCCTCGTTCATTATTATTATAGAGATAAAATAAGTTATACCCTTATGAATATTGATTTGATAATCATGAGATGATTATGTGTATGATGATACAAATCAATTTCATAGATACTTGTTAAAGAACAATGTATTTGATAGACCCATCATGAGATTACTGCATGTATTAGCATCATAAATAAATCTCATGATAGTTATATATTAATCCTTTGAATTGAGATTGTCATTGTTTCCAACATAAGAACTATTATATTTGGACATGATCAAACATTATTCGTAACTGAATTATAATAAAGGACATGATTGAATATGATAGAAATTATATAGAGGATATTAAACAATCAAGACATAATTTGTCCTTCTCTTTTGAGAGAAATATCTATGTTGGACCTGTATAGCACCATTAGAAGGGGGGGTTGAATAGTGAGTGCAGAAAAAATTGGTTTATAAAAATTTTAGTTACCAATTACTCACTTCTGAAAACATAATCTATTTTCAGAACCAATTTTTAAATACTCAGATGACTTGGCTATAAACCTCCAAAAATAGTAAAACTTAGTGACAATGTATTCTCAGATGTTATGAATTTGTCCTAAAAATTTCAGATTAAAACTCAAAGTATAAGACCCCGAAACAATGTCTCTAACCTGACTGTGTCAATCCTGCCAGAAACTGTTCCTTAGAATGAAAATTTTATTCCTAATAGATGACAACTCTAAATGGTCTGAAACTTTTATGAGATGTTTCTTAGGATGTCTAGTTTACTCCGTTAAAGCAGTTTTAAAAAATTCTTTTGGCAAGTATGTCAACCACGTTGATGTTTTCAACCTCTGCCAATCTAAAAAACATATTTATACTAGTCTCAGAACGCTGAACGTTTGGATGACTTATACTTATTCAAATAAAATGAAACAAGCTGGAAATGAACACTAAGACATAAGGCTATGTTTCTGCAAAATTTTATGATTTTTAAAATCGTTTGCTATTTTTACCGTGACTATGAAAACAATACAAAAACAGAAACTGATAGTAAAGAATACTGAAAGTACGAACACCGAGATTTTTATACTAGTTACGTCAATGTGACCTACTCCAGTATTCAAGGACACCTTCCTTGATATTCACTAATCACCAAAATCACCTTAGATCAAGGGTGGATAGAGTTATACACCAACTCCTTCAATCTCCAACCCTTTTATAATGTTCTACACCAGGAACAACAACAAACAACACCAATCAGCACCACCTCACCAAATGAATGTTTGGTCACACCCTGATCAATCTTGTACACCAATAAATCTTATATGGGTGATGTGTATGAAGCCTATTCTGAGTATGGCATGTAACAATGATAGCTTTGGCTATATACAAGAGATGAAAATATAGAATGTAAGTATAGTCTTGTGAACACTTAACAGAATTTTGCACTTCAAGTTCTTGTCTTGTGTTGATCATCTCCTCCTCCTTTTATAGCTGAAACCAACGAATTAGGGCTGCAAAATGAACTCCAAGAAATGTCTTGAGTGCTCTTGAGAGTAGTCTAGCATCTCCTTTGAATATTCTTTATAACACTTAGCCATTTATTCCTTGCATAATTTCAGCCAGCATGCTAAAAAGTTAGCCACTATTATTGAGTATTCGATCCTTTCTTTTGCATAATTAGTCTCCCACAATTTCTAGAATATTTGTGTGGGTTCTTCTTTATCAATTATACTACAAAAAGAGCTCCACCTTGTCTCCAATTCCAGCTCAAACAGCCGCCCCATCTCAGCTTGCACATGCTGAAATTTATCTTTTGATCTTGCATGGTAATAAGGTAGAATCTTTATGCATCATGGTAACTTTCAATTACCATTTTACCTTATCATCTAGAAGCTTTCAAGATCATTAATTTGCTATGGAGGGCATGTATAAATACATGTCATAACATGTAAAAAAAACCGTTCCATGTACGATGATGTAGGAACTTCAAATTTCAACTTCCGTCGATTGCTCGGTTTTTCTCTGTTTTGTCGCAAACCCCTTTGAGATATAACATGTGTAATGTAACATGTAATATACATAAAACATATATAATCTCAGCTCCAAAGTGTGTAAGAGATTTTGGATATGGGGTGTATCAATTTTGAATTTGATTTTCCAAGAAATGAGGAAGATGATGGAGAATTGATATATGTAATTGTATTGTGACTTTGGTATTGATTTCTCCATGTAGTGCACGAAATTGTTGAGTGCTGGGAATGTATATTGGCTGGCCATCTTTGTATGATAAGTATATGATGTGTCGGAGATGGCTCGGTAGTCATATGATATGACAGATTTCGGTTTATGCACTTTTGTCATGTTGATATAATTTTGGAAGTTTGATGACATGATATATATGACTTGAGAATATTTTGGATATGTATATGATGTGTATATGATTCTCTTGTCGTTGAAATATGTTGATGGCATATTGACGAAATGTCGAGATATAAAGATAAGCTTGTCGTCTTGAGATAGAATATATGTCGTGTGTATATCCATGAGATATATATATATATATATATATATATATATATATATATATATGCCGTGAGACACCAAGAAATATATATGCCTTGTGTATCCATAAGATATATGTGTCGTGTGTATATCCAAGAGATATATATGCCATGTATATCCAAGAGATGTATATATATGCCGTGTGACTCCAAGAAATGTATATATGTCGTGTGTATCCATAAGCACTCCATATATTGAACTCATTTAGTTCATCTAGTATGTCACCTGAAAATGTTGAAAACACAAGAATGTTTGCCATATGATTTAAGCCTTAGTGCTTCATGGCTTGTTAGTGCAATAGTAATATATATAAGAATATACGACATACACATATCATATGCATTTTGAAATCACATAACATTTACATCATGCAGTATGAAATCATATAAATCATGCATTTTTAAATCATTCAAACCTTTATTTCTCAACAATCTATTGGGCTCGTCGGTTAGTGAGACTGTGAAATGCATGACCATCCTCAAATGAATTGATAGTGTGATCAATATCATTTCTTTTATCACTCTACTTGGAGATCGAGTAATCATACGTTTGAACAATATAAGTATGATGATGACCATGACTTATGTTCAAACTAGATATCGTGTGATAAAAGGATTAATGCATGTACTATTATTAGGCTAGTTGGATTGTATTTGTATTAATTGAGTAGTCGTAATGCCTTGCTAGAGGCCAATTACGACTTGTCGGTTTAACAGAGATTTAACCGAATGCCAATTAATATGGGCCATCGAGTCACACACAAGAATGCATATGAGTTGATATTAGTATTAGTAATATTAATAATATTAATATTAGATATTAATTATCGTTATTATTATTATTATTATTGTTGTTGTTGTTGTTGTTATTATATTCTGTTTATATATATATATATATATATATATATATATATATATATTATTGGATAATATTAAGAGAATCCATATCTGATATGAATTTTAAATGGTCTTATCCAATTCTGATAGAATCTATATCTGACATGGATTTCGATTGGCCTTAACCAATCCAATTTTGAATCAAGTTTAAGGTCTATATATATGTGTATGTAGCTCTTTCTCATTAGAGATTACAAGAAAAACAGAAACCCTAACTCGGTTTTGGAGAAAACTGAGTTCTTTCAGCCGCGCCGTTCTAGAGAGATAGTATTCCAACGGAAGCATTTGTATCGATACCGACAGAGGGTGATCGTATCATCACACCTCCTTTTGCAAATTTCGGATCCACAGAGGTTAATTTTTTTTGGATTTCTTTCATCGAATTAAACGAACAATATAGATCCTTGGTACGAAATCAAAAATCGATTTTTTTCGTTGTGCGTTTTTGATAGCAGTGATCTTGTTGATTTCCTAACAGGAGAGTCCCAATTTATAGCTTAGGTTTGTATACTTGTAATGACGGTTATGCCCTCTGGTTTATGGGCTTTTCTTGGTGAACAAGTATGAAAATGGACTCAGGTCCGATGCCATTGTAAGGACTCCTTTCCATGTAGGGGGACAAGTTAGGGGCATAGGGACGCATGTATATCAGTAACTTAAGACTCAATGAATCCTTGCCACGTGTAAAGTGTATAAGCCGTAGTACATATCCTGTCTTAGGATTCCTATAATATAGCACACCTAACTTTCGAGCCAAGTGACTTTTGGTATAACAAAACTCATAGGTCTCAGAAGTGCCTGTTGCCGTTGACTGGATGGCTAGGCCCATCAGTTCCCATTTTAATGATTTCCAAATTTTGTGTGAATAAATAGGTTGAACCTAAGGTTTCTGTCACATCCAGTCTCAAAGATAGTGTAGGAAGGTATATTAGGTATCCAACAGCCCGCTAGCAGAAGCTTGGTCATTTACACAGTAATCTGCATAAGAAGCCCCCAGCACTGCAGGCAAGCCTACAGGCCAAGAATCTCCCATACTATGCATTTGCTGGGAATGTGCTTTCTTGTCTTTGGTAATATGCATTTGCTGGGAAGGGGCTTTCTTGTCTTTGGTAAGAATTGAACCCCTGACCTCCTTTTTGAGAACCCCTACCCGGAACCAGTTGCGCTATGTCCTGTGGACTTGAATAAATAAAAATACAAACACAACATCTCTTATTTGGCAGTATTCTCCCCAGTTTCGATATTGACAAGGTTATTTTTGTGGTTCGATATTGACAAGGTTATTTCTGCGGATATCCTTGTATCTAAGTTGTCAGCGTTGTATTTTGACTATTCATTATCTTTGGAACAGCTGTAAACTTTATCTTAGAAAAATTGAAGATCACTTGGATTTGACGGACTATTTTATCACAATTTGGCTGATTAGGAAGATAAAATGTTTACTTCTGATGGTTCTCTTGTGCTGGCGAACTCCACAAGGAAAGATTAAAAACAAACATACAAACAAACGTTATAGTGTATCAAAATATGGTGCAAAGTAATTCAGGTGTCACAAGAATGATATCAATGATTAAAATACATGCAAAACTTAATGGAAGAAGGACGCGGCAAGTTGGCTACAACTACTACTGATGTACATGGCATTCTTTTAATATTTTTTTTGGCTAAATCTTTTAATATTCTTTTTACAGTTAAAGAAATGTGTCACAATGCATCCTCCTTTAAAGTATGTCTCCTCTTTAAGCCCTAATCTATGATCCATATATTTTGCAGCATCTTTGTATCGGAATAATTGTACAGCATGAAATCAAGAATCAATAACTTATCAGTTTCTTGTCCATATATTGTCAAAATTGACTACTGAAATCAAAAATGCCAAGAACAAGGAATTCACTGAAATAAAATTGAGAGAATTTGATGGAGAGAATTAGGAGAATTTTGTTATTCAACTCATCGGGTATTCAGGAAGAACCCGGATCCAATTTATACATTCAAATTGAGAGGGAAGGTGAAATAGTAAAAAGACAATTCTACCCTTACTATCTATTACACAAACGTAAAAATGAGGGTATTAAAGTCATTTTGTATAATATTGGTGTTTGTGCTTTCTCACAATTATTGATTAAAGTCCTTTTTGGGACATCCGATAAAATTGAAACGATACAGAGAAGATTAGCTGGTCCCTGTACAAGGATGACACGCACAAATCGAGAAATGGTCACATTATTGATTAAAAGCGTCCATGTACAAGACAAACAACCACGATGGATAATTGTAGCGCCCCGCTCCCGAGCCCTAGCATCGAGAACAGTGCACCCGCCGTATTTCGCTCAGGAGAATACAAGGCGTCGATACAAACCAACTACACGTCATCATAATAACGCAAATCGATGTCAGCGGAAGTCATTACTAAAAACCCTCGATAAAATAATCATCATCATTAATACAAATGTCCAGGAAATATAAACCAACACACTAGCTTAATGTAGATAAACACTAATCTCCAAAATTCATAAACCTCGAATATCGGAATAACTGTCTCAGCTAAATCCTCGCTAGCCTCATCCGAATATCCTCAGTCTCGAAACCTCTAGTCCCGATCTTCTCTGGTATATAACCCTTAACCTGTCTACCTGCAAAACTGGTTGATGGAGGGGGGGGGGGGGGGTGAGCGACATACATCGCCCAGCAAGTAGCCCTACTATATTTACTACGGGATCATACACGGAGAAGCAAGTGTAAATAACATAGTTAAATAACGAATATAAAATAGCATGCTTCTCTTCGCAATTAGAGTTTACCTTCTTACCTTTCTAACCAGTCAAGCAAGCAATAACATATAAACACATAAGAAAAACAACAATAACTAACACCATTAACTGAATTATAGAACAAACACATATTCACTCAATCAAATGCAATGCGCAACTTCATGATGCATGCCCCTCTCTACGTGTCATGCGCAGTAAAAGACATGTCACGCACAATGCTCATATCTCTACCGTGCAATGCATGAACCTCGAGGTGATCCTACCACACGCCTCGTCAGGCCACACGCCCCGTCGGGCCACACGCCTCATAGGGGCCACACGCCTCGTAGGGCAACACGTCTCATAGGACCACACGCCTCATAGGGCCACACGCCTCGTAGGGCAACACGTCTCATAGGACCACACGCCTCATAGGGCCACACGCCTCGTAGGGCAACACGTCTCATAGGACCACACGACACATAGGTCAATGCAATGCTCGTGCCATGAATGCAAATGCATAAGCATACGTAATCCGGTATATCCATACTCATATATATGCTCGCGTCCATACACGTGCATATATACTTGCATGTATACCCCCCATTTTATTACGATGTATCCCTACTCATATATACATCCGCTCCCATACACGTGCACGTATACTTGTAAGAATACCCGCTTTGATTTGTTTTTATGATTCAATTCATTTTTTTTTCCCATCATGCTTCATCATTTAACATCATCAAATTATCGATATAATATCGCATATACTAATTTATGCCTTAATATAATTACACCTTTAATCCACTCACAGCCGCTGCCTCAATTTCCTTCAATATTCACTCACATCACATAAAAGAAAACACAACAGGTTCATATGCACACATATTTTACCCGCATGCAATACTCACCAATAAACAAATGAAATACAGTGCATGACATTTTATGCTTCAATTGCCTTGTTATTCTTCCTTTCTGCTGTGTTTAATTGGAGATAATGGCAGCAAGAATTTCCTTTGGAAATGGCAGAGAACACGTGGGATTATATATAAGGGATATTAAGGATACCAAGTAAACGGTTCTGAATCTGTGCTTCAATTGGAAAATAGTTTTGAAGGAAGATAGAATGGGAAAGAATGTGTTTGATAAGAAATTGGCTTTTTAGTGTCAGGTTCATACAAATCTATATTTCCACCATTAATATTCGGCAGTTGCAAGAAAAGCACAATTTAATACTTTTACATACACACACATATATATATTTATATACACGGCCATACATACACGTATATTCACCAATTTATGCAACCACGTATACTTATGTATGATCCGGTTTTTATAAGAAAATAACATAATAACATTATAAAAACATAGCAAATATAGTAAGGATACTTGCCTTAGCCTCGATTATACTATAGCGTACAAGAACCGGGGTTGAATACGAACAAAAATTTGTCTCTTCTTGCTCTATCCAAGCTGGCCGAACACCCATGAATAAGTGATGGTAAGATTTCGTTTTGTGGTATATGTATGTATATGTATATAGTTGGAGGTTAAGGTTTATTGGGGCATGAAGATCCTTCTTTTCCTTTTCTAGATGCAGCTGGCTAGGGGAAAGGGATTAAAAGAAAAATTGTTGCTGGTTGTTGCTTTTTAAGGACAAAGCGAAGGCATGTCATGGCCAAATCTTGTGGCTAAGGATTCAGGGGAATTTATTCTAAAATAAATTGAAGGTTCATCCCCCTAGGTTGGTTAGGATAAGATAGTATTTATGGTGGGTTATTTGGAAGGTTTTTTTTTTTATATTATGTAAATATTATGTCATATATTGTTTTATTTTATTTTTTTTACCGGGTATAACAGTCTACCCCCCTTACAATAAGTTTCGTCCTCGAAACTTGTGTTTGGTGTAATCAATGACTTAGTATGGTTCTACTTAATCATTTACTTAGATAATGACTGTACTAAACCTCCATTGCGTATTGGGATACGTTAACCATTTCAATTCTTTACCATAGGCTAAGGCCTCGAGAATCATTCTTTGTACCCAACAAGGAAGTTTCTAATTCTATATTTTCTGCTTATATACGATCATAACCTATCTTCTTAAAATTCTAAGATCAACTTATGGGTATTGTTAACATGCTGGGGTTCCATAATCCAATCGTTAGTCGATATCGTGCTTGTATTTGCGGTCATCAGCAGCCTTCTCAAATCAGTTTGTTGGTGTACTATAAACCCTATCTTAATTTCCTTTAATTACGACTTATAAACTTCTACCTACACCACTTGATGTGTATCATTCAACTTATTGCAATCTACGATTTTGTATTCTTAACTTCATCATATATGATTCATCCCCTAGTTACATGATCACCCAAATATCCATCAAGTCTTCCAATACGCTATCCATTATAATTTGTAACCACGATAGTCAAAGTGTTATATATTTGTTTTCGCAACGCTGTGCTTCAAATGACCATTTATAAAACAATCGTTTAACTTGTTCGCAAAAATATTATGGTTAAAACCACTTTAAAACAACTGAGACACAACAATTGTAAAATTTCTTTTTATAAAATAATTTGAACACGATGTCTCTTTTTTTTTTAAAAAAAATGGAATATATATTTCGAAATCTATGCTTTGTTTCGCACAATACAACAACTGAAAACTCAACAATTGTGAACAATTTGAATACGATACCTTTCTATTCTAAAGAAAAGTACATATATTTGAAACTATTTAAAGTTCAAATTAAATAAGTTCATCGCAAGGAGATAATTAACTTCAAAAGCATTTAATGTAAGAACGCCTGCAATATCGATAGTTGTCAAATAAAATTACTTTAACAAAATAAGTATAGCTAAACAATAGTTGGAGAAATATAAAAGATATATAAACATATTGTTCTTCGACAACATCAGTATTCTAAAATATATCAGTTTTGCCAGGAATAGTCGAAATTCCATTTGGTGGCTATACAAAATCTGAAAGAAATATAGTCATGTATACATAAAAAAAATGCTAGTTGAAATATTTAGAAGCTAAAATCTTTAGAATACCTTGAAATATAGAATATATTTTGGGTATACGGGCTTATACGAGAACGTTTAACTACTTGAAAAATAATAGTACAATTCTTTGTATGATTTTTCTAAGTCGCCCCTTAATATCAAATGAAAAGTCACCCCTTAATATCAAATGAAAACCCACATATGCACTATTTCTTATAAATCTTAACTTAGATCCTAGCATGGCACACTAAATATTGATCGACTTAGGGCATTCTAATCTACCATGCTTTCGTGTGCCACCTTAATCCACTGCATTTCTTCACTTGACTATTTCAACTGCTAATTCTAGCATAGTTAAATCTCACTTGAAAAGCAACCACTACTCATTCATACTTATTCTATTTCAATTCAAGCCTACTCGATACATCATTAGTTACGTGTTTTTAGGAATCAACACTTAATACATTGTTATTCTCTTGTACTTATTTTAGTAATGCTCGCTAATCACTATCAATCAACATCCCTAATAAGACTAATATCTTCGGCTTATTTGATACACTAAAATTCAATATCTTAATCATAACCATAAACCCCTTTGTATGGTATTCTTTGCTAAACTTTGCTGATCATAACGCTAATTCTTAATAATTTGTTTTGCTATAAATCATTTCTTAGGGACAACGATCCCAACTTAGACCTAGTTTCACTCTGACACTACTATGAAAATTAGGGACATGAACCCGCTTCATTTATCATAATGGTACCGGGTTCGCGGTTGTCGGATATAAGGAATTATACTAATGATTATAATCAGCACTTAAGTAAGGCAAATAATTCAGAGTCGTATAAAGTGCTCTAAGTATACGTGATCATATCTCTTATTCGATCATTACTTAGGTCTAATGTCATGGCTTTTTTTTCCTAGGGTCGATACTTGGTATGATTATTTTTCACGTCTAAAAACCATTACTTATTTCTAAGTTCAATGTTTAGAATATAATCACAGATTATGACTAAGATCAATACTTATGTTCAAGTCATCACCTAATGTTCAGATCACCACTTATGTATAAGAATACTTCTTATTTCCAAATCATACTTAGCATATCCTCAGCGTTTATGACTAAAATCAATGCTTAAATCGAGGATCAACTCTTAGTCAAGATCGTCGCTTATATCTAAAATCGTGACTTATGGGTAGGATCATCACTTAATCCTTAGAGTCGATATTTAGTATTGTCATTCCTTAAGTCTAAAATCGTAACTTATGGGCAATGTCATCACTTAACTTCTAAGATCATGTCTTATTTCTAATAAGATGCCTAATATATAATCATTGCTTACGACTAAAAATCAGTACTTATGTCTAAGATTGTCACTTAGCGGAATAATCGTAACTTAATTTCTAAGGTCATAACCTAAATCTGTGCTTCCGCTATGGATCTAGAGCCATTCTCTGATACCACCTGTAGCACCCCGCTCCCGAGCCCTAGCATCGAGAACAGTGCACCCGCCGTATTTCGCTCAGGAGAATACAAGGCGTCGATACAAACCAACTACACGTCATCATAATAACGCAAATCGATGTCGGCGGAAGTCATTACTAAAAACCCTCGATAAAATAATCATCATCATTAATACAAATGTCCAGGAAATATAAACCAACACACTAGCTTAATGTAGATAAACACTAATCTCCAAAATTCATAAACCTCGAATATCGGAATAACTGTCTCAGCTAAATCCTCGCTAGCCTCATCCGAATATCCTCAGTCTCGAAACCTCTAGTCCCGATCTTCTCTGGTATATAACCCTTAACCTGTCTACCTGCAAAACTGGTTGATGGAGGGGGGGGTGAGCGACATACATCGCCCAGCAAGTAGCCCTACTATATTTACTACGGGATCATACACGGAGAAGCAAGTGTAAATCACATAGTTAAATAACGAATATAAAATAGCATGCTTCTCTTCGCAATTAGAGTTTACCTTCTTACCTTTCTAACCAGTCAAGCAAGCAATAACATATAAACACATAAGAAAAACAACAATAACTAACACCATTAACTGAATTATAGAACAAATACATATTCACCCAATCAAATGCAATGCGCAACTTCATGATGCATGCCCCTCTCTACGTGTCATGCGCAGTAAAAGACATGTCACGCACAATGCTCATATCTCTACCGTGCAATGCATGAACCTCGAGGTGATCCTACCACACGCCTCGTCAGGCCACACGCCCCGTCGGGCCACACGCCTCATAGGGGCCACACGCCTCGTAGAGCAACACGTCTCATAGGACCACACGCCTCATAGGGCCACACGCCTCGTAGGGCAACACGTCTCATAGGACCACACGCCTCATAGGGCCACACGCCTCGTAGGGCAACACGTCTCATAGGACCACACGACACATAGGTCAATGCAATGCTCATGCCATGAATGCAAATGCATAAGCATACGTAATCCGGTATATCCATACTCATATATATGCTCGCGCCCATACACGTGCATATATACTTGCATGTATACCCCCCATTTTATTACGATGTATCCCTACTCATATATACATCCGCTCCCATACACGTGCACGTATACTTGTAAGAATACCCGCTTTGATTTGTTTTTATGATTCAATTCATTTTTTTTCCCATCATGCTTCATCATTTAACATCATCAAATTATCGATATAATATCGCATATACTAATTTATGCCTTAATATAATTACACCTTTAATCCACTCACAGCCGCTGCCTCAATTTCCTTCAATATTCACTCACATCACATAAAAGAAAACACAACAGGTTCATATGCACACATATTTTACCCACATGCAATACTCACCAATAAACAAATGAAATACAGTGCATGACATTTTATGCTTCAATTGCCTTGTTATTCTTCCTTTCTGCTGTGTTTAATTGGAGATAATGGCAGCAAGAATTTCCTTTGGAAATGGCAGAGAACACGTGGGATTATATATAAGGGATATTAAGGATACCAAGTAAACGGTTCTGAATCTGTGCTTCAATTGGAAAATAGTTTTGAAGGAAGATAGAATGGGAAAGAATGTGTTTGATAAGAAATTGGCTTTTTAGTGTCAGGTTCATACAAATCTATATTTCCACCATTAATATTCGGCAGTTGCAAGAAAAGCACAATTTAATACTTTTACATACACACACATATATATATTTATATACACGGCCATACATACACGTATATTCACCAATTTATGCAACCACGTATACTTATGTATGATCCGGTTTTTATAAGAAAATAACATAATAACATTATAAAAACATAGCAAATATAGTAAGGATACTTGCCTTAGCCTCGATTATACTATAGCGTACAAGAACCGGGGTTGAATACGAACAAAAATTTGTCTCTTCTTGCTCTATCCAAGCTGGCCGAACACCCATGAATAAGTGATGGTAAGATTTCGTTTTGTGGTATATGTATGTATATGTATATAGTTGGAGGTTAAGGTTTATTGGGGCATGAAGATCCTTCTTTTCCTTTTCTAGATGCAGCTGGCTAGGGGAAAGGGATTAAAAGAAAAATTGTTGCTGGTTGTTGCTTTTTAAGGACAAAGCGAAGGCATGTCATGGCCAAATCTTGTGGCTAAGGATTCAGGGGAATTTATTCTAAAATAAATTGAAGGTTCATCCCCCTAGGTTGGTTAGGATAAGATAGTATTTATGGTGGGTTATTTGGAAGGTTTTTTTTTTTTTATATTATGTAAATATTATGTCATATATTGTTTTATTTTATTTTTTTTACCGGGTATAACAATAATCCAATGGGAATCTTGCCGTGAAGGCTAACATACCGATGTATTGCCAATCTATTTAAGGGTCCGATCAACAAAGAATGAACCATGAACGAGATTGAGTAATTAGAAATATCACTTGTTATTTTCTTCAGGAACTTGTGGCAATTTTTTTTCATAAAAAAATGAAGACAATACCTATGACATTCAAAATCACTGCTCTCCTGCTAGCTTCATTCATGTTTGTTCATTGTAGCACCATTCAAGGTGCACCAGACATGACTTTGCAACGCCAAGATTGCAACGTAGGGACTTACATACCCGGCCATCCCTACGCTGTTACAGTAGACTACATTCTCAGGGATTTGCTGACAACAACGGCCAGCAGTCCCGGTATGGATCGCCGCGTTCATTATCCAAGCACTGATGGAAGTTTAATATACTGCCACGGTTCGTGTAGTTCATACCTTTCTGCTCAAGACTGCGTTACTTGCATGCAGTCTGCCTATTCAACTGTCGTTCAGCAGTGCACTGGAAAAGTTGGTGGTAGGGTATTCTTGACTGATTGTTCAATAAGGTACGAGAATTATTACTTTGCCGACAAGTAATCTGACTTGGCTCGAAAATAAATCTGTTACAATATTTCAAGGTATTACATTGCTGGCCTGAGTCCAAAAGCGCTTGTGCGTTGAGGTCGATCTTTTTCTTTCGTGTTTATTTTTTTTTGCTTTCCCTTTTCCTTGTTGTCAAGGGTGGGTTAGTGGCAGCACGGAAGAACGGGCAGGGGGTGGAGTCATTGAAAACAAGATGTTTCTTGTTTTGCAGTTTTCAAATAAACAATGCTTTTGGAACATGAGACTGAACTTTTGAGTGGCTGAGCATTCTTCATTTTGTAGACACTTGTACCAATTTTTCATTTATTCTGTTGACTAAATGATTCACATACATAGAAGATAAAAAAGGAGTAAAAACCAAAAAAGGAAAAGAAAACAGACATTATACTTGCTTTTAGAAAACAGGCTAAGGATGTCAGAAAAACGTCTTAAATCTACTACTGTTTTGTTAGTGAATTAGATTCGGTTATACACGGTAGACTTTCACTGAAAGGTTTTCTTTTGTAAAGGTCATATTAGATATCTGACATTGAATATAAAGAAAGATAATCTATTCAATAGATATAAGGAAAGATTAACAATAATCCAAAACTTTCGCTTCACAATAACTAATTTATATAACCTTCGGAAGCCCAGGAGTGATGAAAAGTTGCGGCTAGAGAGTGAGCAACCAGCTTCCGGGTGATGAATGCAAGTCAGCACTATAATTTTGCTCCTATCCACCGGAAAAAATCTGCGCTAAAGTAAGTCCAGATTCCGGTAGGATTCTGACAAAAAAAAAAAAAGCATCCCGTATGAACGTACAGTGTTACACCATGATAAAATATTTGTCCGACGGATTCCTAGTTTACCATAAGTTCTCAATGGATTTGCCACAAATAATTTGATGCAAGTAATGTACAGCAATTTTATCAAAAGTCCCTCACAATCTTAAAATTCGTACAAACTAATTAAATTGGACATTAGTGTCAAAAAACTAAACGAGCAATTGCAACAACAGAAAAATGGAGAAACCGAATGGGAGCAAAACCAAGAACAACGAAGAAGCAAAGGATGGAAAGATCGTTGAGTTTGATAACTGTGAAATTTACCGCGATCACCAAGAAAACAGCGGTGAAATCAACAACTAAACACTCATGCGCAAAACTAAAGCATGAAGAACGAATGTGCTGAAGAGATAGCACGAGATGGCAGAGCAAAAACTGTGGAAAAAACTCAGAAAAGTTCTTGATTCATGGAATAACCGTTTCTGTACAAAGCATTCAGCTATATAGTTGATCTGTACAAGACAAAGAACAAAAAGACTAAAGTGCCCTTCAGTACAACACTAACACAAAACTTAAGTGAGGACAAAAGAGTCATTTCGCTACGTTTAAAACTCTCCCGCCATTAACCTCCGTCTTCGCACTCTGCACCTTCTCCACTCCTGTGCACTTCGTGACTTAGCACATCACACACGCATCTTCTTCTCTTCACAACCAATCCAACTCATCACTAAGCTGCTCAATTAGAGATTGCAATTGCAAATTCACAACACCTGCACCAAACGCATCACGGATCATTGATCATCAATCTCATCTTTGACATCCTCCCTCAAGCATAGCTTGCCATAGAGATTGTGTATCCCAAGCAATTTTGTTAACTGTGTCATCCTCTTAGAGTCCAAGGCTTTAGTGAATATATCTGCCAGCTGCATCTCCGTACGTACTGGCATCAACTTTATTACACCTTCCTGCACCTTATCTCTAACCACATGGCAATCTATCTCGATATGCTTTGTTCTTTTATGGAAAACGGGATTTTCAGCAATATAAATTGCACTTTTACTATCACAAAAAAGCTCTACTGGCGTCTGATCCCTCAGTCCCAAATCATTCATAAGATACAAAAGCCACTGTATCTCGCAGGTAACCATAGCCATCGCCATGTATTCTGCTTCAGCTGATGAGCGGGACACCGTTGTCTGCTTCTTCACTTTCCATGAAACTAGAGCATCCCCAAAGAAAACACAATACCCCGTGACTGACCTTCTAGTTTCATGACACCCTCCCCAATCAGCATCCACGAAGGCCTTTAATTTCAAATTCCCACTTTTAGGAAACAACAGCACTTGTCCTACCGTACCTTTAACATATCTGAGAAGTCTATGTGCAGCCTTGAGATGATTCTCAGTGGGACAATCAAGAAACTGACTCAATTGCTAGACTGTAAAAGCAATGTCAGGTCTTGTAATAGTGAGATAGATAAGTTTCCCAATTAACTTCCTGTAATGTGTAACATCCGTCAACTGTGGAGAATCTTGGTGTGTCAGGCTAAGATGGCTCTCCATTGGGCTCCTGGCTGGTTTGGCTTCCAAAAAACCAGCATGCTCCAGAAGCTCTAAAATGTACTTCCGTTGGTTCACACTAATCCCCCCTTAGCCTGAGCCACTTCAATGCCTAAGAAGAATCTTAGAAGTCCCAGATCTTTAATTTGAAATGCCTGGTGCAATGCATTCTTGATCTCAGCTATGAGTACTGCATCACTTGACGCTACTATGATATCATCAACGTACACCAAGAGTAGGATGAAATCTGTATCAACTGTTTTGGTAAATGAAGTGTAGTCACACTTAGACTGACAGAAACCCATGGACAGCAAGAATCTAGTTAGAGTGGCATTCCACTCTCTGCTAGCCTGCTTCAACCCGTACAAGGACTTATTAAGCTTACAGACCATGTCTGGACCACCGACTGACATACCAGGTGGAGGTAACATATAGATGTCTTCGTGTAAATCACCGTGTACGAAGGCATTATTGACGTCTAGTTGATGAAGATGCCATTGAAATCTTGCTGCCAAGGCCAGTACCACCCTAACAGTTGTCATCTTGGCAACTGGAGAAAAGGTATCCATATAATCAATGCCATACTGTTGGGTATAACCCTTTGCAACCAATCTGGCCTTGTGTCTCTCCACAGTCCCATCTGCCTTCAGCTTGACCTTATACACCCATCTACATCCAATGGCCTTCTTGTCTTTAGGCAAGGGCACCACAGTCCAGGTATCATTGGCCTCCAACGCTGCTAATTCCACAGCCATAGCATCCTGCCACACAGACATACTAGAGGCTTATGCATAGTTATGAGGCTCAACATGTGCATTTAAACTAAAAATATATGACTTGTACTTTGGGGCTAAGGATGCATAAGTCATGATCTTACTGAGTGAATGTGGTGATGTATGTTTATGATGTTTGTTAGAAGAAACAACGTTATTGCAATGGTAATCTTAGAGATAAAGGGGTGTCCGTTTGTTTCTGATGGGTCTATTCTGAGGTACTGGTTCCTGAATAGGTGGCATTTCTATACTGATATGCCCACCCTCCATTGGTACATCGTGGTCATCAGTCTGAGCATATGGGCTCTCATGTGGACTTGCAGACTGATTAAAAGATGAAGGGGAATGAGAGCTTGGAGAGAAAGGACTAGATGTATGTTGAGGATTTGGAGACAACGAATGGATATTGGTCTCAGATGGAGGGAGATTGGATGACTGAGTATTGGCTTCAGAGGCAGGAGGATTTGCAGGATGGACTGACTCATCGATAAAGTGAGGAATTGAGGAAGGCATATGACTTGACATGGCAGATGTGGAAGAATCATGAAGACTAAACGGAAATATGGTTTCAAAGAAAGTGACATCTCTGGATATGTAAACGCATTTAGTATCAAGATCTTGCAAAATAAATCCCTTCGTATTGTGAGGTAACCCCAGGAACACACTCCTCTTAGCTCTTGCAGCAAACTTCTCCTTGTGTCTTTGGGTATTGGTTCCAAATGCTAGGCAACCAAATACCCTCAAGTCTCTGTATGCGGGAACTTGTTTGAACAACATTTCATAAGGGGTTTTCTGGTCAATGACAGGTGTGGGTGTTATGTTTATGAGGTAGACGGAATGTTGGATGCAAAAACCCCAGTATGGGGAAGGGAGAGATGATTGAAATCTGAGTGCTCTTGCTACGGTCAGGATATGTTGGTGTTTACGTTCAACCACCCCGTTTTGTTGAGGTGTGTTCACACAACTGGTCTGGTGAATTACACCATTGTCTGCAAAAAAACTGATTCATCATGAACTCAGACCGATTGTCAGTCCTGATCTTCTTTATCTTTACATCAAACTGTACAGAGACATAATGGTAGAAACTTTGAACAATGGATCTAGTTTCACTCTTGGACTTCATCAAGTAGACCCAACAATACCTGCTGTAATCATCTATAACAGTAAGAAAGTAATGTTGCTTATACATTGTGGGGAATTTGTATGATCCCCAGATGTCCATATGAACAAGAGAAAACAAACTTGGAGACACAGACTCAGAAACAGGGAAGGGTACTCTTTTTTGTTTGGCAAGAGGACACACTGTACATTGGAAAGATGAATCAGGCGTTACAATGGACTCTACATTATGATTTTCTTTTACTCTTGGACTGGACATATGGCCTAGTCTTGAATGCCATAACCATGCGTCTGAAGAGGTGACAGCATGTGCCAAAGAAACAGGAAGGTGGCAAGATGTATGTCTGGCTCCTGGTTTGAAAGTTCCATGAAGATAGTACAAGCCTTGATCTACCTCAGCTAAACCAATCCTCCTCTTGGTTCTGAGGTCCTGAATCAAGCATGAATTAGATTTGAACAGAACTTCGAATTTGTTTGAACGTGTAAGCTTGCTCAAGGATATGAGATTGAATGCAAATGCAGGCACATAGAAGACATTGGTGAGGACTAACTGTGGATTTACCTTTACTGTTCCTACGTGTGTGACCTCTGCCAAGGATTTCTTAGGCAATTCAACAGACAAAGAATTAACAGATGTATAAGACTCAAATAGGCTGAAGCAAGAACAGACATGATCACTAGCCCCAGAGTCCAATACCCATATATTTGAGTTTAACTGCAATGTCTTACCTGATTCCTTTGCAGAAGTTATAGTTTGCTGTGCAGACATGACGGCATGACGTCCACCTGCATTGCTTGACATCACAGCAACACCTTTGTTATTGTTTTCTTGACGTTCCTGCAACAAATTCATCAACTGAGCATATTGATCTTGAGTCAGTACAGGTGACTTCACTCCACCTTGGCTTTGATCTTCCTCCCAGTCTGCCTGATTGACTCTATCACCATGCTGGCATGCTCCACCATCACCACTCACCATGTTAACTTGCCCCTTGGACTTAAACCCCGGAGGATACCCGTGTTTCTTATAGCATTTATCAACAGTATGTCCCAACTTATTGCAAAAACTGCATACAGGCACTTTGGAATTATTCTGATAAGTCCTGGATCCACCTTTCCTTTGTCCTCTACCAGCACCTTTGTTATTACCATTACCAAAAGTAAAAGCATTGTTTCCAGATGCATTGTTCACATTCATAACACACGAAGGATTATTGTTAAAGTGTCCTTGTCCACCAGAATAATTCAACTTTTTTGCCAGTTTTATAGCCATTGCAAAAGCAGATTTCAAATCAGGCAGTGGATTGGACAACAAAATCTGTGACTTCACAGCTTCGAAGTCATCATTTAATCCTTTTAGAAATTTTATCACACAATCATTTTCAACAAACTTATTGATCTCCACTGTTAGATTACAAGTACACCTACGACAAGAACAAGCTGGAATAGACCTGAGGACTAGCCATTCCTCCCAAACACTCTTAAGCCTAGTGTAATATTTAGTTACAGTGTTATTCTCTTGCTTAATAGCATAAAATTCTTCCTGTAAATCAGAAAGCCTAAATGAATTAGCATTTCCATATCTAGACTTCAAATCATTCCAAATTTCGACTGCAGAATCCAACCACACAACGCTCTGCCCGATATTTGGAATCAAGGAGTTTACCAACCAAGAAACTACCATATTATTAGCTTTGAGCCAAGCATGATACCTGCGAGCGTTCTCTGCTGGTTTCTCAATCGAACCGTCCACAAACGCGACCTTATTCTTCGACTCCAGAACTCTTCTCGCAGATCTGCTCTAGCTGTGGTAATTGTTTCCATCAAGTAACGGCTGAACTAGCACCATTGATGGATTATCACTTGGATGAATGAAATACAGATCATCCAAGGGATCAATGACTGAATTAGATGTGGAGGCTGACATCGGACTGTTGTTATTCGCATTTGACGCCATGAAAGTCCCAAAGTTCATGGACAAAGTCTCTGATACCATGTGAAATTTACCGCGATCACCAAGAAAACAGCGGTGAAATCAACAACTAAACACTCATGCGCAAAACTAAAGCATGAAGAACGAATGTGCTGAAGAGATAGCACGAGATGGCAGAGCAAAAACTGTGGAAAAAACTCAGAAAAGTTCTTGATTCATGGAATAACCGTTTCTGTACAAAGCATTCAGCTATATAGTTGATCTGTACAAGACAAAGAACAAAAAGACTAAAGTGCCCTTCAGTACAACACTAACACAAAACTTAAGTGAGGACAAAAGAGTCATTTTGCTACGTTTAAAACTCTCCCGCCATCAACCTCCGTCTTCTTCCTCCTTACACACTCTGCACCTTCTCCACTCCTGTGCACTTCGTGACTTAGCACATCACACACGCATCTTCTTCTCTTCACAACCAATCCAACTCATCACTAAGCTGCTCAATTAGAGATTGCAATTGCAAATTCACAACACCTGCACCAAACGCATCACGGATCATTGATCATCAATCTCATCTTTGACAATAACTGCTTCCGACATATACAACCAGAACCCGTTTATAGGTCATAGGTTTAACAAAATTGAAATAGTAAAATTACAACATTGCCCTTATTAATACAAACAGTACAGATTACAGTTTAAGGAATAAAACGTAATTCACGCTTATTTAAAAACTCCCGCGTGCCAACCTTCTTCAACCTTTTCTTCTCTGCACCTCCGTCCCCAACATACAATGCTTGACCCTAAATATAGCTATTTGATTCTGCCAACATATCATCCGGTCCTTTGATTGCAACATTAATCTCATGTGCAAGATTCACCTTGAGCTCCTCCCTGCAGATCGTGCTTGATTGCTGTGAAGTGCACTTTTGTTCTCAGCGTAGTTGGGCTGGTAGCTGCATCCTTCAACAACCTCCTCAATCCTGACTGAGCAAACAAATCACACACTCCCAAAACCTCAGTCAGGATGCCGAGTCTCTGTGAACCCAGTGCTTTTGTAAACACTTCAGCTACCTGCAATTGAGTGGTAATGGCTACCGGCCTAACAACACCTTCTTGATATTTTTCTCTCACAATATGACAATCAATCTCTATATGCTTAGTTCTCGAATGAAATATTGGATTTTCTACAATGTATATAGCACTCCTGTTGTCACAAAATATATCAACTGGTTCAGTAAGCATAACCTTTAGATCTTTTAGCAAATAGAGTATCCATTGCACCTGACAAGTTGTTGAGGCAAGAGCTCTATCTTCATCCTCTAGGGAAGACTTAGAGACTGTAGTTTGTTTCTTAGCTTTCCAGGATATCAATGAGTTTCCCAACAACACACATTATCCTGTCACCGACCTCCTACTTTCTGAACAACCTGTCCAGTCTGAGTCTCAGAAGCTTGTGAGCCTCAGATCACCCTTACTAGGATAGAAGGTGTTAGGTCCGAAATACACTCTAGTGGGGGGGGTGAATAGAGTGTTTGGCTCTTTTTGCGGAATTTTCTCGTTTGTCTCAACTCAAAAAGGATATTCAAAATCAGAGCAAGAATTGGAGATGAGAGATAATGAATGAGTACACCGGATATAGAGTGGTTCGAATCGTAAATGATTCTACTCCACTACCACTTTGTTTCCAAAGTGGATTTTCAACAACTACTCTTCTTATTATGAACAATAAGAACAACCACAGCAACACTTACACTAACACTTTAGTGTAAGCAACAACAACAACAACTTCTTACACAAAACACACTTGTGCAACTACAGCAACTACAGCTCTTAAGAACAACTTCTTGCTTCCTCACTACTTCAACAAAAGTTCCCTCAAGAACTTCTCACAGTGGGTTGAAGAAATATAGTAAGGTTCACACTTTCTCACAAGTCTAAGCACAAGCAAGAGATCAAATATTTATGGTTCCTCTTGTGCTTGACTCTCTTTCTCTCAATATACAATAATGAAGATCAAAGAAAAGCTAGACAAGCTTTAAACAAATTTACAAGTATGAGAGAAATATACAACAATGGAAAATGAAGCTAAATGATTTTGAAAGTGTGTAAGTGCTTCATCCAAGCCTCTTTTATTTATAGACAGAGTTGACCACGTTTTTGAGGCTCACCACCAAGTCTTTGTTGGACCGTGCAAGTGTAATAAACACCACTAGAGGGGGAGGGTGAATAGTGGTTAGCGGAAATTACACTACAACCCTTTGTTAAAATCCCCTTTGAAAACAGAATCTGAAACCACCTCAGATTCAGAACCCGTTTTTCAAAAATTCACAAATAATTGTACACAACTCCAAAAATTATGAAACTTTCCAGAATGTAACTTCAATGAGTTAACAAGACTCTATCCAAAAATCAGACAAAAATAAGATCGTTTGACCCTTCAAATAAATAAAAAGATTCAGATGGTCAATCTGGACAGAATTGGACAGAATGTTGCTGATTTTGCAAAACGTGTTTCTCTTTGAATACTCAACCAAAAAGGTTGATCTTTATATCAAAACACTCCTTAAGATGTGTAGATGAAGTTTCAAAAAGGCCCTGACCTTAACCAACTCTTGAAAAATACAGAATTTAAGTTTTCTCAAAACTGGTCAGATTGCAGCCAGATTGGAGCAGTTATCTTGCAAAGACTGAAAGACTAACTTTCCCTTGCTCAAATCAAGTGATTCTTGTTGCAAATGAAAGCCAACAGTCTGAAGTATAACTCCACCAAAAATCACGAATTTTGAAAATGTTTAGCTATTTTTTCAAATTGTGAGAAGTGGTGTGAAAACTGCAGTCAAAAACGGGCAGAAAATAGAAATAAAGAAACAAGAGAAGAACACCGAGAATTTATCCTGGTTCGGTCAATGTGACCTACTCCAGTCCCAAGGAACACCTTTCCTTGGATTTCACTATGGTATGAACCAAATTACAGCAAGAACCAAGCTTGATCCTTGGGTTAAACACCAACCTTATTCAAGACTTGGATGAACACCTTTATGCAACTCTTGGTTGCAACACCTCTATCACCTATTGATGTAGCCTTATAGATTTGGCTAATCAATCTTACAAATAAGACACAAGAAGGTGTGTATAGTGTAGCTGGACAACAACTAGAAATGGAACACCTTAGCTACACAAAGTATGAACGAGAATATGAGAAGAGAATAGCAAGACAACAATCTTCAATTTTTGCTTTCAAGTGTGTGTCTTCTCTTCTTCACCTTGCCTTCTACTTATAGAGTGAATTGATGGCATATTCTCTCCAACTTTTAGACCATGTGATGGCTGAGAATTTTGAATTAAAGCACCTCCATAATCATCTCCAACAACCTTGTCTCCATTAACTTCAAATTTGAAATTTTAAGTTGACAACTTTTGCCAACTAGCTTGCTTTTGGTTTGTCTTCTTGTCTCCAACTCATAAAATGAGAAAAACATCATCTCCACCTGTATAATCACGTTTTGGAGGCTGTGTATATGTATACCAACTCAGATTTTTGAGGAGAAATCAACAAATAATAGTTGACAAGGTTATGTCAACATATAATATCAAAATTCCCATTTCTCCTTGACATATTGTGATGAATCTTGCACCAAGGACACCTTGTAATCTCTGAAAGATGATGATTAAGAACCTCCAATAACATATATATAAGAGTCTTCAAGAGAAAATAGAACGTGACATCGAATACCGTCACATATCCCGCTACCGTCGATAAAATCATCAAATGAGAGAATAAAATAGAAAACCACCAAATAATCTTCAAGAATATACTAAATGAACTCCAGAATGAATATAATAAGATAAGAGATTCCTTGAGTAAAAATACCGAAACTGTCTTCGGAGGTAAAATGACCAAAATGCCCCTAGTGAGATAAAACTCCAGAAATGACCCCGACGGTCATAATTAAATATAATAACACCTTCTTCATAATAAATAAGATGATAATATCTTCTTGAATCATATTCACCATGTCGAGTACCTACAAAACTCAAAATACCACTTTTGTCCTTTTTGGTAAGTTGTAGAAACTTCGAGGGCATATTAGTCACAAGATATTATCATCATAAAAATCACATAATCACAACATGATAAACATATATAAATCATGTAAAAATAAAAACAACTATTTTATCACATTTTAGAAAAATATTTCTAACAACCATAGACATCGTGTCATTTTTCTTCACTTATTCAACTCTTTCATTTATAACACCATATGTGACATTTTTAAGTATTCATCACTTAAAATCATGACTTTGAAAATTATCCAAACATATTTCTCAACATTCTCCCCCTTTTGGATGATTTTCAAAATAACCTAACATGATTTTAATGTCACAACTCATAACCAAAAGTTTAACCAAATGTTTTCAACTATGTTTTCAACGTTTAAATAGTATGCTGCTCTCCCTCAACTCATACTCTCCCCCTTAACCTATGCTCCAAAATTTATACCAATAAAAATTTAGCATATGATTCATCATGACTTACCAACTAAAACATGACTTACCAACTAAAATCATGTTCTTCTATCTCCCCCTTTATTTTGCAAATCATGCAAAAGATAGAACTATACAATGATATCGTAAGTCATCATTCCTAATTTGGCTCGTAAGTTTTCAAAAGTGGCTTGATTAAGGGGTTTGGTGAAGATGTCAGCGATTTGGTGATCAGTTCTTATATGGTTTATCACTATGTCCTCATTTTGAACATGATCGCGAAGAAAGTGGTATCGCACCTCAATGTGTTTGGCCTTCGAATGAAGCACCGGATTCCGGGAAAGATTGATTGCACTTGTGCTATCGCAGAAAATTGGAATCTTATTCATTTTAATGCCAAAATCACTAAGTTGCTGTTTAAGCCAAAGTATTTGGGTAGTACACAAACTCAAAGCAATATACTCGGCTTCAGTGGTAGAAAGAGCTACACTAGCTTGCTTTTTAGAAAACCAAGAGATCAAATTGGTTCCTATAAATTGACATGTACCGCTAGTGGATTTTCTATCTAACCTGCAACCACCATAATCAGCATCACTATATGCGTGTAATTCCAACTTAGCGTTTCTATCATACCACAATCCTAAGTGAGGTGTATGCTTAGGATATCTAAAGATCTTTTTCACTGCATTGTAATGTGATACCTTAGGACAAGATTGAAACCTAGCACACATACACACACTAAACATAATATCAGGTCTTGATGCAGTTAAGTATAACAATGAGCCAATCATAGACCTATAAAGTGTGTCATCAAAAGGTTTACCATTTTCATCCTTATCAAGTTTGGTACTAACACTCATAGGGGTAGTTGTAGGTTTCAACTCTTCAAAGTCAAACTTCTTAATCATATCATTGACATACTTAAGTTGGCTAATGTGAATTCCTTGAGGGGTTTGTTTGATTTGAAGTCCTAAGAAATAATTCAACTCTCCTACCATTGACATTTCAAACTCTGACTTCATACATTCTTCGAAGTCTTTTACTAAAGTAGGGTTGGTTGAACCAAAGATTATATCATCTACGTATATTTGAACTATTAACAAATCATTACCTTTTCTTCTTAGGAATAATGTGTTGTCGATGGTCCCCCTTTGATAATTATTTGCAATAAGAAAGTTTGCAAATCTATCATACCAAGCTCTTGGAGCTTGTTTTAAACCATATAGAGCTTTCTTAAGCTTATAAACATGGTTCGGATTCTTCGGATCTTCGAATCCAGGAGGTTGTTTTACAAACACTTCTTCTTGGATGTATCCATTCAAGAACGCACTCTTGACATCCATTTGGAAGAGCTTAATTTTGCTTATACTTGCAATCGTAAGTAATAATCTAATTGCTTCTAGTCGTGCAACGGGTGCAAATGTTTCTTCATAATCTATTCCTTCTTGTTGATTATAACCTTGTGCGACTAGTCTAGCCTTATTCCTTGTAATATTTCCTTGTTCATCCATTTTATTCCTAAAAACCCATTTAGTTCCTATGATAGACTTGTCTTTAGGTTTAGGTACTAAGTCCCACACGTTGTTCCTTGTGAATTGATTTAATTCCTCATGCATAGCATCTATCCATGATATGTCACCTAAGGCTTCCTTTACGTTCTTAGGTTCTAATTGTGAGATTAAGCTATGTCCTTCAAGTTGACTTATATTTCTACGTGTTCTAACCCCAACACTTGGATCACCAATGATTAGCTCTTTGGGGTGTTTATGTTTATCTTCTATAAGCCACCAATTCCTAAGTTGACTAGGTTCACCTTCTTCTAGTTCAAATGTTTCATTCGTGTGAACATTTTCATATACAATTGGAACATCCTGTAAGTTAGATAGATTATCTTCCAATTGTAAAATTTCTTGATTTATTTCACCTAAAGGTTCATGCACATCTTGTTCAGGGGAAGTTGGTTCTAGATGATCATGAACAGGCTCAAGTAATATATCATCATCATCAAACATATTTTCAACATTATTTTCTTGTTTATGTTGATGTTTATCACTAACTTCAAAGCATGCATTTTCATTGAATTTCACATGTATGGATTCAATTATTTTTCTAGATGCAGGATTATAATACCTATATGCTCTTGAGTTAGTTGAATACCCAACAAATATGCATTCAATAGACTTTTGTTCAAATTTATCTAGATTATCCTTAGTGTTCAGCACAAAACATTTACATCCAAATACTTTAAGATAATCTATCTTAGGTTGTCTATTGTTTAGCAATTCATAAGGCGTTTTATTTAATTTCTTTCTAATAGTGAGCCTATTTATAATATAGCATGCACAACTAACAGCTTCAGCCCATAAATATTTAGGTAATTTATTTTCACACAGCATTGTCCTAGCAACTTCTTGAATTGTTCTATTTTTACGTTCAACAACTCCATTAAGTTGTGGTGTTCTAGGTGGTGAGAATTCATGTTTTATTCCATATAGTTCGCAAAATTTTATTACGTCTTTGTTTTTAAATTCACCACCTCTATCGCTTCTAATTCTTTTAACATTTTCTTCATAAATATTTTCAAGTTGCTTAATAAGAGTTTTGATTGCTAATGGAGCATCGTCTTTGTGTGTTAAGAACAATGTCCATGTGTAGCGTGAGTAATCATCTACTATGACACACACATAGTAGTGTCCACCTAGACTTCTTGTCCTACTTGGACCAAATAAGTCTAAGTGAAGCAATTCTAGTACATGACTAGTACTCACTTCATGTTTCGGTTTTAAGGTTTCTTTAATGTGTTTTCCCTTAATACATGTTTCACACATTTGAAAATTATCTAAGTCTAACTTAGGCATTCCTCTAATTAAATTCTTCTTAGATAATTTCTTAATAGTTGAAATTCCTATATGGCCTAATCTTCTATTCCATAAATTTACATCTAAGTCAGGTGATATTAGACACTTAACCTTAGCATCTAACATGTTATCTAAGGTAAGAGTATAAATATTTCCATCTCTATTTCCTTTTAAGACCGTTTCTCCTTTTTCATTTATTATATCACAAGAATTGGGAAGAAATGAGACATTATATCCACAATCTATAAGTTGAGAAATACTAAGTAAATTATAAGATAGATTGCTTACTAATAACACATTTCGTATTTGAAATGTGTTAGGGTCCCCAATTGTTCCTTTTCCAACAACTTGTCCTTTGTTGTTGTCACCGAATGTTACTTTTCCTCCATCCTTGATGTGTTCCAATTCGATGAATAGTTTGGGGTTCCCCGTCATATGCCTCGAACATCCACTATCTAAAAACCATTTGGTTTTTAGATTCTTTGACTTTGCCTCATTCTTGCATTCCTTGCGTTTATCCTACAATGGAGACAAAGTTTTAGGTACCCTTTATTTGGGTCCTTGAATGTTAGGGGCACTATTCTTGTTTAGATATCCCTTAGGTATCCAAACTTGAATATACCTTCTAGGCACATTTTTAGCATTGTTATAATTTGGAAAATAAGAAGAATTAGCATATACATGATTATTCCACATAAGTGAAGATTCATTGTTATACATGTTGTGCCATGGTTGATAATCATTATAGGATGACCGAGATTTATGATGGGTATAAGGCATGTGAATTTGTTTCTTATATGGCGCTATATAAGTGTGTTTGTAGGCATTTCTATAAGACTTATAAGAGTGTTGCCTATACTTAGGTTCATAATAAGTTGTATGCATTTTATTCGGTCTAGTTGCATTTGTATACATGTAGGCATAATTTATATGTTGTCTAGATGCAAAGTTTGGCCTAGATGTATGTTTATGCGTGTGTGCTTTTATGGGTGTATGTTGCATTTTTGCCTTGATATAAGTAGACGAAGGTGTAGAAGCAGGCAAAGTTGATTTTGTTGTATTATATGGTAACTTTGTACTGGATGAAACAAACTTAGTCTTTTTATTTACTTTTTCATTTTCTTCTTTATAGCCTAAGCCGGTTTTATCATTACCATACTTTTGTGATGAGATAAGTGTATCTAACATATTTGCACCCGATTTAAATTGTTCTAACATTTTTTCTAAGTTAAGTTTAGACGACTTAAGTTGTGTTATTTCATGTTCACAACTTTCTATCTTAGATTTTAACATCTTATTTTCCATTTTTATCTTATGTTCATCTTTCCTATATGATTCAATTTTATTCTCTAAAGAATCAAGAGTATTAGTAGACTCTTGTTTAAGAGATTCTAGTTGATCGGAAAATTCCAAGTTGGACGTCTTCAACTTGTCATTTTCTTCAACTAGTTTCTTCTTTTCTTTAGAGAGCTTCTTACAGTGAGCATGCATTCTTAGGAATTCTTCATACATTTCATCAAGTGTCATGTCACTATCAGAATCACTATCAGAAGAAGAACATACCTCGTTGGATACGAAGCAGACTTGAGCTTCCTCAGTTTCGGATTCTGAGTCGGATGAGTCGCTCCATGTGCTCACCTTCATTGCTCGTTTCCCTTTTCTTGCCTTAGACTCCTTTGTCTTTGTCGTTTGAGCCTCCTTGTCTTTGGCCTGTTTATTATTGTTGTTATTATTATTTTTCTTCGTGGGACAGTCGTATGAAATATGTCCTTTTTGACCGCATTCATAACACTTTAATTCTTTATTATTCCATTTGTTTATGTTATTCTTCCTAGGTTGAGAAGAAGAAGAAGAAGAATTACGTTGTCTATTCCTATTTGGACGTTTGAAAAATTTTCTTAGTTTTCTAGCTATCAATATCAACTCATCGTCTAATTCAGTATCACTATTACTATCATCGTTACTAGCATGTGTTTCGGTTGTTTTGAAAGCTATTGACTTACCAGATGACTTAGACGATTCAGACTTTCGTTGGTTTAATTTAACCTCATAAACTTTAAGAGACCCGATCAATTCATCCATCTTAGTGATTGACTTTGTCTCCTCGATTGCAGTCACCTTTGGATCCCATTCAGCAGGGAGGCTTCGTAACACCTTTTGAACCTTTTCACTGTTCGAAAATGACTTTCCTAAAGCTTCAAGGGCATTGAAAATATTAGTAATCCTCAAATCCATAGATGTTATGGATTCGTTTGGCAACATTTTGAAAGTCTCTAATTCAGTCATAAGCATGTTTATTTTTGACTCTTTAACACCACTAGTACCTTCATGCTTTAATACAAGTGATTTCCACATGTCGTGTGCGCTTGTGCAATTTGACACATATCCTGCTTCAGAAGTTGTAAGTCCATTCAAAAGTAATTGCATAGCTTTAGCATTCATAGACATTTTCTTTTTATCATCTGATGACCATTCACTTTTACATTTTTCAACCTCTTGAGTTACTTCACTAACTTGTGTAACTTTAGTTGGAATGTACGGCCCATCTTCAACTATAGACCATAAATCGATGTCTATAGCCATTAAGAATAGCCTCATTCTTAGTTTCCAATGAACAAAATTATTGCCATCAAAAAGAGGAGGGCGTTGGGTAGACATACCTTCCATTTCACCTTTGTGAGAAACAATAGCCATAGTATGTACCTTGGATTTGAGACAAGTAGTATATAATGAATTGTTGTTTCTTGGCCTTGTATGGTGTTGAATCTTGCTTCTTTTGAGTGGTGTTGGTCTGGCTCTGATACCAAATGTTGGACCGTGCAAGTGTAATAAACACCACTAGAGGGGGGGGTGAATAGTGGTTAGCGGAAATTACACTACAACCCTTTGTTAAAATCCCCTTTGAAAACAGAATCTGAAACCACCTCAGATTCAGAACCCGTTTTTCAAAAATTCACAAATAATTGTACACAACTCCAAAAATTATGAAACTTTCCAGAATGTAACTTCAATGAGTTAACAAGACTCTATCCAAAAATCAGACAAAAATAAGATCGTTTGACCCTTCAAATAAATAAAAAGATTCAGATGGTCAATCTGGACAGAATTGGACAGAATGTTGCTGATTTTGCAAAGCGTGTTTCTCTTTAAATACTCAACCAAAAAGGTTGATCTTTATATCAAAACACTCCTTAGGATGTGTAGATGAAGTTTCAAAAAGGCCCTGACCTTAACCAACTCTTGAAAAATACAGAATTTAAGTTTTCTCAAAACTGGTCAGATTGCAGCCAGATTGGAGCAGTTATCTTGCAAAGACTGAAAGAATAACTTTCCCTTGCTCAAATCAAGTGATTCTTGTTGCAAATGAAAGCTAACAGTCTGAAGTATAACTCCACCAAAAATCACGAATTTTGAAAATGTTTAGCTATTTTTTCAAATTGTGAGAAGTGGTGTGAAAACTGCAGTCAAAAACGGGCAGAAAATAGAAATAAAGAAACAAGAGAAGAACACCGAGAATTTATCCTGGTTCGGTCAATGTGACCTACTCCAGTCCCAAGGAACACCTTTCCTTGGATTTCACTATGGTATGAACCAAATTACAGCAAGAACCAAGCTTGATCCTTGGGTTAAACACCAACCTTATTCAAGACTTGGATGAACACCTTTATGCAACTCTTGGTTGCAACACCTCTATCACCTATTGATGTAGCCTTATAGATTTGGCTAATCAATCTTACAAATAAGACACAAGAAGGTGTGTATAGTGTAGCTGGACAACAACTAGAAATGGAACACCTTAGCTACACAAAGTATGAACGAGAATATGAGAAGAGAATAGCAAGACAACAATCTTCAATTTTTGCTTTCAAGTGTGTGTCTTCTCTTCTTCACCTTGCCTTCTACTTATAGAGTAAATTGATGGCATATTCTCTCCAACTTTTAGACCATGTGATGGCTGAGAATTTTGAATTAAAGCACCTCCATAATCATCTCCAACAACCTTGTCTCCATTAACTTCAAATTTGAAATTTTAAGTTGACAACTTTTGCCAACTAGCTTGCTTTTGGTTTGTCTTCTTGTCTCCAACTCATAAAATGAGAAAAACATCATCTCCACCTGTATAATCACGTTTTGGAGGCTGTGTATATGTATACCAACTCAGATTTTTGAGGAGAAATCAACAAATAATAGTTGACAAGGTTATGTCAACATATAATATCAAAATTCCCATTTCTCCTTGACATATTGTGATGAATCTTGCACCAAGGACACCTTGTAATCTCTGAAAGATGATGATTAAGAACCTCCAATAACATATATATAAGAGTCTTCAAGAGAAAATAGAACGTGACATCGAATACCGTCACATATCCCGCTACCGTCGATAAAATCATCAAATGAGAGAATAAAATAGAAAACCACCAAATAATCTTCAAGAATATACTAAATGAACTCCAGAATGAATATAATAAGATACTCAAGAGATTCCTTGAGTAAAAATACCGAAACTGTCTTCGGGGGTAAAATGACCAAAATGCCCCTAGTGAGATAAAACTCCAGAAATGACCCCGACGGTCATAATTAAATATAATAACACCTTCTTCATAATAAATAAGATGATAATATCTTCTTGAATCATATTCACCATGTCGAGTACCTACAAAACTCAAAATACCACTTTTGTCCTTTTTGGTAAGTTGTAGAAACTTCGAGGGCATATTAGTCACAAGATATTATCATCATAAAAATCACATAATCACAACATGATAAACATATATAAATCATGTAAAAATAAAAACAACTATTTTATCACATTTTAGAAAAATATTTCTAACAACCATAGACATCGTGTCATTTTTCTTCACTTATTCAACTCTTTCATTTATAACACCATATGTGACATTTTTAAGTATTCATCACTTAAAATCATGACTTTGAAAATTATCCAAACATATTTCTCAACAGTCTTCATCTTCAAAAATGTCAAGATAGTGCCCAAATAGTCTTTATCCACCCTATGAAATGATTTGATCTTGGATAGCCACCCTAGAGAATCTTAGACAAGGTTAAAATAGTCAAGGAAGCATGTAGTATATTGGGTTAAAGTCCACAAGAGATTTGAGCAAGATTGGAGAGAGAAAATATCATAGATCTCCCTTGGATTTTGTTCCAACGTTTGAAAATTTTTGAACTCTGGAGACGTCGATCGATCTACGTGCCAGAGCTGAGAGATCGACGTCTCTCAGTTAGACGTCGATCGATCGACGTCAGCCTGGCTGAGAGATCGACGTCTCTCAGAATGACGTCGATCGATCGACGTGATTAGGCTGAGAGATCGACGTCTCTCAGATAGATGTCGATCGATCGACATACCTGAAGCTGAGAGATCTACGTCTCTCAGTTATACGTCGATCGTTCGACGTATGCATAACTGAGAGATCGACGTCTCTCAGATATACGTCAATCGATCTACGTCTCTTGGCTGAGAGTATGACATGGATCTAAGTGCTTAAATATTTACCAAGCTTCACATGGATCTCTTGAGGGGCTGATGTAACCTTCATCCGATTCATGAGAGATTTTTTGTCTCGCACATGTTTACATCAATTTTGCTTCGAACTAAAGATATGAAATTTCATCTTAGTCCTTTTGAACATCTTTTTGTATCATCAAAACATTTTATAAACTAACAATCTCCCCCTTTTTGATGATTTCAAAACCGAGATTCTAAAAGATGTTTTTCCTTTGTTTTAACTGTTTGAATGTTTCAAACTTGAAAAAATATCAATCTCCCCCTAAGTATGTGCGCTTTATAACTTCCGTAGTGGTCAATGTGAACAAAATTTTGCAATTTCAACCAAAATACTTTTCTTTGAGATTTGCTCTCCCTCAACCAAATAACTGTTCATGCTCATCAACAATTAACAAGGATTTCAATTTTCAAGCTTACCTCATTTTGCCAGCTATCCAACAATCTCATCATGCAATTAACAAGGATTTCAATTTTCAAGCTTACCTCATCTTGCCAGCTATCCAACAATCTCATCATGCAATAAACCATTTTAACAAATAAGCCAATAAGCACAAATAAGTCAAATAAGCCACTTAATCAACAAATAAGCCACTAAGCCACTTAAGCAACAATAAGCATTTTCTCCCCCTTTTTGAAAGCATCAAAAAATAAGCAATAATACTTCATTAAATTTAAAGACACATCCAAGTTTTACAACCAACAGCAAATTCTAAGTTAAAACAAGATGCAAGCTAAAACAACCACCCTAGTCTTCGTCTGAAGAGAATGCGATGCCAGGAATGCAAGCTTTCATCTTTGCCTTGAGCTTTGCAAACCTCGACTCATGGACGGATACCTTGCTATGAAGCTCCCCAACCTCGTGTTGAAGACTAGCAACTTGAGCTTGAAGTTCTGGGACATTTGAGCTCAAGCTACTTGGTTCTTCATGAGTCTCTGGTTCGGGAATGGGTGCCTCATCCAGAAGGTCTTCGGCTTCTCTTTCTTCCTCCTCTTGTTCTCTTCTCATTACCTCTTTTCTAGACTTCAGTATTTGTTGGATGTTGACTTTATCATAGAAGTCCTTGTGCGTAATGTTGTCAATATCCGTGTCATCTACCTGAATACCCGACTTCACAAGCATCATATAAATAAGGTTACTATAAGGTAGGGCCTTGTTTTGTTTGGTTGCGGCTTTGATAACATTCGTCATGAAAAGCTCCCCAAAGTTAACCTTCTCACGGTTAGCTATTCGGTATGCTATGTAGAAGTCAAGATTACTTGGCAATTTTGCGGATTTACCATTGATACAAAATGTAACAATGGCCAGAAGAGTACGATAAACTAAAGGCATATCATTTGTGTTTTTACTAGGATGGAAGCCTAGGAAAGTCTTAACTTCATCTTCAGATATTTTCCATTTGGCTGCATCCCATTTCCACGCATCAAACTCAAAATACCCTTCATTGGGTACACCAATCAGGTCACAAATTTTTTCAACTTTCCATTTGATATGGTGTCCATCAATAACAGAGTGTAGAGCTAAAGGAAGGTTATTTATGTATTCAATCCACAAATTTGCATAAAATAGTCGAGTATACCTAGTGGACATTTTTGACATCTCATTCTCATTCCATATACTCCTCCACTCTTGAACATCTAACCATTCAATGATTGGGCTTAGTTCATTATTGCTTAGAATATCATTTATTCTAAGCAACTTGAGTGGGATGGTTGCTCTTTCATCATCATCCCATTTATCATATAAAATCTGAGAATGTCTAGTTATATACCTTATTTGCCCCGGGGGCAAGGGTTCCGTCAAGGACTCCTTGGCATCTTTTGCTTTAATCCAAGGGAAGTTTGAGAGGGTGAGCTCACTTCTAATCCCAGCAAGTACCCTTGACTCATGTCCATTGATTGTTTCATCCTAGGTTGAGAAGATTGTCCTTGAGAGGAGCTTGAACCTTCTCTTCCACCCCTAGAGGATATTGGCCTTTTTGTGGTATTTTTGCTCCTTGAAGACATTTTGAGAGGAATTTGGATTTGAAATTTAGGGATTTCTAGAGAGGAATGAATGAAGAAGATGAAAATCAAGTGTAAAGATGAAGAAGTTTTGTTTTGGAGATGAAATTGAAGAGATGAAGTGGTTTTGGAAAGAGGGGGCGTCTGATTTTGTAGGGTTTCAGCCGAAATGTTTGAGTGAAAAATGAGGAAGGGTTTCGAGTGCAGAGATTTTAAGGTTGCTGAATTCGACGACGTCGATCGATCGACGTCTGAGTTCGACCTACGTCGATCGATCGATGTCAGAGATCGACGTACGTCGATCTCTTGTTTTGATACGTCGATCGTTCGACGTGTCTCTGATTTTGAAATCTTCAATTTTCATCCATTTAACTCATGTTTATCATTCCTAGTCTCGTTCTAATTGATTCGAATGTCTCAGTGGGGAGAGATTGGGTAAAGATGTCCGCCAGTTGGTCATTTGTTGGAACAAACTCAATGCATACCAATCCTTTTTGAATGCAATCTCTTATGAAGTGATGTCTCACTTCAATGTGTTTTGTTCTACTATGATGAACCGGGTTTTGTGCTATACTTATGGCTGAGGTATTGTCACATAGGATGGGAACTTTATCAAACTTAACATTGTAATCATTCAATGTGTTTGTCATCCAAAGTAGTTGTGCACAACATGAAGCGGCCGATATATATTCGGATTCCGCCGTTGAAAGTGACACACTATTTTGTTTCTTAGAGAACCAAGAAACCAAGCAATCTCCAAGGAATTGACACGTCCCGGAGGTGCTTTTCCTATCAACAAGATTTCCGGCATAGTCGGAGTCACTGTACCCTCTTAAATCAAAACATCCATTTTTGGGATAAAATAATCCAAAATTCAAAGTTCCTTTTAAATACCTAAAGATACGTTTAACAGCAACTAAATGTGATTCCTTAGGCATACTTTGAAATCTAGCACATAAGCACACAGCATGCAAAATATCCGGTCTACTAGCTGTTAAATAAAGTAAACTACCAATCATACCCCTATATTTGGTTACCTCAACCGGCTTTCCTTTTTCGTCTTTGTCAAGCTTTGTACTTGTGCTCATCGGAGTGCTCACACTTCTTCCATCCTCGAATTTGTACTTCTTGAGCAAATCCTTTGTGTACTTTGTTTGAGATATGTACACTCCATCCTGAGTTTGCTTGATTTGTAGACCAAGGAAGTAGTTGAGTTCACCCATCATGCTCATTTCAAATTCTCCTTCCATCAATTTTACAAAATGCTCACAAAGAGAATCGTTAGTAGCACCAAATATAATATCATCCACATAAATTTGAACAAGCAATTGATGGTTTCCTTGTTCTTTAATAAAAAGAGTAGTGTCGACTTTTCCTCTTGAAAACTCGTTCTCAAGTAGGAAGTTACTTAACCTATCATACCAAGCCCTAGGAGCTTGTTTAAATCCATAAAGGGCCTTTTTGAGTTTAAAAACATGATTTGGATAATCATGATTTTCAAACCCCAGAGGTTGAGCTACATAGACCTCTTCTTGAATTATTCCATTCAAGAATGCGGATTTCACATCCATTTGATATAGTTTGAAATCTTTATAGCATGCGTATGCTAATAGCATCCTAATAGCTTCTAACCTAGCTATGGGGGCAAACGTTTCATCATAGTCTATGCCTTCCTCTTGCCTATAACCTTGTGCTACTAACCTAGCTTTGTTTTCTAGTGATGTTTCCTTTATCATCCATTTTATTTCTAAATATCCATTTAGTACCAATTACGGGATGATCACTAGGTTTAGCAACTAATTCCCAAACATCACTTCTTTCAAATTGATTTAATTCTTCTTGCATAGCCAATACCCAATCTTCATCATTTATTGCCTCCTCTATGTTTTTAGGCTCAACTTGTGAAATGAAGGCATTTTCATTGAATTTTCTCCTAGTCATTATGCCTTGGCTAGTTTCACCTAATATCAACTCTTTAGGGAGATCTTTCCTATACTTGTATGAATCCGGTAAATTTGAGGTATCTCCTCCTACTTCTTCATTTTCAACCTTAGGTTCAAGTGGATCAATCCTAAGGTCAATAACAATGTTACCTTTTGGATTCTCAAATTTCCCTATATGGCTTACTTCAATTATTTCATCATCATCATCATCATTAATGTTTGATTTTTCCTCATTGAGTTCACTAAATTTGACATGAATTGATTCTTCAACTTTCATGCTTCTTTTATTATATACTCTAAATGCCTTGCTATTTTGAGCATAGCCCATAAAGATTCCTTCATCCGCTTTGAAGTCGAGTTTATCCAAGTTATCTTTGGTGTTAAGTATAAAGCACTTACAACTCAAAACCTTGAAATAACCAATATTTGGTACTCTACCTTTCCAAAGCTCATAAGGAGTCTTTTTGAGAAATGGTCTCAAATAAACTCTATTGATCACATGACAAGCGGTATTTACCGCTTCGGCCCAATAATATTTGGGTAACTCAAATTCGTTTAGCATGGCTCTACTCATTTCTTGAAGTGTTCTATTCTTCCTTTCCGCAACACCATTTTGTTGAGGAGTTCTTGGAGCTGAGAAATTGTGTCCATACCCCTTGGATACACAAAATTCTTGAAATTCTCCATCAAACTCACCACCTCTATCACTTCTAATTTCCTTAATTGTGTCCTCTCTTTGATTTTCTAATCTTTTACAAAGCTTTATAAATTCTTGGCATGCATCATTCTTTTTAGCTAAGAACATTACCCAAGTGTACCTAGAGAAGTCATCTACCAACACAAAGGTGTAATGGTTTCCACTTAGACTTGATGTACCAATATCCCCATACAAATCCATATGAAGCAATTGTAGGGGTTTGGTGGTGGAGATTTCACTTTTGGGTTTGAAGCTTGTTTTAACAAGCTTTGCCTTTTGACAAGTGTCACATAAGCCATGGTTTTCGAAATTTAATTTTGGAAGACCTTGGACCTTTTCATTTTTGCAAATCTCTTTGAAGTTTTTGAAGCTAATATGTCCAAGTCGTCTGTGCCATAGTTGAGTCAAATCATTTTTGGCAACTAGACAAGAAACATTTTGTGATATCAAATCATGTGTGCTAAATTTGTAAACATCATTTTTACGAATAGCTTCAAAAACAATCTTATCGTTCTTTTTCACAACACATTTTCTTTTCACAAACTCTATTTGAAAATTAGCATCACATAGTTGGCTAACACTTATCAAATTATACTTAAGCCCTTCTACATATAGTACATTATTAATAGTAAAGGAATAATTACCAATTTCTCCATGTCCAAGGATTTTGTCTCTCCCATTGCCAAAATGCACCGTTCCACCATCTTGGAGCTTGAGCTTGGTGAACAACGTCTTGTCTCCGGTCATGTGAGTTTCCAAAACATCTTGAAACTCGTAATTTGGCCTTGTGGTTGGAGAGATACGTTAATTCTACCAAAACTGGTCCTGCAGAAACTCACAATCCGAGATAGGCCTAAACTAATACAACATAAACATTTACAAAGCAAAATAAAGAACACATTCTAACTTAATGATATTTTACAATGGTTCTAAAAACTCTTACAAATCATGTAATAGATTTAATAAGGTGAACCCAATGTATACATTCCTTTGGTTCATCTTGCACATGTTTAAAAAGAAAGGCCCCTACTTCATGCATTAGTTTCTTAGTTTTACTTCTTGTTAAGGGTCCTTGATCTTGCATTTTTGTAACATTATGTGCATTCTCATTATCTTAACATGGATGAGGGTTATGGACCTCATTAGATGTAGCACACCGAATTCAAGTAGGCTGCTGTAGGTGGAGAGTGGCCTCAGGGGTGCTTTGTGACAAGAATTTTCCAATTAAATTAAATAGAAAATTTTATGGGGTGACAGTGCGGCCAGCAATGTTATATAGAACAGATTACTGGGCCATCAAGAGGACACAGCTGCAGAAGATGGAAGTGGCAGAGATGAGGATGCTGAGGTAGATGTGTGGGGATACCAGGCTAGACAGAATCAGAAATGAGATGTTTCGAAAAAGGTTAAGGATGGCGAGTATAGCAGATAAGATAAGGGAGGAGAGACTGAAATGGTTTGGGCTTGTTAAGCGTAGACAGATGACCGCATCTGTTAGAACAGATGAAAGCCTCATTGTAGAGGGGAAGAGAAGTAAAGACATGCTCAAACTGACTTGGGAGGAGCAGAATAGGCATGACCTACTAGTTTTGCAACTCTGTGAGGACATAGTCCAGGATAGGAGTTCATGGAGATATGAGAATTAAGGTTAACGAGGTTTATGCAGGATATATGAGCACCTTAAAGTATATTTAGGGATTTAGATACTCTCTCAACATTGACTTTGCACTTTTTTGTGTTTGTTGTTGTCTTTCATTATTTGTCTACACATGTACATATAGACCCGGGAGTCTCGCTGGAAGCGAACTCCCTCTCCAGACTCTAGCAATAGCCTTTGTTGTCGTTGGAATATACTAGATATGTATTGTTGTTGTATTCTTTGTAATACTTCATGAATCTTCAATCTGTTTTTTTTTGCTTTAAAAGAAAAAAATTTTTGTTGTATCTTGAAAGAGATTGCATATCACCATCCTCGACAAAGGCCGGGTGGGATCAGGGAAGGCCAAGTCTAAGGCCAAAAATAAAACCGCAAATCAGAGAATGCCACGTGTCCCAGCTGCCTTTTTTATAAACAAAAAACAATTTTTTTTGCTTACCAAAAAGGAGGCCAAAACGCTGAATTCGTTTCCCCCTTTCCAATGCTTTTCTCCTACCCTAATTCCTCAAAATAATTCTTCCCTCCAGCCCTCAAAAATTCTCCCTCCAGCGTTGGAAAATATCCTCAGCAGCCCGCCCCCTTCTCCAGCTTCATTCTCAGAATTAGCCTCTATCCACTTTTGGTCTCTCCCTCCCGTCTATATCTCTCACAACTCAACCTTCATCCAGCGGCACAAACTCAACCACCGTGGTAGCTTTGAACAGCCACCAGAGGCAGAGAGCCAGCGGCACAGCTCTTTCTCCTGCCTCTATCTCCATCAGAGCAGCAATAGCAAGTGATTTTGTTCCCCTACAATCAGGTACTGGGGGTACGGGACCTTCTATCCGTTCTAGTATTGCGATTCAAAGGCTATGGTCCCGGATGGTCTTCTGTAAAAATTTATTGCCCACCCTAACCTATCCAGATCTAAGTGACAAGGCCCTAACAAGTAACGGTAGTGAGTTCTTATGAAAATTATATATATTTGTCTTGAAATTTTATGTTCGGTAGCAATCAATGACCGTATGAATCAAATGAGATGTGTTCTAATTGATCAATGAGATGTCACTCAAGTATTATGAAAATGAGGTCTTATATGTTTCTTTTAATCATATCATTCTGGCAAATCTGAGGTGTTTTGGGTCAATGTAGCGTTTTTGCTGTTTATGTTTTTCTGCTTACTTCATTGTTCAATTCCGTCCTCTGAAAATTCCATTATAGATTTGAATTCGTCCCAATTTTTGCTTGGTAGTTCACTCCCTACTTTTAGATTCTTGATGGTATATGTGACTTGAACATTATTTGTCCTATTTCAAAAGAGTTTCTTGTTTAAGTTATAAGTTTATTAAACATCACAGATGGCATCTTCATTGACTGTTTCAAGTTGAGAGATTCCAGATGTATGCGATTGTGGTTTGTTCTTAAAAGAACAAATGGTACAGAAAAAAGACAACGTGGAGAGAAGGTTTCGTTCTTGTGTTAATAGAAGATGTAAAGTGTTCGTATTGATAGATGATCAGTTGTGTCAAAGATTTCGTTCTATTATTCTAGGTTTACTTCGGAAACGCAATGATCATGAAGCACAAATTGTAGAATATGAGAATCTAGAAGTAGAATACCTGACTCTGAGAGCTGAAAACAAGACGCGGAAAAGAGAAACACGACTTGTTTGACACCCCTAATTTTGTACCTTGGTTATTATCATGTGGTACAACCATGTTCGACAAAGCCGATTATTATATGATAATCTATAGATGGTTTACACAAGGTCATCGAAGTCATACGTGCAATATAGTGGCGATCAACGATCATCTAATAATGTTCATGACACAGAAACCTACAAGTGATAATCAAAAATTTTAGGTGCTATTAAGTATTAAATAGTCAACAAATATTATGTTGTGCAATGATATCCAAGTACTTAAGCGTGTCCAAGATCCTCATGAAGGAATCATTGGTGTTGGAATCCTAAGTAGAATGATAGTACAATATTAGTATTCAGATGCATAGGTGAGAGGATTTATAGATAAAAGTCTCAGGGTTGCTCCCATGCCTAGAGTTATAATAGCAGAAGTGAGCCTACTATGGTTGGGAGTATTTAGCGAATCGAATTGTTTATGGATAGTTTGAGTTCGGTTTGTATTTAATTTGAGTTTATTTGTTAATTCTAATTAAACGAGCCAAATTCAAACACCTAATTAAATGTGTTTACATAAATAAGCCGAGTTAAACTCAAATAGTTTGACTCGTTTAAAGAGTTATGATCTTATCAATCCGAACTTGAACATGTCTTTAAGCTTGACATATTAAACGAACCGAACCAAACTATTTAGGGTTAATTGCACCTGGTATCCATTGTTTTCCACGAAGTTTTAAGTAGCATCCAATGTTTCATGAAACACACTTGGCATCCAGACTTATAGGGTTAATAGACACCTGGCATCCTGCAACCGGGAAAGCACCTGCTATAGGCGGTTTTTAGCAATTTTCCTTTTATTTTTCACTTTTCTCCCACATGGGGCCCAAAATTTTCAAATCATGGTTAATTCCACTTTATTTCAACCATCTTTCTCTTCCTCCTTTCTTCTCCTTGTTGCATCTGCTGCTGAACGAGACCGTGGTGGCACCGGTAAATTAGCAGAAGCCTTGTAAGTGTTTTATAAATTAAGCCTTGTAAGTGTTTTATAAATTCTCAAGTCCTTCGTAATCATATTTGATGTTCTGTCCGTCAATGTATGTGTGTTCAGATAGAAAATTCTGCGCTGAATAATCTCTTTTACTCCTTTGTCTATAGCCACCCCCTGCTTACAAAAATTTTGGAGAAGTGTCTTATATCGAAACTTTTCGGCCGCTGTGTAATAGTCTTATTGTGGAGACTGATTGAGGAGCTAATGTACACGCTGTATTGTGGTCTTGGTGTGAGTTTAAAGACCACATGGGTTCGTATGTTTATCTTGACAATTTGATCTTTTCAGGAGGAAGAGAAAGATGGTTGAAATAAATTGGAATTAACCATGGTTTGAAAATTTTGGGCCCCATGTGGGAGAAAAGTGAAAAATAAAAGGAAAATTGCTAAAAACCGCCTATAGCAGGTGCTTTCCCGGTTGCAGGATGCCAGGTGTCTATTAACCCTATAAGTCTGGATGCCAAGTGTGTTTCATGAAACATTGGATGCTACTTAAAACTTCGTGGAAAACAATGGATACCAGGTGCAATTAACCCAACTATTTATTAATCTAAACAAATCCAAACTCAAAGCCTACTATTCAATTCGATCTAGTTCATTAACGGCCCTACCTATGGCTCTTAACTGACCTCAACATTATGATGAGCGGGAAAATCGAACTAGAATGTGAGAACTCTTAAACCGGTGTTGTCATCTCTAAATAAAGACACAAAATATAACCGAATTCTCTTTTACTAGACGTAGTTAGGACACATATGAATCGATCCCTCTTGGAAAACAATGAATTTTACATGTTCTAAATTAACCAAATTTTACTAACAAATAGTCGGGAGTCATTAAAAAAAAAGCAAAAGCTTAATTGACTAACAAATCGCTACATTTATTTTTCTTTATTTTTTATTTTTTCTTAGACGAAAATTTTGTGTAACTTGATCGTGTGAAATGCATTGGCGGCGGAGATGAAAATGATGGAAAACCCTAGGAAATTGAACATGATTGATGACATGTATACTACGGTTGTTACGACCTGAAAATTTCCGTTACGTCGTAACAATTCCAATGTCATACACCTAATTATGTAGGTGTATGATTCATAAAAATTTATCTTTGTATATCGATACATTAGCGAATAGATAACAAACGATTAAGTTTATACAATAAAACTTAAGTTAAACTAGTTACTAACAACTTAAGCCATTAAGATAAATTAAATCAAAAAGAAAATACATGACACAATGATTTTGTACAACTTAACAAAAAAATGCATACATGAAATAAAAAAATAAAAAGGAAAAAGAAAAGTGAAGACAAGCTATCATAAGCATGCTTAGGATTTTTGCATAAAATAATGCATGTTTTGGAATATTGTCATAAACTCATTCCTCAAACCCATACTTGTCAAAAGTTTGTTCCCCACCCCATCTCTCCACATACAATGGCCAGCCACCCCTTAGGAACAAAGGAAAACTTTTCTTCCTTCTTCAACCCCTCACACAATTACATTTTCAACTAAATACCTTCTTCCTCTCTCCAAGAAAATCTAAGAAAACTCTCACACCCTCTCTTCTTCCTTATTGGCCGATATTCTCCATCTTCAACCAGGAGAAGATTTTCTTCTCCTTTCTTCACATCAACACCATTCAAATCAAGCTACATAAACACTCCATCACTCAAGAGAGATTCAAGAAGATTGTAGAACCTAGAATCAAAAGAAACCAAGGTAAGAACTTTATGAAGCTTAAGTTAAATTCTTCCATCTAATTAGCTTCATAAGTTGCTCACTAACCCCTCATTTCTTTGACTCCAAACGGTGCCTATATAGCAAGAGAGGAAGAAGAGTTTTCTTCCAAACTAAGTGAAGGAATCATCACCTAAGTGTAAGAAAAGTGAACCAAGCAAGTACTATTCCTAGATACTTCATGAATTTACAAAGATTAAGCACTTATGTTCATATCAAAATTGGATCATCATGTAGTATGTTCAAGTTTTTATCATAAAAATATGAAAGATCCATGTTCATAAGTGATATATATATATATATATATATATATATATATATATGGATCTACCATATACACAGCCCCATACATACAATGATATAAATTTATGAACAAATTAGATGAAATGAGTAACCGTAGGAAAAGTGCATAAAGAATACAAATCTAGTTTATTTGGTTATGTTTTCTTTTATGATGATCATTAAGTTGTACATCTATATATTATTAGTATTCATATGTTTTAAGGTCATGTCTTTAACATGTTTATGTAGGTTTCATAAGCATGACTTGTATACATGGTCTCAAGGGTAGTTGATGATCATCATCTTCATATATACACATATTCACCTCACGGCCAAAAGGCCTATTTGGATACTTCATTTGAGCTTCATCATTTTCATCTTCAAGATGTGTATTGAGATGATCATTATGACTCACAAGCACACTTTTTATGATTTCCATTATGTTTATGACTATGTGTTTCCTTAATGACATAATCTTAGATTTAAGTAAAAGAAAGGAAGACAATATGAATATGTTATTATAAAACATACAACATATACCACACACATAAAAAGAAAGAAAAATGAGAATTAAATATGTATAATGGATGATACATAAATCGCCTAATGGACTTATGTAAAAAAATGAAATGTGACATGTTAAAGAAGTGTGTATATATATATATATATATATATATATATATATATATATATGAATATAGTACATATGTATACACGACCTTAGTATGTTAAAGACATAAATTACTTTCCCAAATAAACCTACGTGGGACACTATCATACGCTTTTTCAAGACCGATGAAAACCATATGTAGATCGCGTTTCTTCTCTTTGTACTTCTCCATCAATCTCCTTAGAATGTGTATTGTTTCTGTAGTTGACCGTTCTGGTATAAAACCAAATTGGTTTACCGTAACTTGAGTTTTTCCCCTAATTCTAGTACCGATTACTCTTTCCCATAACTTCATAGTATGACTTAGCAACTTAATCCCTCTATAATTCTCACAATATTGTGCGTCTTTTTTTCTTATATAGAGGAACCACTACACTCCTTCTCCACTCATCTGACATTCTTCCTGTTTTGAAAAAAAAAATGTTGAACATAGTAGTTAGCCATTGAACCCCTTCCTCTCCCAAGCACTTCCACGCCTCAATGGGTATGTTATCCAGGCCAACTGTCTTAGCTCTTTCTATCTTCTTACATGCTCTCATCACCTCTCCTTGTCTGATGCTCCAACATTCGCAGTTATTATTTTGTCATTTTTGGCTAGTGATGTTTTCTCTTTCCTCCTAGTTGACCCTCCCGCTGTTGAAAAGGTTGTGAAAGTATGTTTGTCATCTCCTCTTGATGTCTTGTTCTTTGACTAACACATGTCCATCTTCTCCTTTTATAAACTTCTCGACTCCTAGGTCTTGTCTCTTTCGATCTCTAACTTTGGCAATCTTGAACATGTCACGCTCTCCGTCTTTTGTTTCTAGTCTTTCGTACATCCTTTTATAGGCCGCGTTCTTTGCCTCTGTCGCTGTCTTCTTCGCCTCCTTCCTAGCGATTTTGTATTCCTCCCTCACTCTCACTTTCCCCTCCCCTCTTGTGCATCTTAACAGCTCTCTAAAACTTCTTTGTTTATCCCTTATTTTTTGTTGCACATCCGCGTTCCACCACCACGACTCTTTATTTACGATTGTCTTTCTTGTTGTTACTCTAACAGGTTCCCTTGTCGTGTGAGTAATGGTATTCGCCATAGCCTTCCACATCTGGTTCGTGTCTTCAACCAGTTGATCTGATGTTGGTGGAATGAGATTATATGATGTATATTAGATTGATAAAATTTGAACCGACTAGGTGTTGTTGGGTGGGTTCAAGTTGTTGCAGACGGAATGCCATAATCATGAAAACTGAGCCCGGACCAAGAAAACCTCAAAAACCCGGCCCAATAAAGACGCAAAAAATAATTGGGAGAATAAGTTAGCGAATAATCCAAATCCCAACCCTTCCCTCATTTTCTTCTCCAAATTCCTCTCACACACTTGCAGGTATGTACAAACACAGTTCTCATCTCTGGTAATTAATTCTATTTCCATATGTGAATTGCCAATTAATTCATCTGATTGTACTTTAATCAATGGCTGTATAATGATCTATGCTGTACGGATGGTTTTTTTTTCTTCGAATGATCGGTAGGGGTGAATTGGTTTCTTCTAAATTTGATTGATCGAAGGTTTGTGGAAGTTTTTTGATTGAAGCAACGATGTCTTTGAGGCCAAGTGAGAGGACTGAGGTCCGTCGGAACCGCTACAAGGTGGCCGTTGATGCGGAGGAGGGACGGCGGAGAAGGGAGGACCAAATGGTGGAGATCCGGAAGAGTAAGCGTGAGGAGAATCTCCTTAAAAAGCGTCGCGAAGGCCTTCAGATGTCTCAACCTTTCCCCGCTCCGTCTCCCGCTATCAACATGGAGAAAAAGGTACCTTTTTCTGGAATTTTGTGCCCCTTTAGTGGGAGCTTATTCATGATTCTTTGTCTGGGGTTTTTAGATTATTGGGGCAGTTAAGTTGTATGTGAAGAATCAATCGGAGATTTCTGAAGCCTACAGATTGGGCGTTGGTGGTAAATCATCAGTAAAAGACTTGAGGTTTAGATTCGTTTGATCTGGAGTGCTGGAGTGGGAGTTGAGTAAATATGATTGTACTCAGTAGTTGTCTTTTTTTTTTTTTAATTTTGGCTTGAATTTCGTACTTTCGAAGCATTTGGAATTAACTTTCTGTCCTTTGTATTATTTCATTTTGGATGCTTTTAAGTGATTTTGCTTATGACAGTTGGAGAGTCTTCCTTCTATGATTGCTGGTGTTTTTTCAAATGATAGCAATTTGCAGCTAGAGGCAACTACGCAGTTCCGCAAATTGCTCTCAATAGGTTTTTCCTCTGATTGTTGTCCTGCCAAGTGTTTACTACTTTCTTTTTTCTGTTGAATGATCTCTGAGTAAGTTTATTTATATTTATTTTGATTTTGTTACTAGAGCGAAGCCCTCCGATAGAGGAAGTTATACAATCTGGAGTTGTACCTCGCTTTGTTGAGTTCCTTGTGAGGGAAGATCTCCCCCAGCTTCAGGTTTGTACTCAATACTGTTATGGATTCGGTCAATTGCTTGTTCAATTATTATTGTATATGCAGCTATTTTTACTTATATATTGAAATATATGCAGTTTGAGGCTGCTTGGGCTCTCACTAACATCGCTTCTGGAACTTCTGAGAACACAAAGGCTGTGATTGATTATGGGGCTGTTCCCATATTTGTCAAGCTCCTTGGTTCTCCGAGCGATGATGTTCGCGAGCAGGTACTTGTTGAGATTGTTATAGCCGTTAGATGATTTCACTAGATGATTAGTCCTAGAATATAGCCGTTGTATATGTCAGTATACTACCGTTAGAATATGTTGTATATATAGGAAGTATTCTTAATACAAAGTGAACTTTTGGTTCTCAATTTACTGTACTTCATTACTCCAGTATCTCCTACTACACAACCTCAAAATCACTTTATGGTATCAGAGCATAAGGTTCAAGGAACCACGCTCAATATTTATCTTCGATATTTTTTTCTCTGATTCTTCAAGAAGGAGAGGGAAAATCAAAACCCTCTTGTAACAAGAAGGTTGTGGAAGGAAAGGAGTGAAAGAAAAGATTCTTCTCTGCTTCTCTACAAGCAAAAGGGTTCTCCATTTGACGAAAAGCCTTCATGTGAAATATCTGAACTGAAGCAAACGAAAAACAAGGGCAGACTTGAAGAAGACAAGTCTGAGTTGAGGAAGATCCGCTTTGTGAAAAAAAAAAACAAAAATATATGTATACATATTTAATTATCAATTAAGGGTATTCTTGTAAATTCGCCGGTTTTAACTGCTCCGTTACAACCCGTTAACTCTTTCCGTTAAAGTTACTTCTTCCAGCTGTTACAACACGTGTCCTCTTAACTGCCTTTAGTTGCTGCATGATTGACACAGCATTTAATAGCACCACTGGAATTTACATCTTTTTGGGAAAAATCCCTCTCATTTCGTACCGGGGAAACTCCAAGACATCAAATGGCATTGAATGCACTCTGAAATGCATTTAGTTCTTCCTCTCCTATTACTCTGTATACTCGGTATTATTTTTCACACGCAACTTTCCTTCAGACCTCCTTCAAATCATCTGTCCTCTTCACGTTTAATGCTCTCTGTTTACAGAGAGGAACCCAGTCACTATCTCACCTACCAATTCCTCGGGTATACTGATTTTTCTTAAATCTGCGTTTCCTTTCCTCTGCTATAAACCTCCTCCTCCTTCCTCTACCTCCTCACAACTTCTTCAAGACTTAAGCTTTCCGTGAGTCTACTATCTTTTTTCTTCACCTTCCATCCATGGCAGACTAGGGGAGTGAAATAACCTCCACACATGCAGACGAAAAAACTCTGGGTTCCTCATCTGGAACCATTGTTGACTCTGCATCTGTGACTATTACAAATCAGAAACTGCATGGTGGTAACTATCTACCATGGAGTAGAGCGGTGGAGTTGTTCATAACTGGGGGGAAAGAAGGAATATTTATCTGACAAAATGGTAATTCCCGCAGAAACAGACGAAAATTTTGCAACTTGGGAGGCTGAGAACTCCATGATAATGTCATGGATACTTGGGTCCATGACCCCTGAAATTAGTAATACGTTTATGCTTCATCCTACTGCTGCCTCTATTTGGAATGCAGCTAAAGAGATGTTTTCAAAGAGAGATAATATTTCAGAGCTCTATGAACTGGAGACTCAACTCAAAGGCATCAAACAAGGAGACCAGTCTGTGAGTAAGTACTTCAGTCACTTATCACAGATCTGGCAGCATATCGACTCTTTGGAGGCTCATCCATGGACATGCACAGCAGATAGTTTACTGTACAAGAAAATCAAGGAAACAAGTCGTCTTTTTGGATTCCTATCTGGACTACATAAGGATCTCGATGCAGTTCGAGGAAGGATACTTGGACAGAAACCATTGCCTACAATGAATACTGCCTTTTCAGAAGTGCGTCAAGAAGAAAGTCGCCTGAAAGTGATGATGGGACCTCCGGTGATTCCTTCTGAGTCATCTGCACTCTCAACTAATTCTTCACCAAGTGTGATACAAGGAAAAGAAAGTCAGATGGAAGCTGGATTGGTAACTAAGAAGACTGGTTCTAAGTCTTATAACCATGGTAAGAAATACTGCAAACATTGTCAAAAGGCGGGCCATCTTTTTGAGGAGTGCTACATGCGACCAGGATCTACAGTTAAGCCACCTCCATTTTTTAAGCCAAACAATCAGAGACAAAACTACTCGGGGAGATCAGATTCAAGTGGTTCATGGAGGTCAGATGCTGACTCTTGGCGTCCTCCCAGGGCTGCAGTTGCTGAATCTGATAATGGTGCAACGATTTTTTTTCTTTTAATGCAAGAAATCATTTCATGATTCTGAGGGAAAAAATCGTTCTCTCTTCGCTGTATAATTCATTGTGGTCGTTCTTACATAAACGGTTTTCTTTTCCATTCTTGTATTTGATTTAAAGGTGGCAATTTATTCATGAAATTTCGTTGATTGTGTTAACCGTTACATTTTTATTTAGAAATGAATATAAGCCATCAATAATGCCTTTGATGGAATATGTTACAAAAGTTATGGGAAACTCTTTTCATGCTTCGTGATTGATTTATATATGATAACATGTTGGCTATTAATTTTTGTAAGTTGTCTAATTTAATATTGTGTTCTTTCTTAATGTTTTAATTGACTTTTTAACATAGTGTGAATATTATGTTAGAAAAATAAGTCATCATTAAAATCATTTGACCTAAAATCGGTGATCATTCAAGGGGCAAACTCTTGTCAAAAGAAGGCTGCAAGTGTGCTAAAAAAAATATTACACTAACACTGTGGTATCGAGGACGAGCCTTAGAGCAAGTGGTAAAGTTATTTTATAACCTTGAGGTTACGGGTTTGACCTGCGAAAACAATATATTGCACAAAATACAAGGTAAGACTACTATATCAGCTTGCAAAACGATCTGATCCCTCTCTAGATCCTGCGCAAACAGAGGAGCCTAATACATTTGAAACGCCCTAACGCCCTTTTTTAACACTGACTGGTACCGTCAGGTTGTAATGAACTCAATTGACTGTTTTTGTTACACGATCCTTTTTGCCTTAAACTCTGCGTTTAACTTCTCTTATATGCTACAGTTGACTTTTTATATATAAAACTTTCACTACTTTTAGTAAAAAAAATTTTTTGAAAAAAAAAATTCACTCTCCTGGCTATCAATCGCCTTTTGGATAAAGCACCATTTACTTTTAAAATATTTAGAAGCAATCAATGTGATCAAGAGAGGTCAATGGCAACATCTGCCCAACCACCCCATACCTATCCATAAATAGAATGATTGAATGTGACAGTGAGATGATATGTATGTCCATTTTTCCTCCCATTCATAAAATATGAAACAATAATCTTACCTGAAGACAAAATCCCTTTTCTAGAAAATGAGAACCCAACCTTCCTGCATGGAGGAGGACCAAAATGAGTTGCCCAGTTCTGTAACACAATGGTGGAAAAATACAGAAGAATTTGATGGAAATGGGCATTTCAAGATTGATCTCTCTGACTTGTCCAAATTAACTCCTAGACTCAAACTACTTAGAGAAATGGAGAGATTGGATTTGGTTGCAGCTGAAGGACTTGATGATCTACGCCAGAAGCTCATTACATACACATCAGGTGAATTTTGGGTACCAGTTGGGGGGATCAAGAAAGAAGAAATGGATATCCCAAATATGATCACTATTCTTCTTGTTGGCTTAAAGGGTAGTGGCAAAAGCTCACTTATAAACATGATGTATTGCATTCTTGGCCGGGGAGGGCTTATCCCTTTTGCTCAAACATCAGGTATGTCTTACAAAACTACGCATTTTCTTTATCATTATGTTGCAAAATGATAAATCAAAAATGACTCACTAAATTGGGTGTTCTTTGAAGTAGTAGTTGATTGACACAGTTTGATTCAATTATCATTATGGGTCATCGGGAAACAACTTTGTCTGTTTCTAACACACTAGTATGGTTGCATATATCTGACCCATACCCCGTTATATGCGTAAACCTTTAAGGGAATGGGTAATGTTGTTTTTGTTGATGATCAAACGTTGTACCATAGTGATTAAAAGTTTGAATCTCAAAATTTTGAGAAAGAAAGATTTGAAATGGGCTTGAAAGGAACTGCTGAATGATGAAAGTTGTTGATTTGACTTAAAATACTTTGCATTAAAGGAAAACATTTGCTCAATTCAACCTTGAGGTATGTTTTCCTAACAACCTTGGAGTACAAGTCTTTCAAAGCTCATTTGACAGCTTGTACCACGTTTACAAGAGTTAAGCACGTTGAATGGATTCATATCTGGGGAAGCTAAAGGTGAAGAAAAATATGAGACCTCCAATCACGTGTCGTCACGTGTAAAAAAAGCAGTTTTTAAAAGAAGGGGTGCTGCTCTTTTAAACATATGAGTTAAGACAAGTAAAAAACATATGAGTTAAGACAAGTAAAATCAAGTTATCTTGTAAGAAATCAATCCAGATATCTGAAGCTCTACAACTTGTGATTGTTCATCATGTATAAATGTGATTTGTCCATCAATCATGATATATCAATGTTGTTTTACTTATAGGCGAGTCCTCCAATTTCACGACTATGTACTTAGAAGAACACAATGTTGTGAGATCAGCAAGAAGTGGATTTTGTGTATATGACACCAGAGGCATAGATATCAACCAAACACAAGAGGGTCTAGAGAAGGTTTCGACATGGATCACCAATGGGGTTTATCACAATCAACTTTGCATCAGATATGGCGATGAAGATAGCGTCGCTGCTCAATCATTAAACGCCAGCCGCAAGTACACTAAAAGAAAGGTCAACTGTGTAATGGTTGTTGGTAACTTGGCTGAAATCAATAAGGCATTCAAGTGTGTGTTGAGAAATATGTTTGGATAATTTTAAAAGTCATGATTTTAAGTGATGAATACTTAAAAATGTCACATATGGTGTTATAAATGAAAGAGTTGAATAAGTGAAGAAAAATGACACGATGTCTAGGGTTGTTAGAAATATTTTTCTAAAATGTGATAAAATAGTTGTTTTTTATTTTTACATGATTTATATATGTTTATCATGTTGTGATTATGTGATTTTTATGATGATAATATCTTGTGACTAATATGCCCTCGAAGTTTCTACAACTTACCAAAAAGGGCAAAAGTGGTATTTTGAGTTTTGTAGGTACTCGACATGGTGAATATGATTCAAGAAGATATTATCATCTTATTTATTATCAAGAAGGTGTTATTATATTTAATTCTGACCATCGGGGTCATTTCTGGAGTTTTATCTCACTAGGGGCATTTTGGTCATTTTACCCGCGAAGACAGTTTCGGTATTTTTACTCAAGGAATCTCTTGAGTATCTTATTATATTCATTCTGGAGTTCATTTAGTATATTCTTGAAGATTATTTGGTGGTTTTCTATTTTATTCTCTCATTTGATGATTTTATCGACGGTAGCGGGATATGTGACGGTATTCGATGTCACGTTCTATTTTCTCTTGAAGACTCTTATATATATGTTATTGGAGGTTCTTAATCATCATCTTTCAGAGATTACAAGGTGTCCTTGGTGCAAGATTCATCACAATATGTCAAGGAGAAATGGGAATTTTGATATTATATGTTGACATAACCTTGTCAACTATTATTTGTTGATTTCTCCTCAAAAATCTGAGTTGGTATACATATACACAGCCTCCAAAACGTGATTATACAGGTGAAGATGATGTTTTTCTCATTTTATGAGTTGGAGACAAGAAGACAAACCAAAAGCAAGCTAGTTGGCAAAAGTTGTCAACTTGAAATTTCAAATTTGAATGTAATGGAGACAAGATTGTTGGAGATGATTATGGAGGTGTTTTAATTCAAAATTCTCAGCCATCACATGGTCTAAAAGTTGGAGGAAATATGCCATCAATTCACTCTATAAATAGAAGGCAAGGTGAAGAAGAGAAGACACACACTTGAAAGCAAAAATTGAAGATTGTTGTCTTGCTATTCTCTTATCATATTTTCGTTCATACTTTGTGTAGCTAAGGTGTTCCATTTCTAGTTTTTGTCCAGCTACACTATACACACCTTCTTGTGTCTTATTTGTAAGATTGATTAGCCAAGTCTATAAGGCTACATCAATAGGTGATAGAGGTGTTGCAACCAAGAGTTGCATAAAGGTGTTCATCCAAGTCTTGAATAGGGTTGGTGTTTAACCCAAGGATCAAGCTTGGTTCTTGCTGTAATTTGGTTCATACCATAGTGAAATCCAAGGAAAGGTGTTCCTTGGGACTGGAGTAGGTCACATTGACCGAACCAGGATAAATTCTTGGTGTTCTTGTCTTCTTTACATTTTTCTGTTTTCTGCCCGTTTTTCACTACAGATTTCACACAATTTTTCACATTTTGAAAAAATAGGTAAACACTTTCAAAATTCGTGATTTTTGGTGGAGTTATACTTCAGACTGTTAGCTTTCATTTGCAACAAGAATCACTTGATTTGAGCAAGGGAAAGTTAGTCTTTCAGTCTTTGCAAGATAACTGCTCCAATCTGGCTGCAATCTGACCAGTTTTGAGAAAACTTAAATTCTGTATTTTTCAAGAGTTGGTTAAGGTCAGGGCCTTTTGGAAACTTTATCTACACATCCTAAGGAGTGTTTTGATATAAATATCAACCTTTTTGGTTGAGTATTCAAAGAGAAACACGTTTTGCAAAATTAGCAACATTCTGTCCAATTCTGTCCAGATTGACCATCTGAAGCTTTTTATTTATTTGAAGGGTCAAACGATCGTATTTTTGTATGATTCTTGGATAGAGTCTTGTTAACTCATTAAAGTTAAATTCTGGAAAGTTTCATAATTTTTGGAGTTGTGTACAATTATTTGTGAATTTTTGAAAAACGGGTTCTGAATCTGAGGTGGTTTCAGATTCTGTTTTCAAAGGGGATTTTAACAAAGGGTTGTAGTGTAATTTCCGCTAACCACTATTCACCCCCCCTCTAGTGGTGTTTATTACAGGTGAACGGTCCAACATTTGGTATCAGAGCCAGACCAACACCACTAAAAAGAAGCAAGATTCAACACCATACGAACAATACAAGGCCAAGAAACAACGATTCATTATATACTGCTTGTCTCAAATCCAAGGTACATACTATGGCTATTGTTTCTCACAAAGGTGAAATGGAAGGTATGTCTACCCAACGCCCTCCTCTTTTTGACGGTAATAATTTTGTTCATTGGAAACTTAGGATGAGGCTATTCTTAATGGCTATAGATATTGATTTATGGTCTATAGTTGAAGATGGCCGTACATTCCAACGAAAATTGAAAAAGTTGATGAAGTTACACAAGAAGTAGAGAAATATAAAAGTGAATGGTCAACTGAAGATAAAAAGAAAATGTCTATGAATGCCAAAGCAATGCAATTACTTTTGAATGGACTTAGTGTTTCTGAAGCAGGTTATGTATCGAATTGTACTAGTGCTCATGATATGTGGAAGTCTTTAGTGTTAAAACATGAAGGAACAAGTGGTGTAAAAGAGTCGAAGATAAACATGCTTATGACTGAACTTGAATCTTTCAAAATGTTGCCAAACGAATCCATAACATCTATGGATTTGAGAATTACTAACATCTTCAATGCACTTGAAGCTTTAGGTAAATCTTTTACAAACAATGAGAAGGTTCAAAAGGTGTTGCGAAGTCTTCCTGTTGAATGGGATCCAAAGGTGACGGCAATCGAAGAAACAAAGTCAATTACTAAGATGGATGAATTAATAGGATCACTCAAAGTATACGAGGTAAAATTGAATCAACGAAAATCTGAATTATCAAAGATGTCAAGTAAGTCTGTTGCTTTCAAATCATCTGAGTCATCTCATAGAAACAATGATGGAAGTAATAGTGATAGTGAATTAGATGATGATTTAATATTAATAGCTAGAAAACTTAGAAAGTTTTTCAAACGGCCTAATCGAAATAGACAACAGTCTTCTTCATCCTCTTCTCAACCAAAGAAAAATAATTTTAATAATAACAAGTGGAATAATAGAGAATTAAAATGCTATGAATGTGGTAAAAAAGGACACATTTCTTACGATTGTCCGGAAAAGAAAAATAATAATAACAATAATAAGCAAGTCAAAGACAAGGAGCCTCAATGGTCCAAAACAAAGGAGCCAAATGTAAGAAAAGGCAAACGAGCAATGAAGGCGAGCACATGGAGCGACTCATCTGACTCAGAATCAGAAAATGAAGAAGCTCAAGTCTGCTTCGTATCCAGCGAGGTAATATCTTCTTCTGATATAGATTCTGATAACGAAATGTCATTTGATGAAATGTATGAAGAATTCTTAAAGATGCATGCTCACTGTAAAAGGCTATCTAAAGAGAAAAAGAAACTAACTGAAGAAAATGATAAGTTGAAGACGTCCAACTTGGAATTTTCTGATCAGTTAGAATCTTTTAAACAAGAGTCTACTAATACTCTTGATTCTCTTAAAATTAAAATTGAGTCACATAGAAAAAATGAAAATACATTGAAAACTGAAAATAATATATTAAAAACTAAGTTAGTTAATTGTGAAAAAGAAATAGCACAACTTACTACATCTAAAATAGATTTAGAAAAAATGTTGGAACAGTTTCAGTCTAGAACCAATATGTTAGATACTTTAATATTCGTCACAAAAATATGGAAATGATAAAAAGGGGTTAGGCTATATAGAAGAAAATGACAAGTTAGACAAAAAGACTAATTTTATATCATCTAAGTCTAAATTGCCATATAGTACAACTAAGTCAAATGTACATATTTTGCCTACTCCTTCCTCTACTCATTCTAAGGTAAAAATACAACATGCACCTCCAAAAGCATCAAGGCAAAACTTTTCATCTAGATCACATAAAAATTATGCATATATGTATAAAAATGTATCTAAGCAAAATCAAATGTATCCAACTTATTATAATACATATAAACCTAAATATAGGCAACATACATATCCTCCTTATAAGACTTATAGGAATTCACATACATCATATGATTATACATACATGGCGCCATTCAAGAAACAAAATCATATGCCTCATACTCATTATCATAGTTGGCCAAAATATGATGCATATAAACCAAGATATAACATGTATGACAATGTAACGTCTTTTAAATGGAATCGTCAAATACATGTTAATCCTCTTTATTCAACTTATGAAAAAGCCGAATATGTACCCAAAAGGTACATCCAAGTTTGGATACCCAAAGGGTATATAAACAAGGATGGAACCTCTAACATTCAAGGACCCAAGTAAAGGGTACCTAAAACTTTGTCTCCATTGTAGGAAAATTGTAAAGAGTACAAGAAGGAGGCAAAGTCAAAGAATCTAAAAACCAAGTGGTTTTTAGATAGCGGGTGTTCAAGGCACATGACGGGCAACCCCAAACTATTCACCGAACTGGAACAAATCGATAATGGAGGAAAGGTGACATTCGGTGACAACAACCAAGGCAAGGTTATTGGAAAAGGAACAATTGGGGACCCTAACACATTTCAAATACGAAATGTGTTGTTAGTAAGCAATCTTTCTTACAATTTATTAAGTATTTCGCAACTTATAGATTCTGGTTATCATGTCTCTTTTCTTCCTAATTGTTGTGATATAATAAATGAAAAAGGAGAAATTGTACTAAAAGGAAATAGGGATGGTAACATTTACACACTATCACTAAATAACATATTAAATGCTAGGATTAAGTGTTTAGTATCACATGACTTAGATGTGAACTTATGGCATAGACGACTAGGCCATATAGGAGTTTCAACCATAGAAAGATTATCTAAGGAAGAATCTAATTAGAGGAATGCCTAAGTTAGACTTACATAATTTTCAATTATGTGAAACATGTATTAAAGGAAAACATATAAAAGAGACAATGAAATCAAAACATGAAGTGAGTACTAGTCATGTACTAGAACTGCTTCACTTAGGACTTATTTGGTCCAAGTAGGACAAGAAGTCTAGGTGGACACTACTATGTGTGTGTCATAGTAGATGATTACTCACGATACACATGGACATTGTTCTTAACACACAAAGACGATGCTCCATTGGTAATCGAAAATCTTATTAAGCAACTTGAAAATCTTTATGAAGAAAATGTTAAAAGAATTAGAAGTGATAGAGGTGGAGAATTTAAAAACAAAGATATAATTAAGTTTTGTGAATTACATGGAATAAAACATGAATTCTCACCACCAAGAACACCACAACTCAATGGAGTTGTTGAACGTAAAAATAGAACACTACAAGAAATAGCTAGAACTATGTTGTGTGAAAACAAAGTACCTAGATATTTGTGGGCTGAAGCTGTTAGTTGTGCATGTTATATAATAAATAGGCTTTCTATTAGAAAGAAATTAAATAAAACACCATATGAGTTATTAAATAATAGACAACCTAAGGTAGATTATCTTAGAGTATTTGGGTGTAAATGTTTTGTACTTAATACCAAAGATAATCTAGATAAATTTGAACAAATGTCTATTGAATGCATATTTGTTGGATATTCAACTAACTCAAAGGCATATAGGTGTTATAATCATGCATCTAGAAAAATAATTGAATCTATACATGTGAAATTCAATGAGAATGCATATTTTGATGTAAGTGATAAAAAGAAACAAGAGAATAATGTTGAAAATATGTTTGATGATGATGAAATATTACTTGAGCCTGTTCATGATCATCTAGAACCAACTTCCCCTGAACAAGATGTGCATGAACCTTTAGGTGAAATAAATCAAGAAATTTTACAATTGGAAGATAATCTATCTAACTTACAGGATGTTCCAATTGTATATGAAAATGTTCACACGAATGAAACATTTGAACTAGAAGAAGGTGAACCTAGTCAACTTAGGAATTGGTGGCTTATAGAAGATAAACATAAACACCCTAAAGAGCTAATCATTGGTGATCCAAGTGTTGGGGTTAGAACACGTAGAAACATAAGTCAAGCTGAAGGGCATATCTTAATATCACACTTAGAACCTAAAAATATTAAGGAAGCCTTAGGCGATTTATCATGGATAGATGCCATGCATGAGGAGTTAAACCAATTTATCCGAAATAATGTATGGGACTTAGTGCCTAAACCTGAAAATAAATCTATAATAGGAACAAAATGGATATTTAGAAACAAAATGGATGAACAAGGAAACATCACAAGAAATAAAGCTAGACTAGTCGCACAAGGTTATAATCAACAAGAAGGTATAGATTATGAAGAAACCTTTGCACCCGTTGCACGACTAGAAGCAATTAGATTGTTACTTGCGATTGCAAGTCTAAGCAATATTAAGCTCTTCCAAATGGATGTCAAGAGTGCATTCTTGAATGGATACATTCAAGAAGAGGTGTTTGTCAAACAACCCCCTGGATTCGAAGATCAAAGAATCCTAACCATGTTTACAAGCTTAAGAAAGCTCTATATGGTTTGAAACAAGCTCCAAGAGCTTGGTATGATAGATTTGCGAACTTTCTTATTGCAAATAATTATCAAAGGGGAACAATAGACAACACATTATTTCTAAGACGAAAAGATAATGATTTGTTAATAGTTCAAATCTATGTAGATGATATAATCTTTGGTTCAACAAACCCTACCTTAGTAAAAGACTTCGAAGAATGTATGAAGTCAGAATTTGAAATGTCAATGGTAGGAGAGTTGAATTATTTCTTAGGACTTCAAATCAAACAAACCCCTCAAGGAATTCACATTAGCCAACTTAAGTATGTCAATGATATGATTAAGAAGTTTGGCTTTGAAGAATTAAAACCAACACCTACCCCCATGAGTGTTAGCACCAAACTAGACAAGGATGAAAATGGTAAAACTTTTGATGACACACTCTATAGGTCTATGATTGGATCACTATTATACTTAACTGCATCAAGACCTGATATCATGTTTAGTGTGTGTATGTGTGCTAGGTTTCAATCTTGTCCTAAGGTATCACATTACAATGCAGTTAAAAAGATCTTTAGATATCTTAAGCATACACCTCACTTAGGTCTGTGGTATGATAGAAACTGCTAAGTTGGAATTACACGCATATAGTGATGCTGATTATGGTGGTTGCAAATTAGATAGAAAATCCACTAGCGGTACTTGTCAATTCATAGGAACCAACTTGATTTCTTGGTTTTCTAAAAAGCAAGCTAGTGTAGCTCTTTCTACCACTGAAGCCGAGTATATCGCTTTGAGTTTATGTACTACCCAAATACTTTGGCTTAAACAGCAACTTAGTGATTTTGGCATTAAAATGAATAAGATTCCAATTTTCTGTGATAGCACAAGTGCAATCAATCTTTCACGGAATCCGGTGCTTCATTCTAAGGCCAAACACATTGAGGTGCGATATCACTTTCTTCGTGATCATGTTCAAAATGAGGATATAGTGATAAACCACATAAGAACTGATCATCAAATCGCTGACATCTTCACCAAACCCCTTAATCAAGCCACTTTTGAAAACTTACGAGCCAAATTAGGAATGATGACTTACGATACCATTGTATAGTTCTATCTTTTGCATGATTTGCAAAATAAAGGGGGAGATAGAATAAGAACATGATTTTAGTTGGTAAGTCATGTTTTAGTTGGTAAGTCATGATGAATCATATGCTAAGTTTTTATTGGTATAAATTTTGGAGCATAGGTTAAGGGGGAGAGTATGAGTTACGGGGGAGCGGCATACTATTTAAAAGTTGAAAACATAGTTGAAAACATTTGGTTAAACTTTTGGTTATGAGTTGTGACATTAAAATCATGTTAGGTTATTTTGAAAATCATCCAAAAGGGGGAGAATGTTGAGAAATATGTTTGGATAATTTTCAAAGTCATGATTTTAAGTGATGAATACTTAAAAATGTCACATATGGTGTTATAAATGAAAGAGTTGAATAAGTGAAGAAAAATGACACGATGTCTAGGGTTGTTAGAAATATTTTTCTAAAATGTGATAAAATAGTTGTTTTTATTTTTACATGATTTGTATATGTTTATCATGTTGTGATTATGTGATTTTTATGATGATAATATCTTGTGACTAATATGCCCTCGAAGTTTCTACAACTTACCAAAAAGGGCAAAAGTGGTATTTTGAGTTTTGTAGGTACTCGACATGGTGAATATGATTCAAGAAGATATTATCATCTTATTTATTATCAAGAAGGTGTTATTATATTTAATTCTGACCATCGGGGTCATTTCTGGAGTTTTATCTCACTAGGGGCATTTTGGTCATTTTACCCGCGAAGACAGTTTCGGTATTTTTACTCAAGGAATCTCTTGAGTATCTTATTATATTCATTCTGGAGTTCATTTAGTATATTCTTGAAGATTATTTGGTGGTTTTCTATTTTATTCTCTCATTTGATGATTTTATCGACGGTAGCGGGATATGTGACGGTATTCGATGTCACGTTCTATTTTCTCTTGAAGACTCTTATATATATGTTATTGGAGGTTCTTAATCATCATCTTTCAGAGATTACAAGGTGTCCTTGGTGCAAGATTCATCACAATATGTCAAGGAGAAATGGGAATTTTGATATTATATGTTGACATAACCTTGTCAACTAATATTTGTTGATTTCTCCTCAAAAATCTGAGTTGGTATACATATACACAGCCTCCAAAACGTGATTATACAGGTGGAGATGATGTTTTTCTCATTTTATGAGTTGGAGACAAGAAGACAAACCAAAAGCAAGCTAGTTGGCAAAAGTTGTCAACTTGAAATTTCAAATTTGAATGTAATGGAGACAAGATTGTTGGAGATGATTATGGAGGTGTTTTAATTCAAAATTCTCAGCCATCACATGGTCTAAAAGTTGGAGGGAATATGCCATCAATTCACTCTATAAATAGAAGGTAAGGTGAAGAAGAGAAGACACACACTTGAAAGCAAAAATTGAAGATTGTTGTCTTGCTATTCTCTTCTCATATTTTCGTTCATACTTTGTGTAGCTAAGGTGTTCCATTTCTAGTTGTTGTCCAGCTACACTATACACACCTTCTTGTGTCTTATTTGTAAGATTGATTAGCCAAGTCTATAAGGCTACATCAATAGGTGATAGAGGTGTTGCAACCAAGAGTTGCATAAAGGTGTTCATCCAAGTCTTGAATAGGGTTGGTGTTTAACCCAAGGATCAAGCTTGGTTCTTGCTGTAATTTAGTTCATACCATAGTGAAATCCAAGGAAAGGTGTTCCTTGGGACTGGAGTAGGTCACATTGACCGAACCAGGATAAATTCTTGGTGTTCTTGTCTTCTTTACATTTTTCTGTTTTCTGTCCGTTTTTCACTACAGATTTCACACAACTTTTCACATTTTAAAAAAATAGGTAAACACTTTCAAAATTCGTGATTTTTGGTGGAGTTATACTTCAGACTGTTAGCTTTCATTTGCAACAAGAATCACTTGATTTGAGCAAGGGAAAGTTAGTCTTTCAGTCTTTGCAAAATAACTGCTCCAATCTGGCTGCAATCTGACCAGTTTTGAGAAAACTTAAATTCTGTATTTTTCAAGAGTTGGTTAAGGTCAGGGCCTTTTGGAAACTTTATCTACACATCCTAAGGAGTGTTTTGATATAAAGATCAACCTTTTTGGTTGAGTATTCAAAGAGAAACACGTTTTGCAAAATCAGCAACATTCTGTCCAATTCTGTCCAGATTGACCATCTGAAGCTTTTTATTTATTTGAAGGGCCAAACGATCTTATTTTTGTATGATTCTTGGATAGAGTCTTGTTAACTCATTAAAGTTAAATTCTGAAAAGTTTCATAATTTTTGGAGTTGTGTACAATTATTTGTGAATTTTTGAAAAACGGGTTCTGAATCTGAGGTGGTTTCAGATTCTGTTTTCAAAGGGGATTTTAACAAAGGGTTGTAGTGTAATTTCCGCTAACCACTATTCACCCCCCTCTAGTGGTGTTTATTACAGGTGAACGGTCCAACAGTGTGGCGATTTGAAATCGTTGCAGACCATTAGGGACCTCTTCCAGCTTCCCTGCGTGCGGAAATTCAGTAAGTTTTCTACTCATTTTTTTTGTTTGTTAGAGACACACAGATGTTGTTTTCCGATGACACATAGTGAAAATTGCGTCAAGGTGTGTATATCAACTGTTACTTCATAATATAAAATGCGCAACCAATTTAGTGTGTCATTTTGCTTTATTCTATCATATTCTAAAGTCAGGGAAAAGTGTGTGCTTGACTCTATTGAAAATGGAATTTTGATATGATCTGATGATTCTGAAATTAAAAGTGATCTGATGATTCTGAAATTCAAAGCTTGATTCTATGAAAGGCTAAGTTGCTATTTAATTCATTGATCATTTCAGTCTTGGCTAGGGGTGTTAACGAACCGAGCCGAACCGAATACTAAGTTTTCGAACTCGAATTCGTTTAGCTAAACGAATAGTTCGGTTCGGTTCGTTTAGCTAAACGAACTTTAAAATTGGTTCAAGTTCGGCTCGATAACCTTATAACTGTTTAAACGAGTCGAACTGTTCGCGAAGTGTTCGTCTCGTTTAACTAAACGAACTCGAATACCTATTCGAATTCGGCTCGTTAACAAATAATTAACGAACGAATACGAACCGAACACGAACCGAACTCGAATAGTTCGCGAACGGTTCGGTTTGTTTAACAGCCCTAGTCTTGGCAATCAAGTACGGCGGATGCATAACAATATAATCTGATTTTTATAGGTATTTGATCTAATTGTAAAATCTGATGTGATTGTTGACGGAGGAAATTGAAATATATTTGATATTCTGTATCATGATTTCTGTGTGCATCTGAGTTGTCGATAAGTTGACTTTTATTTTTGACATCTAATAAGAGAATAATTTACCAATATTTATGGCAAAAGATGATACAATATAGCATCTATTATTATGTACGGACAATCAGATGCTGTAAATCATTCTGCAGTGTGCAGGTCCAATATTTATGGCAAAAGATTAGTATTCAGTGTGTAAACCAAGACGCAATCGTTCAGTGTGTGCGTATGAAAACAGTAAACAGTAAACCAAACCCAAGGCGAGTCGAGGACTCTGTCCTTAAGACGTATTGCTACGGTATACTGTGCCTAACAGGCGTTAGCAACCGTCTCCCAGGATACAACGGGTACCTGTTCAGTTGAGCGGCACTGCTGAACTTGAACTACAGTGAACCTTCGAGTGTCCTGACTTCTCTTGGACATGATGCAGAAAGTATGAAGAAGAACGCGAAAGTCAGAAGATGAGTGTGTGTTCTGATTGCACACCCATCCTCTGTTTATATAGAGGGATCGGTTGGAAATCGGTTTTCGCAGAAGGAATCGTGACCATTGGATCATACGTAGATCGACAAGAGCCGTCAGATTAAAACCTCGTGGCAGTTTTGGAAGGTTTAAATTACAACCGTTAGATGGAAAACCGAAATGAAGGATTAAACCTGGAGCGTTAGATGAAAACCACATTCGGTTGGATGGTTAGGTCAGTTTGAATCTCAACCATTGGATCAAAGCTGCCTTTTCCGCCACCATTAGATCAAACCCGTTTGATCTTATCGCACATCGGAGGAGACTGTTCGAATCAGATTTAAACAACCGTTTGATTCAAACCATAACCGAACGCCTTATCAAACTCAACCGCGTAATGTTTAAACTCAACCGCGTAATGTTTAAACTCAACCGCGTATTGTTTAAACTCAACCGGTAACAGTTTCGCAGATGGACTGGACCCCTGGAGAGCATTTGGGCCGCTACGCAGCTAGGCCTAAAGCCTTTAATTATTTACAAAAAATAATTAATCCAAAAGCCCAAATTAATTTTCTCCAAAAAGATAGGAACCGGCCCGGCCCACGAACCCATGGCCACGAGCCCGAGCCGGTTGGACGGGCGAGCGGGCGACGGCGGTGCGTGTGTCGCACTTTCTAGGTCTTCTCTCCGGTCAAAAACTTTTCATGCCCCAAGGGCACATCTAAAGTGTCCATTCAAGCCATTTATAAGGTGGCTTAATGAGTTCAATTGTCCAATATGGTATTCCTTCATAAGGGTGATGTGGCCTCCTAAGAATAGGTTACATCACCCATTAAATCATGTTTTCCATCTATTTTGAGTATTAATTTCTCATTCACCCGGTACCGTAATTGAGTGATTCCAAAGCCTACTCGTTACGTAGATAATTAAAGGCTTATTAGTTTCTATTTTTCATTAACAGAAACTAATTATAATTAAGCTCAAAATTTGTTGCTAAACCAAGTTTTGTAACCTTCCTTAATGGGCCAAAGCCCAAACTTTAATTCCTTTAACAATCTCCCACATGAATGAGAATTAATGCAAATGCAGATGAAGACTCTAAGGAGAAGTCAGACAAGAGAATGTTGCATCAGAAGAGGTAGCTTCTGACTTTGAACCTTCCTTAGTGATGTACCATTTGATTCACTCGGCTAATTAGTGACTTGATGTCTTGAACCAGTCAGCCTTTGTTGTGAACCTAGACAACGATACTCACACAACATTTCCTTTAACACCCTTTTGGTTCTCATGGTTGTGTTCGTTTTGACCATGAACAACTTGGTTTCAGAAAGTGTTTTAGAGAAATCTTGCCTCCCAGACTTCTCATAGAAGCGGCCCCACTTTACACTTACATAGGTGATTCCTATCAAGAGTATTTTGTCATACTCCACTTGATGTATCAAGATATAGGACATCATTGAAAGCTTTAGATTACCTTAAATACTCTCAGCAGACATCACTCTTATATAACGGAATGAGTAAGTGCTAAACTGAAACTTCATAACTTAGTTGTCCCATTGAACCAAGATTCTGGGATCTCCAGTCAACAAGGTTGGGTTACCATTACAGAGATTCTTGCATTATAGGCTTTAGTCTCATTACGTCTGTCGAAATTGACATCCGATCTCTAGGCAAGCCTTTCGTAAGCGGATCCACAAGATTCTCTATTGATTTTATGTATCAATAGAAATCACGTCATTAGAGATCAACTGTTTAATGGTGCTATGTCTATGACGTATATGTCGTGACTTACCATTATGAATGCTGCTTTGTGCACGTTCTATAGCTGACTGACTATCACAGTGTATGCTAATAGGAGCGATTGGCTTAGGCCAGTATGGAACATCTTCTAGGAAATTTCGAAGCCATTCAACCTCTTCCCCAGCTTTATCCAGTGCTATAAACTCATCTTCCATAGTGGACCGAGATATGCACGTTTGTTTTGTGGATTTGGGTGCGGCTGACCCGGCTGAGGTGCCTCTTTTGAACTCGACGGCTGAACCGGGTTTTCTTTTGGACTCGGGGGATGAACCGGCGGCTGAACCGGATGGAGTTTTTGGGTGTTTTGGATCGGCGGCTGAGAGGGCAATTGTTCTCCCCCTGAACCGCTGCCGGGAAACGTGGGCAGAGGCAGCGGTTCATGCCCGTGGGAAGGAGGCCGATCCACAAGGCCGAAAGGATTATCCACATCCCCTTGGGACGGATGAAAGAAAGATTCATTTTCATGAAATAGAATGTCCAAGGTGATAAAAGTGCGGCGGAGAGTGGGAGAGTAGCACTTGTAGCCTTTTTGAGTAGAGGAATACCCAATGAAAACGCATTTATGTGACCGTGAGTCTAACTTTGAAGACATAGGATTACGAGAATGGACAAACACTACACATCCAAACACTTTGAGTGGTATGGTGGAACCTCCTTGGAATAAGGGATATATTTGGTGAAGAGTAGACATAGGCGATTTGTATTGAAGAGGTTTGGATGGAAGACGATTAATTAGGTGACACACAGTGAGAATCGCTTTGCCCCAAAGATATGTTGGAACATGCATTGTGAACATTAAGGCTCGAGCCACTTCTAGTAAATGCCGATTTTTGCGTTCAGCTACACCATTTTGCTGTGGTGTATCTGGACAAGAACTTTGCCCAATGATACCTTCGGAAGCTAGATATGAGTTTAGAGCATTCAGTTCCATTATCAGTGCGAAGAACATGAATGGTGGTTTGAAACTGGGTTTTTATCATTGAATGGAAGTTTCGTATGATGGTTGTCACTTCAGTTTTGTCTTTTAGAAGATAAACCACTTTGCACCAGAAATATTTTTTACACGTGACGGACCCCAAAGGTCACTGTGTACGAGATGAAAAGGGGCAAACGCTTTGTATGCTTTGGGAGAATATGTGTGTCGAACTTGTTTAGCAAATATACATGCATCACAATTGAGAGTAGACAACTGTTTATTATTCAGCGGAAACAATTGTTTGAGATAATTAAAACTAGGATGTCCTAGCCTTTGATGAAGTAGGAGTACATCAGTATTTTTGGGAACATGGGAGTCGCTAGAGACTGGAATGGGAAGAGAAGTTTGAAGTACAATTTTCTCTGTGGCTAGGTGATAGTCTTCCTCCAGTTGATAAAGCCCACTCTTTTCTCTAGCAATGCCAATCGTCTTCTCCGACCCCTGCTCCTGCAGAATACAACATTGATTAGAAAACTTGGCCACAGAACTCACATCCTTTGTGAGTTTGCTAATGGAAATTAAATTACACATTAACGTAGGAACATATAATACTGATTCGAGAACGAGAGAAGGAGACACTTTTACTGAACCTCTACCAACAACCGTTGCATAAGTCCCATCAGCCACTCTCACTCTTAGAGCTCCAGAACTCGGTATATATGTTGTGAATAAAGTCATATTACCTGTCATGTGATCAGTAGCTCCAGTGTCTACAATCCAAGGAGATGTTGCCACATAATTAACCGTACCTTGATAAGGTGCTGTATTGTTCTGAGCCGGCACATCCGGTTGGGTTTTTAAGTGCCATCAGTTGCTCGAGTTGTGCTTGGTTTAGTGTGACTTGGCCTGGATTGGTTGGTGACAGATTGTCCTCCGCTATGGCAGCAAGACTTCGGCCATACGGCTGAGGTGCCTTCTTGTATTTCATGTCAGATGGTTTGCCATGTAAACTCCAACATTTGTCTTGGGTATGTCCAAGCTTGTTGCAGTGAGAACACCGGGGTCGATTTCCTGCACGAGGGCCAACACCTTTAACGGCTAGGGCAGAAGCATCGCCTAGTCGTTCAGCCTGTGGGATCGGTTGTGCATCCCTTCTCTCGCCAAGCATGACACGCCGCCTACTCTCCTCCCTACGTACCTCAGCGAACGCTTCACTTAGTGAGGGTAAATGCCTCCTGCCTAATATACGACCCTTCACCTCATCCAATTCCTTGTTTAGTCCAACAAGGAAGTCATACAGTCGTTCTTTCTCCAGATGTTCTTTGAATTTGATGTTTCCTTCGAGATCTCCCCAGTCAGCCTCATAGTGGAGATCAAGTTCCTGCCATAAGGTTTGCAAAGTATTGTAATATTCAATTATACTCATACCTTCCTGACGAATCTCCTTGAGTCTGTTCTTGATCTCAAAGACTTGAGAAGCATTCTCAAGATCTGAATAGTGCTCATGTACAACATCCCAAATGGCTTTAGCAGTACGCAAGAAGATATAGGTTCGACTGATATGTGGCTCCATAGAGTTGATGAGCCATGACATGACCAGTGAATTGTTCAGTTCCCAAGTTGGATAACGTGAGTCATTTGCATCCGGCTTTACAGCTTGGCCGGATATGAAGGCTAGCTTTCCTTTGCCTCGCAGAACCATTAAAACGGATTGAGACCATAACAAGAAGTTTTTGCCATTCAATTTGTGATTAGTGATTTGGAGAGAGGAACTCTCACTAAGAGTTTGTTGAAGACTAGTGTCATTGGAAGGAATGGTTGAGGTGGTGCCGCCGGCATTAGAAGAGGTGGTTGGTGAGGCGGCGGATGTGGGAGTTTGGGAGCTCATCTCCGGTGTGGATGAGAAGGAATTTGGTTGGCTGAGTGTCTACTGCTTTGGCTCTGATACCATGTGATTTTCGGCCAGCAGGAAAGTGAGAGAGAAAAATCACTCAATTTTTCATTTCCATAATTGTTTACATTTATATCCTATTTCCTTCTATTCATCCCACTATTCAAGGGATATTCTATCACTACCTTGAATGTCATAAATACCGAAAATAATGCTACAATAACTCTCCTTACAAAACTGAAAATCTTGCTATTACTACACCTAATTATCCTCCTACAATTAGGTTACTTATTTACACCATACAATGAATACAAATCAACACATGTCCTAAAAATCTTGTAACCGCTGCATTGACTTCGGCTGGGAGCTGGCAGCGGCAATCTTGCTGCGGCAATATTGCGGTGAATATTCCCACAGTATACCTGTATCTATACTATATTTATACACAATTATGCATCTATTTGTGTATCCAGTGTGTCTTTCTATAGTTTCTTATATGTATTACATTGTGTATTGCTATATAGTTTTCTACACTAAAGCTTCATGATGCCTATAGGCGTCACCCCAACTTTTGTCCTAATTTCATTCCTTATTTTGTCATCCTTCTATGTTCATATGTCTATCTTAACATCCTCATGTTCATTATTCGCATCCATTGTTTATTCTCATACTTAGTTTCCTAACATTCGGGTCTATATGGCATCACGAGTCTTATATTGTCCTATAAAACTTGCGATCATAAAGGAGAGCTGGCTCATTTCTCAATTTCGGCCACCATATCTGAATATTCGTGTGACTAAAATCCTTGTCAATTTCTTTATCTTTTTGTATTATAGATCTTAAATACCTAAAGCTCTACTCAAAAAAATCTCATGATCTCTGATTTTTAGACAGGATTTATAGATCACTCATTTATTGCTAAAATTGAGTTCCATATATTTTACTTTCTTTCTGTTCAATGTGAAACATTTTGCCCCTATTCTCTCAGGTCAATATTCCAGATTCGCATAAACTCTCTGTCCTCATCAACCAATATTATATCATCCCCAAATAACATACTTCATGGACTTTAACCTAAATGTTTTGAGTGAATTTATTTGTAACTAAGGAAAAGTGCAGGTATACGAGGCTGAATCTCCAATATGGGTATGTACAGTCAAATAACTGTAGAAGATTAACTCAAAGAATTGGCATGTATTTCTACAACTTAGGAAGCTGCAAAAACAACACAACAGCATACAGAAAACATTTATAACTTCATGATTCCATATTAGCGACTAAGAAGCTTGCTAGCAACAGAATGCATCAGGAGTTTGGCAGCTTGCCCTTGTTCACTACTAACGAAAAAGGAAGCAAATGACACCAATGCGTGAAATATGAGAAAACAGCAAAGAGAAGTACCAAAACGAACCTGACCGGTGCCTTTCTTAGCTTCCAGTGTAGCAACCACGTCTAAGCATTTCTCTATATCAGGAATTTTTGCCTAGCATATGAGAAAAAACGCAAATACAGTCAAACGTATAATAGTCAGACAATGAAGGGGATTTTCATGAACAAGTAATGAGTGAGAATACCTGAAGTTCCCTCAGCTGAGCAAGAAGTTTCATTCCAACTACTCTGTACTGCTGAAGTCTGCTGAGCAAAAATAACAACTTGGCGAGTCAAGACAATAATGAGAAACAATTGAAATAAATTGGCCAACGCATGTTAGCTTTTTCCATCAAACACACAAATAACTTCTATTTAGTATTAAAGATTGAAGCCAAGTCCCAGAAATTCAGCATCTTAGAAGCTCAAAAAGATGTCCAATCCAAAACTATAGCATAGACAAATCATAAGAATGAGAAGAAGAAAAATGGAGAGAGACCTTTCTTGAAGGAAAGCAAGAGCAGAGTTGGCATCAAGACCCGACTGAGACAAGTAACTTTGAACATCTTCCACGAATGAAGCTGCTGGTATTCCTCTCCTCTCCGTCATCGTCGCTTCGGCCAATGATAAAGTCGACGCCATCGATTTCTTTTCTACTCCGACGCTTCTCGGCCTGGTCGGCGGCGATGTGTTGATTGAAAGTTGAGAAAAGGTGGCGACGGTGCCGTTCCTAGAGCTGCTTCCATTTTTTCGTCTCTCTTTCTTCCTTTCCTTCTTTTGTTTGGGCCTGCTTTTTTCTTTTGTGGGTCTGCTTTTGAGCCTTCAGAAAATGAAGAGAATGGTCAAAAAGCAAACTCGTGTTGCAGAGGTCCGAATAATTATATTTCACATGACCTGAATGATTAATGGGGCGGACGCTCGCGGGTTGAAATTCTGTGCCGAATTTGCTTTGCGTTCCATTGGGGTGAAAAAAATACAAATTGCGTCTTGTAATTACCTTTTTTTACTTTTGTTTTTTTACTTCATCGTCGATATTCCAGCACATGTTTCGATGTGGCACGGTACTGACTTAATTTTATTTTTCTAGAAAATAAAGCTTAAAATACTAATGAAAAAAGTTCCGCTAAATTTACTAAAATTAAAAGCTAGAATTTCATCCATCCATCTCGATGACGATGTATGTGACATCATAATAACCGGACGAGGTTATTATCATGTGGTGTAAAATTTATAATAATTTCACAGTTGGATATTCATAGATACACCATAATAACGCTGTGTAGCACATTCTTATAATAACGTTGTGTACAGCACACTCTTATGACGGTGAGGACGTTATCACTTTCTGCTGTAAATTTTCAACCGCAGAAGATTTATTCATACACTGAATACGCGGTGCGTGTGACACGGTGATAACGGTGTATGTGACATTGTTAAGACTATATATATTCTATCGTAAGGGTAATAAAATATTAAATATACTATTTACCCAACACCGTTAAATATAAATGTATTAATATAAAAGAAGCAAAGAAAAAATATGTTACGTCTGAAGAAAATAAAGTAAACTTAAATGAATCAATTTTTATTTGATTTGCTTTTCCTAGAATGAGTAATTTTTATGAATTTGTTGCTTGAGACCCCATATTTAAACTTTAGCTTCAAGGATTCTTTTATCATGCTCTTCCTTTCTATCCAATTCCATGGCTAAAAGTTGTCATTGGAGCTGATGAATTTAATCTTAAAATTATGACACTTCAATTAGATGGTCTTGTCGTATCCTCATGGTCTGAGTGGCATACTCCTAGTCATTGTCATTCGATCTGCCTCTCTCTTGGGAAGATCTCCAATCACTTGTTGGAGATGAGCCAGTGTTTCCTAGTTAAAATTTGACATTGCTTGATGAAAAAAATGAAGATACGTTAAGAATACCGAGCGATGAAAGATGACATGTTTAAATATATTTTTGATTTTCCAAACATAATAAATGTAGCTTTTTTTACTCACATAAAACAAAAACATGATGACTCTTGATGCATGTGGGGGAGAGAATGAGATGTCATACAATGAACTCAAGTATTTTAGCTTGCAAAAACGTGTGATGCAGCAATAATTAGCCATTTGTGGTTCAAGAATTCAAAATCAGTGACACTTCAGCCACACGACTCGGGTACAATTTTTTTTTAAAAAATACAAACATATCATTTTGCAAAGGATATATCATCAATAACATTTCACATGAAACATATACTTGTACATAACAATATACTTCTACATGATCCATTTTAATTTAAAAATAAACAGTTAAAGCGTAACTTTCGTAAAACAATTTCGTAAATGCACAAAAGAGAGTTAGATCACTTACCTCAAATCGAACACTTAATCTTTTCTTTGTTCTCCACTTGAACCTAGCAATTTCATAATAAAGAGTATCACTCAGTAACCCATAATAATATTTTATTTTTACTAAATCTATTAATAATACTTAGAATACCCTCTCTTTTTTAAACATAATGCAATTCTAGGTCTTAATAATATTCCACTCCTAAACTATACCAAAAATTTCGCTCAGCTAAATTGGTACTGCCCTCTTGCTATATCATGAGCCACCTTGGTTTGAATCATGGCCTCCACATTTTTTCCTTTTCTTTCTAGCACTAAAACTTACTACTTAATAAATAATTCTGCTCCATAATACTAAAGTCCTCCTTAGCCTAGTGGTCCACCCTCCATTCCTCCTCTTTGTCCACCTAGGTTTCACTTCCTGGGCGAATACTAACCCTTTTTCCCCTTTTTCTCTCCTTTCTCCACCCCAGAAGCCCCCATTTTCTCTCCTTTTTTTTTGTTTCTTTTCCTTTTTTTATTTTCATTCGTTCACCTCTCGGTCAACTACTTCTCTATCTCTTTTTTTCCTTCCTTCTCTTGGTTGCAGAAAACAGCCCCCCCTTTTTTCTTTTTCTTTTTATAATACAAACTATTGTTGTAAAAGAATTCAGCCTATACAACTCTCATACTACTCTCTATTCTACACAATTGCTTAATAGGTATTTCATACACTAATCAAAATAAGCAATTAAAATCTAAAGATGGAGCTATACTTACCACCAAAACGTTCATAGAATTGCAAGGATTCAAAACCGGTCTTCAGTCCTTGATTCCGATAATGTTTGATTGCCCAAATTGATAACTGAAAGAAATGATTTTTTTCTCTTCTTCCTCCAGCCGTTCCTCCCCTCTCTCGTTTTTTTGTTGTGGGTTTGGGTCTCATCCCCTATTTATAGATTATTTTCTTCTTAGGTTTTTGATTTTTACTAGAATCCTTCCTCTAATCTTGATTAACCATTTTCTAATATAACTATATCTATATATTTATTATTCTCACTCCTACTATATGTTACTCTCCTCTCATAAATATCGTCTAACAAGTTTATACATTGTAATCATCTATCTTATTTATTTTCTTTATTATTATTACTATTATATTTTTAATCGGCATCACAAGAGATATCTGGAAGATGCAGCTCCAGGGATTTCATATGGTACCTCTTTTGTGATTTATAAAGTGAAACATTGGGTTGAATTTAACTTATCTTGGAAGCAGGAGATGCATTTAGACGGGCTCCATAGGAATTATCGTTTTAGAGAGACTACACATTCGATCTGGTGTGAACGTAATGCATTTATCTATGGTGACAGAAGCGAACTATTATCAACAAACTCTTTGTTTTCTCTTAGCCAGGCGTGAACAAATAAGTTAGTGTAAAGAAAGGATTGGCACTTCAAATCAGTCTTCTTCTATATTCCAGTAAATCAATTTACAGATACAATTTGGCTATGAAGATAAACCATATCTAATCTAATCTTATCTCTATCAATCAAGATATTATACAAATCTGCACATTATGGTAAGGATATATACAATCCCAAATAGTTAGGCCAATCAACAATAAGTTATATCAATAAAGTCTATCTTTATCCTTTAACACCCCCCTCTCAAGTTGGCGCGTGGAGGTCCGAAACGTCCAACTCGGAGAGAAGAAAGCGAAAGTCGTGAGTGCCAAGAGATTTGGTGAGAATGTCTGTAAGCTGATGAGATGTATTGACATGTAAAGGACGAATAAGATCATCAATGATCGTATCTCGTAAATGACAATAGACCTCTATGTGCTTCGTACGCTCATGAGAAATTGGATTATGCGCCAATTGTAACGCGGACTGACTATCAGTTGAGAATGTAATAGGGCCATCATGAGGGGTTCCCAAGAAGCGAAGAAGACCGAGAATCCATTTTATTTCGCATGTGGTGTAAGCTATAGAGCGATATTCAGCCTCAACGAAAGATCGAGAAACAATAGTTTGCTTCTTTGTCTTCTAAGAAATCAGAGCAGCGCTAAGCTTAATAACGTAAGCCGTGAGAGATCGATGGTGAGAGGGCAGCTTTCCCAATCAGAGTCACAATATCCGGTGAGATGAAAGTCACTGGTGGAGGAAAAGAGAATTCTTTGACCAGGATACCTTTTAGATAACGAACAACCTTAAAGCTGCATGCCAATGATCAAGCCGCAGAGTCTACATGAACTGAGCTAGTGTATGAACAGCGTAGGAAAGTTCGGGATGAGTGACATATAAATACACGAGGCGTCCGATGATCCGTTGATACGGGAAAGGAATATCTAAGACTGGGCTTTCTGAGTGCGAAAGGCAGTGCTGCTGCTCAAGAGGCGTAGCTGCAGGTTTAGCAGCCATCAAACCACAATCCGATAGAATGTCGAGATTGTACTTGCATTGGGAGACAAAGAGCCCAGCGCGGCTACATGCAACTTCAAGACCGAGAAAATACTTCAATGAGCCGAGGTCTTTCATATGGAAGCAGGTACTGAGATACTCCTTGAGTGTGCTTACAGCGCTCAGATCGTTGCTCACAATAATGAGATCGTCAACATAGACCAAGATGTAAAGCTGAACATAAGCTCGTGTATAACGGAACAAAGAATAATCAGAATATGACTAAACAAAACCATAGTCACGTAAAGCATCAGAAAACTTTGTAAACCAACAATGCGGGGCTTGCTTGAGTCCATACAGAGATTTATGAAGGCGGTAGACATGATTTGAGCTGGAGGTGTCAAACCTTAAAGGAGGCTTCATATATACTTTTTCATCAAGGTCACCATGTAGAAAGGTGTTGCGTACGTCCATTTGACACGTAGAGAAATTTTGTGCAGAGACAAGGGCCAAGAGAACGCAGACAGTGACCATTTTGGCGGTGAGAGCAAACTGTGCGTGAGACGACCGAGGGGCTTCATATATACTTTTTCATCAAGGTCACCATGGAGTGCCTGAGGAATCAGACATTGCGGGTGAGACGACCGAGGGGCTATACAGTGCGTGATTCATTTTGTAGTCCACGAATTTTACTAGATGTTGTTTGACCCGATGGCCACGGCCGAGGAGTGGTGATAAGGGTGCATCCGATGGATCATAGGGAGGAGAAGCTGATGTGATGGAAAGTGTTGTGGGCGGACTGTCTTGGGTTGGTGAGACATGTGATGGGTCACTGGCGGATTCATCGTCACTTTAGGGAGGTACGAAAGGTGTGAGGGAGATATTGGGCGACACCGGCCTGGTGAATAGGTGGCGAAAGGGAAGATGGTTTCAACAAAGGTAACATTATGGGAGGTGAAGAATTCTTTAGTGGCAAGATCATAAACATTCCATCCTTTTTGTCCAATGGGATAGCCCAAAAAAATGTATTTACGACTTCGAATTTGGAACTAGTCACCGCTTCATTTGTCATTGTGAACATGTCAAAGACTCCCAAAAACTCGCAGATGGGAGTAGTCCGGTGTCTTGCCAAACATATCTCATAAGGTGTTTTTCTCCCAAAAACGACAGTCGGATTTGATTAATACGATAAGCAGCTGTAAGAACACATTCGCCCCGAAATGACAATGAGAGATTGGCTTGAAAGTATAATGCTCGAGCAACGTTGAGAATATGTCAATGTTTACGTTCTACAGTCTAATCTGCTGAGGTGTGTAGCGAACAGAAGTTTGGTGAGCAACGCCATGTTCGACGAAGAACATTTGGAGAGGAGCAAATTCTGTCCCATTGTCGCTGCGGAAAGTTTTGATGGCCCGACCAAATTGTGTATTTACCATAGCAAAGAATGTGCGTACCACCGAAGGGACACAGTCTTTTGTCGTTAATCAATATACCCAGACGACCCGCGATGGGTCATCCACAAAAGTCAAAAAATAAGATGCACCACACAAAGTTTTCTCTCGATAGGGTCCCATAAGTCACAATGAATCAAATCAAAGCATTGCGCAACTAACATTTTGCTAGCCTCAAATGGTCATTTTATTTGTTTAGCTTGACAACAAACCTCACAAGGAACATCACAATCTTTATTTAAAGGGGAAACTGAATTGCATAACATACGCAAGACACTATGATAGGGGTGTCCCAGACGTTTGTGCCATAACTCTTCATCCGGCTTGACTCCCAAGGTATAGGTCCAAACGTACGACGATGCCTTCAGCAAGTATAGGCCGTCAGTCAGTTCACCCACTCCGATCCTCATCCTGGTACACTAATCCTGTATTACACAACCATCATTAGTAAACACAATAATATAATCTCCACTGTTCAGCAACTGAGATACAGATAGTAAGTTGCAAGTCAATTAGGGAACAAACAAAACTCTGTCAAGCATAAGATCATCACTGAGACACGCCGTCCCTTGCCGGCTTGCCTGTGTCTTGGTTCCGTTAGGTAGCCGAATATTGCATGGGTCAGTAGATGCACACTTATGTAAAAGAGTCACATTGCCCATCATATGATGAGAGGCGGCCGAGTCGATGATCCAGGAAGAGTCGGAATACTTACCACTCAAACGCTCGGCCAAAGTGTGCTTCCGAACATTAAGTTCTTGGAGCACAACGCTCAAGTCACTTCAGATAGGCCGGCCAAGGCCTCCGCGGCCTCCATAGTGCTGGCCGAGGAGGGTGCCTGGACAGACGCCATGTGCGCTGCAGCCCGTGTAAGCTTGGGCCGAGAAGTGTTCTAGTGTGGGTCCTTTGGGACGGGTTGGAGCCTTAGGACTATTACTCCACCGATCCGAGTAACCAACAATCACAATCACTTACCTCATGGCCTTTTCGATGACAATGAGTGCATGTTACTCCCGATTTTGCCAGCCTGCAGTCCCCTTGCTTGACCGCGACCGTCACAACAAAACTTAAGGGTGCGCGCGGTTCTTCATTGAGTGCAATAGTGTCAAGGATCTCTTCTCAGACCACAATGTGATAGGCACGATTCAAAGGCGGAAGAGGGTCTTGATTTAGTATAGATGAATGTACCATTCTATATGCTGAGTCGTCCAGTCCCATGAGAAATTAGTGGACCTTGTCCACCTCTTTGCGCCAGGCTAGGGTTCTCTAAAGATTGCATGTGCATGAGACACATGAATACATGGGAATGTCATCATAATCTTTCAACTCGTCCAAAATTTTCTTCAATTTTCTATAGTAGACCATAACGGAATATAAATTTTGTTTACAATTTGTGAGGGCCTTCTTCAATTGTTGGACCCTAAGTGCATTCATCACAACGAAACACTGTTTGATATCATCCCACAACTCCTTTGCATCCTCGCATAGAAGATGGTGGAGCGGAGGCCTGGTTCAATTGTGTTCAAGATCCACGCAAGAATCATCGAGTTAACTGTCTCTCAATCGTCCAAGTCAAGGGAGCCTTCTACAGGTCATCAGGTAGTGCCATCAAGGAAGCCGAACTTCCGATGGTCGAGCAACGAGCCACAGATTGCCCATGCCTATTCTTCGTAATTTAGTCTTGTCTAGGCCTGTAAGCAATCCGAGCGGCTCGACGTGTTCGGCTTGTTCGGCTCGAGATCAGCTCGAGTAGGGGATATCTGAAACCAAGTTTGAACTATGTTTGGTGTTTGATTATTATTCGAACGAGTTCGAGTTTTGCTCGTGAACAACTCAGCTCGGTCAAATTTAAAAAAATACCCTACCTGCCCCTGCTGCCCTTAATTCATTTCGCTCCTTCCACTTCCACCCGTTTTTTTCTACAACCTCCTCGCTGCCTCTGACGAAAAAAAATCTTTCCTCCTCAATCTCCTTCACAGCAGGCCGTAGATCACCGGATTTTGCCCACCTCTGATGCTGACTACAACTGCACCACCAGCACTGGTAGGATTCAAGTTCATATGTTCATATATCTGAGTCTCGCCCTTGCTTTTCTGATTTTTCTGTTTTGCGTTTTAGGGTTTCGAAGGTATTTGTAATTTTGAATATGCATTCATGATTTGCCTTCATTTGTTTATTTTTAGACTGTAGGTGTAAATTGCACACATTTTGTTTCTGTAATTATGGAGATTTGGGTTATCCACCCACTGAGACCACCATAATCCTTGTTCCCTATCTTCCTTAGTTCCTTACTTTGTAGTTCTCGGATTTTGCCAAATTAACCTTGTGAGTTATGTGCTGATTGCTGAATGCTGAGTAGTATTTTATACTGTGGACTGTGGTTTCTATTTGTTGCAGAGAAAATTGATTTTACCAAGCCTGCTGTTACTGTGTTACATTTGGTGTGCAGACCAAAATCCCCTTACCTCACATTTTGGCAGTGGCAGTGCTGAAATCTTTAGCATATTAATTAGTAATGTTTGGTGAACTTGTGATTCTTGTGAGCCAATGACTTAATTTTTTTGCATAAAAAATTGTCTTTGTCCAGCAACAAGAACAGAAGCCTTTGTCCAGCAAAATAATGTTGAGAAATATATTTGGATAATTTTCAAAGTCACGATTTTAAGTGGTTAATACTTAAAAATGTCAGACATGGTGTTATATGTGATTAAAAGTTGAAAAGGTTTAAAAAGTTGACATCGATCTCTAAACTTGAGACACATCGATCGATCGATGTCTAGGGTTTTTAGAAATAATTTTCTAAAATGTGTTAAAATGATTGTTTTCATTTGTACATGATTTATACATGTTCATTATGTGATTATAATGTGTTTTGGTGATTATTTTTGTCTTGTGACTAACGTGCCTTGGAAGTTTCTACAACTTACCAAAAAGGGCAAAATCGGTATTTTGAGTTTTGTAGGAACATCACATGATGAAAATATTGCAAGGATGTATTCTCATCCTATTTATCATGACAAAAGTGATATCATGAGTATTTATGACCATCCAGGTCATTTCTGGAGTTTTCTTACACCAGGGGTATTTTGGTCATTTTACTCCCAAGGGTATTTTTGGTATTTTCACTCAAGCAATCTCTTGAGTATATTATTATCTTCATTCTGGAGCTGTGTTATTATTATTTTGAAGATAATATGGTGATCTTATATCTTATTCTCTCAACCGATGATATTATTGACTATAGCTGGATATGTGACGATTTGAGATGTCACATTCTATTTTTTCTTGAAGAACCTCTTATATATGTTATAAGAGAACATTTATCATCATTATTCAGAGATATTAAAGGTGTCAAAGGTGTGGAAATGATCTCAACATATAAGAAGAAATATTGGGGAATTTCGGTGTTACACGTCGACATAATCTTGTCAATTGTTATCTGTTTATTTCTTCTTCAAAAAATCTGAGTTGCTACACATATATATATGTTGAAAAAACGTGCATGATCAGGTGGGATTGATACATTATTCATTTTATGAGTTGGAGACAAGTGGACCGACCAAAAAGGAGCTAGTTGACAAAATTGTCAACTTGGAAATTTCAAATATAGCCAACGGCTATATGCTTTTTCTTGGGTATTTTCAGCAGATTTTTGAAGTCAAATGAAGACTTCACATGTCCTATTATTGTGCTTGAAGTTGGGGATAATTTGGTGGTATTATCCTTTCTTATTTTATTAAAGAAAAATCAAAGTTTTTTTTGAAAATTTCAGCGTTAACCAACGGCTATTAGGCTGAGATTTGAAGCTGAATTGTGTTTGAATTCTTCAAGCCCACATGCCTATTCTTGTACCAAGAAGTTGAGGGGATAGTGGAGTATTATCTCTTGCTTTTATCTTCACATTTTCAAGATAATTCCAAGTCATCTTTGAGCTGAAAATTTCGGTCAACATGGAGTGCCAAGGTAGACCAATCATTGTGTTTTATTTTGCCAAGTGTACAAGCCAACCAATGATGAGAAGACATTTGGAATTGATGATGAAGATGGTGATACATTGGAGTTCTTATCTTCAAGGCTCAAATCACACTATAAATAGAGGCATTGGTGAAGAAGATGAAACACACTTGAAGCTCACAAGCATTTTATAGCTTTCATATTCATCTTCTTGTTCTTGTTGTTGTATTTTGTTGTAGCAAAGGTGTTCTTGATATTTTTGTTGTACTACAAGCCTCTTGAGCTTCATTTGTAAGATTGATTAGCCATCTTTATAAGGCTACATCAATAGGTGTTAGAGGAGTTGCAACTAAGTGTTGCTTAGAAGGTGATTATCCAAGTCTTGAATAGGGTTGGTGTATAACCCAAGGATCAAGCTTGGCTCTTGTTGTAAGGTGCTCATTTCATAGTGAAATCCAAGGAAAGGTGTTCCTTGGGACTGGAGTAGGTCACATTGACCAAACCAGGATAAATCCTCGGTGTTCTTCTCTTGTTTCTTTATTTCTGTTTTACTGCCCGTTTTTGACTGCAGTTTTCATCCAACTTCACACAATTTGAAAAAATAGCTAAACATTTTCAAAATTCGTGATTTTTGGTGGAATTATACTTCAGACTGTTAGCTTTCATTTGCAACAAGAATCACTTGATTTAAGCAAGGGAAAGTTAGTCTTTCAGTCTGTGCAAGATAACTGCTCCAATCTGGCTGCAATCTGACCAGTTTTGAGAAAAGTTAAATTCTGAATTTTCAAGAATTGTTTGAGGTCAGAGCCTTTTGGAAACTTTATCTACACATCCTAAGGAGTGTTTTGATATAAAGATCAACCTTTTTGGTTGAGTATTCAAAGAGAAACACTATTTGCAAAATCAGCAACATTCTGTCCAATTCTGTTCAGATTGACCATCTGAATCTTTTTATTTGTTTGAAGGGTCAAACGATCTTATTTTTGTCTGATTTTTGGACAGAGTCTTGTTAACTCATTGAAGTTCAATTCTGGAAAGTTTCATAATTTTTGGAGTTGTGTACAATTATTTGTGAATTTTTGAAAAACGGGTTCGGAATCTGAGGTGGTCTCAGATTCTGTTTTCAAAGGAGATTTTAACAAAGGGTTGTAGTTTAATTTCCGCTAACCACTATTCACCCTCCCTCTAGTGGTGTTTATTGCAGGTGCACGGTCCAACATTTGGTATCAGAGCCAGACCAACACCACTCAAAATAAGCAAGATTCAACACCGTACGAACAATACAAGGCCAAGAAACGACAATTCATAATATACTGCTTGTGTCAAATCAAAGGTACTACTATGGCTATTG
>AP025046.1:18320017-18394504 GCA_036186865.1 Eustoma russellianum | reverse complement strand
AGGGTATAAAGTCCTCTACAATGTTAATTGGGATGGAAATATAAGCCGAGGTGTATTGCAGAGTTTTACGAGATCTATGATGTTAATCGGGATGGAAATATAAGCCGAGGTGCATCACAGAGGATACGAGTCTGTAACGTAAACCGGGATAGAAATGTAAGCCGGGGCGCGTTACAGGATAACGAGTTACGAAACCGGACATTGTGACATACATTGCACTGATTTGAAAAGAAATGGCTCATGCATTTGTGATTGTGTAGTGTAGTGCATATTTTGACATGCATCATGAGAGTCGTTGTGGTATTGATGTGCGTGGTATTTGATGTTATTGATTTGTTAATTTCGTTCGAATTGCTATACTTACTATTACGTGATCCGATTATATATTTGGAAGTTTTACAAGACATGTGCCCCCCCATTCCCTTGAATTATATATTACTCATGTCTTGCCATGTGTTGATCCCGTATGTCTTATAAGCGGGTTACTTGCTACCGTTTTTCGCTAAGGGTACTGCCTTTGTCTTTGCAGATGAACCTAGTTACGACATGATTTTCATTGAGGAAGACGGCGAGTGGGCAGAATGAGATGTTTAGACCTTGTGGAGTGAATTGATTAGATAGTTTTTTCTATCATTTCTGTTTCTTAATTCCTTTGAGGTTTTAGATGGCTGCGACCATATACAGTTTTTGGTATTCACATTGTCTTTTGACGTATTGCATTGATGGTTTAGATTGACGAGATAGGTTTCCGCGCTTATTTCTCTTACGTCATTGATGATGTGTATTCGAGAGATGAGACGTCTTGTAGTCTTCTCAGTAAGCTACGATGGGTGTACCGGTTCGGATTCTGCTGTCCGGATTGGGGCGCTACAGGTGGTATCAGAGCCTAGGCTTCAGATCTACCTCGGAGACCTAGGTTATGTCATATAGAGTCTTAAGCTATGATTTTGACCTTAAGTTGATCCATAGGTCTAAGTATATGATCTTAGACATAAGTTTGATTGGGCCGGGTGTGTGCGAGCGCGATAAGAATTTAATTAATCAGCTTTGTTACTCTTTTAGTTTACGAGTTCCGTCCTGTACAACGCATATGGGCTTTCAGGATTCTCCTTGGAATTACTGAATGCTAATAAGCGTTGATCGTACAGACAAATACCTCCCAGAAGAGAAAACCAGGGAAATGGTGGCAATGGAAATGAGAACCCACAGCCACCACAAAAGGTAATGCCTCAAGCTCTGATGGACACCATAACGGTGATTGCGCAAAGTGTTGCTCAACAACATCAGCAGCCACATGCCCCACCACCAATGCACTCGGACTTGTCTACAAGTGGATGCGAAGGAGTGGTGGCGTAGCAAACCTGACACCGTTGATCACTTGGATCAAACTTTAGAATGAGATCAAGAGGTATTTCGTGCCGATATTAGGATCTTCAGAGCATGACTTTGGATGCATGGCAGAAATGTAGAATTAGGCCATGATACTAGAAATAAGTTACGATTTTGCCTCTAAGTCACAAATTTAGACGCAGGTTGTGATTTGAACATAAGGCAATGATCATGAACATAGATACTGATCTCGGTTATAAGCGATGATTCTGAACATAAGTCACGATCTTAGACTTAAGTAACGATCTTGATTACGAGTTTAGGCATAAGTACAGAATTAGTAATCAGTGTTGAATCTGTACAAATTATGATTTGGAAATAAGACGCGATCTTAGAAGTAAGAATGATGATGCTAAGAACGATCCTAGAGATAAGTTATGATCCTAAACTATAGGGGCCAACGGTTTTGGACGCAGGTACATCTAAGATACCCCATACAATTCTCCCTTATCTAAGGATAATCACAACTCTCTAAGTCGTGATCTTAGTAACCCTAGGTGAACATTACATAATTGATTCGAATAAATTACGATGTTAATCAGAACATCCTAGTACAAACATTAGATCAATATTACCGGGTCAGGCAGTAGTAACTCGGGCTACCTTACCATAATTGCAACCTAGTGTTTGACGCCACTAGGGTAAATTAGAGAAGGTCCATATTCTTACCTAGACGGTAATACCATAGTAGGCTTAGGACTAAATTGGGACCATAGCTACTAAGAAATGCATTGTAATAGTGGAGTAAATACTAAGGGATGATTTATAGTAGCATGATGGAAATTAGCAACGATTTATAAGCATTATGATCAGTAGCATTAGTGAAAGATATTGTTAACAGAGTTTATAGTTTACAATTAAAATGCCCAATTTAGAATTACCAAAATAGGCCGATCATATTAGTCTTATTAGCAATATTGATCGGCAGTGGCATACGAGAACCCACTATATTATACACCTTAGAACGATTAAAGTGTCACAAAATCTTTAGCTAAGTGATGAACCCCTAGAAACATAGAGTTACTTGGCTTGAGTCGAGTAGGCTTGAAATTGCAATGAAGCAAGCATGAACAAGTAATAATGGATGTTCAGGTGAGATTAACTGAATTAGAATTAGCGGTTAAAATAACCCAGTAAAGAGTGCGACGGATTAGTGTGGCGCACAAAAGCACGGTAAATGAGAATACCTTAAGACGAATAATATTGAGTTTGCCATGCTAGGATTGGAGTTGTCTCAGCTAAAGATGTTATCATGAGTAGACGAACATTAGACCTATAAGTTACAGTATTTAGAAAGATTTACCCCTGACCGTAAGAGTGGATTATAGAAATTATACGAAGTATAGATAAATATGTTTCAAGCGGTTAAATATTTATACATGAGCACGTACACCAAGATATACCCTATATTTCAAATATTTTTTCAATTTTCCCAAGTATTTTAACTAGTTTGCTTATTTATAGTCTGCTACCTTAACAATGTTGTATCTTCTTCCGTATTCATATTCCAACCTGATGGAATTTTCAACTACTATTGACAAACTCTGAAAAATAGATACATTTTAAAATGTTGATGATTTGAGGAGCAATATGTATATATATATTTTTTATTATTTCATAAATTTTTGTTTAGCTAAGTTTATTTTGTTAAAATAATTTGAGTTGTCGACTATTAAGATTGCAAGCATTTTATTTTTGGGATTATCAACCGCTTGCCATGAAGTACCTGATTTTTCAAAACAAAAAAAGTAGTTTCAAACATACATGTTTTTTGAGAAAGAGATATACCATTTCCAAATTGTTTTATGAAACGTTACGTCATTGAGTTTCAAATGGTTTTAAGGCGGTCTTACCTGTAACACTTTTGTGAGTAGATTATACCCATATTTTGTTTTCTTGTTTGAGACATTCTGGCGAACGAGTTATTCATTCCTTTTATAAGAGGTCACGCAAAGCGTCACTTGCAAAAACGATTTTATAATACTTTAGCTCAAAAAAAATTTAGGTACTGTGTAAAATTAAAGCTATGTTTTGAATTATAGCCACATGAGCTATATTTTATTTAGAAGCATGTCCATGCATACATTTTATATACTAGGCTTATGACGGTATCTCTGAGAAATTAAGAGCATGATCATAGAGCTAGTTGGTAAGTATATAAGAACTGCTTTTGAAGACTTAGTTGTGTTGAGGAGGGGTAACGGCTCCGTAATGGCATGCACAAAGGATGTTAGTATGGTTAAGTATCTAAGTGATAAATCTTGTGTGATAAGTTTATGAATCTGGTATTGTAGATTGCAATAAGTCGAATGATACACGTCAAGTGGTATAAGTGGAAGTTTATACGCATTAATTATCGAGGACTAAGTAAGGATTGAATCTCATAAGGACGAGATCACCTTGAAAGATTTTAGTATTGACTAAATTAAATCGTACTAGAGTACAACGTATTTCAAAAATACATATGGCTTCAGGGATGAGTCTTGTGAGCAAGGCGTTAAGTTAAGGATTGTAATACACTTAAGAACTGATTTTAGAGGGTTGGTCAGGATGGCAAATATAAGTTCGATATAGACCGACGATTTAAGTCATGAAGCGTGTATATTGACGTTACCCTTAAGGTTAATTCGAGGACTATACAAGAATAGGTTACGATCTATCAGGCAGAGGACAATGGATTTAAAAGAGTACATTGTGTGCTTACACACTAAATGATTTGAGAACTTAGTCCTGTACAGAGGAAGTGAAATGGGTATCATATCGGAATACGCAAGGGATACTAATTTCGGTCATGACCTAAGTAAATAATTTATGAAGGGCTATACTAAGTCATTAATTTCGTAACGCACAAGTTTCGAGGACGAAACTTTTTGTAAGGGGGGTGGAATGTTACGCCCCGCACCCTCCGTAGGATAATTAAAAGACAAAGAAGGAATAAAGGAGATTAATGACTGTCAACCGTAATGAAATAGGAATTAAGTACGAGGATTAATTAGAAATTAATGAGAAGATTAGATATTAGAATTAATTGTGTTTAATTTTAGAATTAAATAATAAAGGTTTATGCTTTAAGATAAATAGGAAAATAAAATATAATTTAGAAACTCCAAAACTTTCCCCATCTCATATAAAAACTGACTGGACGTCAGTTTCTCCCCATTAGCAGAAAGAAACAGACGTCGACTCTTTCTTCTCCTAAGCCCTAGCCGTTTCCCCAAAGGTGTAGAAGAGGAATACATCCTCAGGTTTTGATCCAAACTCCGTCCGTTCTTCAATCCGTCTTCGAGTAATCAAAGGCAAGTAATCATCTTATAAGTTCCTATGTTTTGTGAAAGAAAAATGGCCTATTTTATTATCAAATTGGATCACCATGCAGTAGTTTCTTTCCGTGAATCTATATATGATTTATGTGTTTGGTTTTGATGTTTTGGCCAATATATGTTGGAAATCGTTTTGTTGTTGTTGACTTCGTGAAATCAGACAAATCCCTACCCCTTGAATCCCTTCTCGTGGTGATTTCATTGTTGTGTGGGGTGTTTGAGGGTGAAAGGTGAAAATCTTGGGATTGATAAGGTTGGAATAATTGAGTTCTAGGCTTGAATCCTTGTTTGGTATGTGTATAGCGTTCAATATGTAGTTTAAGCATGAGATTATAGTAGAGATTAGGCTTGGATTGATTTGGATGAAGTTTGGGATCAATTGGAGTTATGGTTCTGCAGTCTCTGCAGAAATCGCAAAGTTTCTGTTCTGGAATCGTGGACATCGATCGATCGATGTGAGGGGATGAAGTACTTCGATCGATCGATGTGAGGGTATGAGGTCTTCTGATGGACTTCGATCGATCGATGTGAGGGGATGAAGTACTTCGATCGATCGATGTGAGGGTATGATGTCTTCTGATGGACATCGATCGATCGATGTGAGGGGATGAAGTACTTCGATCGATCGATGTGAGGGTATGATGTCTTCTGATGGACATCGATCGATCGGTGTGAGAGGATGAAGTACTTCGATCGATCGATGTGAGGGTATGATGTCCTCTGATGGACATCGATCGATCGATGTGAGAGGATGAAGTACTTCGATCGATCGATATGAGGGAATGAAGTCCATCAGTTTTGTGGGAAGATAGAGGAAGAAAGAAGGAAGCTCGGGGAATCTTTTGGTGACCTTAGAGGACTTCTTAGGACCTGATTAAAGGTAGTCTAAGTCTTGGGAACATGACTTAGGACCTGGATCTTGTGATCGCCATGGACACCGGCTCCATGTTACGATGAGGTCTACGAAGTAGGCGTGGCGGAGCCTAAACTAGTCATTTGGGGTCATGTCTGGCGGATTTATATTTGATCATCATGTGGTGAGTCCGAAGAGACCGCCGCCTGAAGCATATCTTGAAGAATTTCTGTGACCACAGCAATCGCAGAAGAGTCTTGATGAGCCAAATGAAGGCTAGAAAAACGTTCCAAGGACTTTATCTTCTACTCCAAACTGATTTGAACCCCGGCTATGGCAAAGAACATCCCAATGGACACCCCTTGAACTTTAACCGTTTGTTCTTGGCTCAATTTATGCCAACACCTCTTCCTCTTTGGCATTCCAACACATCTAAAACCTCATTGAGACCCTAAGATGCTGTAAACCAAAAATGAAGTGAATACTAACAAGTTCTAGGCTATGAACTTGAAAGAAAACCGCTAGTGGTCTTAAACTTCAACTAGAAAAGTTGAGAACTCCTTAAAGGAAATTCTGATTGAAATGTGTTTGAAATTGTGTTTTGTACATTCAGGTTCCTACCTTACTTATAGCAAAAAAAAATTATAAAGAGTACAAGTTTTAAAGTACAAAGTACAAGACTAAAATGACATGCTTGCTTGGAACTTGTTTGAGCAACTTTCAGTTCCAAGAAGTGCTGAATGGTTTGCCGTGTATTCCTTGCTATTTTCAGCCTTCTTTTCTTGATCAATTTGATTGGATAATACATTGAGCAGCTAGCTTTGATTTTGGCTTTGATTGGTTGAGAGTGTGGCTTTGAATTTTCAAAGGAATTTGCCTTTGATCAGCCGTTTTCTTCAAAAGGAGCTGATTGGATGAATTGTTGTGCAGCTTGCTGAATTGTCTCCTTGCTTGTTTTTGATTGGCTTGAATATTTGCAAGACTTCTTCCTATTGGTTAATGATTTGAGCAGCTTGTACATCCATTTTAACGTGAAGAACAATTCTTGAATTTGACATGAGTGCTTGTCACCTCCTTGCTTGTAAGCTACTTGCTTATCACCTCCTTGCTTGGACAAAATTCAGATTCTAATTGCATTTCCAAGCTATGTACGTGTACCTGAAAGACAAGGCAATAATACAACACAAACTATCCTAAAACAAGATTAACCAATCAACAATATTAAAAAGAACAACTAAATATATGTACAACATGCTTTTTGATACAACTAGATCAAAGCTTGTATCATATAAACCCAATGGACATCATCTCTGCTTGGTTCATCCTCTTCATGCCTGTAAATAAATGAGTCAACAAAATGTAATAACTTCTTAGCCATACTCCTTGTTATGGGACCTGTGCGGGGCAGTGAGACGTTTTCATCAGTGTTTGTATCCACAAGGTTAGGCTGTAGCTCATCATTCCCTCCCACTTGAGAAGGATTCGTCCTCGAATCTGAATCAATACTAAATGGAGAAAGGTCAGCAACATTAAAAGTTTTAGAGATAGGACCATACCTTTCTTCAGAAAGATCGAGAACATAGGCATTATCACCAGGCCGTTTCAACACTTTGAACGGTCCATCGCCTCTTGGTTTCAACTTTGAGTCCCTTTCCTTAGGGAATCTTTCTTTCCTCAAGTGTAACCAAACAAGATCACCAGGCTCAAATATAGCAACTTTACGATTCCCGTTGGCTCTATTGGCATACACTTTATTCTTAGCTTCAAGTTGTGACTTAACCTTTTCATGCAATTCTTTCACAAGTTTTGCTTTTCGTTCACCATCTAAACTAACACGTTCATGAACATGTATGGGAACAAGATCAAGCGGGGACAAAGGGTTTAAAGCCATAAACAACTTCAAAAGGAGAATGCAATGTTCCACTATGAACAGCTCTATTGTATGCAAACTCAATGTAAGCTAAGCAGTCTTCCCAATTCTTTAAATTCTTTTGAATGACAACACGTAACAGTTGAGACAAAGTTCTATTAACAACTTCAGTTTGACCATCGGTTTGTGGGTGAGCAGTTGTAGAAAATAACAATTTAGTACCAAGTTTACTCCACAAAACACGCCAGAAATGACTTAGAAACTTTGTATCTCTATCACTAACAATTGTACATGGCATGCCATGCAATCTAACAATCTCTTTAAAGAACCAATCAGCAATATGAATAGCATCATCAACTTTCTTACATGCAATGAAATGTGCCATTTTGGAAAATCTGTCAACAACAACAAAGATGCTATCTTTACCAGTTTTGGATCGAGGCAATCCCAATACAAATTCCATAGAAATATCAGTCCAAGGTGAGCTTGGAACGGATAAGGGAGTGTACAATCCATATGGTTGTGTTTTAGATTTTGCTTGTTTGCAAGTAATACATTGGTCACATACCTTATCAACATGTGCTCTCATATGCGGCCAGAAGAAATGCTCCTTAAGTGTTTCCAAAGTTTTTAACAAACCAAAATGACCCATTAAACCTCCTCCATGAGCTTCTTTTATCAACAACTCTCTAAATGAACACATTGGTACACATAACTTATGTTCTTTAAACAAATAACCATCATGCAAGTAATATTTAGCAAAAGGTTAATCAATGCATGCTTGATAGATAGAACTAAAGTCATGATCAGAATGATACATCTCTTTGATAGATTCAAAACCAAACATGTTACATGAAAGAGTTGTAATCAAAGTATAGCGACGAGACAAGGCATCAGCAACAACATTTTCTTTTCCTTGCTTATACTTGATCACATAAGGGAATTGTTCAATGAATTCAAACCATTTGGCATGTCTTTTGTTCAATTTTCCTTGACCTTTTAAATACTTAAGGCTTCCATGATCAGTATGAATCACAAATTCCTTAGTTGCAGATAATGTTGCCAAGTTTATAAAGAACGGACAAGGGCATACAATTCTTTATCATAGGTTGAATAATTTATGGAAGCTCCTTTCAATTTCTCACTAAAGTAGGCAACAGGTTTGTTACCTTGATGCAATATAGCTCCAATGCCAACTCCACTGGCATCACATTCAACTTCAAACATTTCATCAAAGTTGGGCAATCTCAGGATAGGTGCAGAAGTTAGACGTTTCTTAAGTTCCTCAAAGGCTTGTTGTTGTGATTCTCCCCATTCAAATCTTACATCTTTATTGACTAATTCATTCAAGGGTGCAGCTATGGTAGAGAAATCCTTCACAAAACGTCTATAGAAGCTAGCTAATCCATGAAAACTCCTAACATCTCCAGCAGACTTAGGGGTTGGCCACTCAGTTATGGATTTAACTTTCTCTTGGTCCATTTCAATTCCTTCAACACTAATCACAAATCCTAAGAATGTAACCTTCTCCAGACAGAAAGAACACTTCTTGAAATTAGCATACAACTTTTCTTTCTTTAAGGTGACAAAAACAGCTCTAAGATGGATCAGATGTTCACTTAGGGTTTTGGAGTAGATAAGAATGTCATCAAAGTAAACTACTACAAATTTCCCTATGAATTTCCTTAAGACCTCATTCATTAACCTCATGAAAGTACTAGGGGCATTGGTTAAACCAAAGGGCATAACTAACCATTCGTACAATCCAAATTTAGTCTTAAAGGCAGTTTTCCATTCATCACCTTCCCTAATTCTCACTTGGAAATAACCTTGTTTAAGATCTACTTTGCTAAAGCACCTAGACCCATGCAACATATCCAACATGTTATCCAACCTAGGGATAGGGTATCTATACTTCACAGTGATCTTATTGATGGCTCTACAATCAGTACACATTCTCCAAGTTCCATCTTTCTTAGGGACAATGATAACAGGAACAACACAAGGACTCATACTCTCTCTTACTTTACCTTGGGTCAATAATTCCTCAACTTGTTTTTGGATTTCCTTAGTTTCCTCTGGATTGGCTCTATAGGCAGGTCTGTTTGGCAGAACAACTCCTGGAATGAAATCTATTTGATGTTCAATGCCTCTTAGAGGTGGTAAACCTGGGGGATCTCCTTCAGGAAACAAGCTAGAAAATTCTTGAAGTAAAGATGCAACTTCACTTGGTAAAGTAGATGGTATTTCAGATGAAGAGAACAGAGTTTCTTTGTAAAGCAAGATATAAACATTTTTGTTTGAATTGATAGCATGGAATACCTCACTTTGAGATGCAAAGAAAGCACTTTTCTTTAGAGATGGTTCAACAGAAACTTTGATTTCTTTCGGTTCAATTTTAAGATGAGAACTTTTCAGTTGGTTCTCCTTGATGAAAATCCTTTCCAATTCCTTTTCTTGTGGAACATTATGGCTTTTTAACATTCGTTGTTGATCCTCAAAGACTTTGTGCGGGGGCAAGGCATTTAATTTGAACAGTTTGTTGTTATGCCTAAAGGAATATCTATTCAGGTAACCATCATATGTAACCTTGTTGTCAAATTGCCACGGTCTACCTAATAAGATATGACTTGATTGCATAGGGGCTACATCACATAACACCTCAGCAGAATACCCACCAATTGATAAAGGAACTAGGGCTTGCTTTGTTACTTTAACTTCACCACACTCATTAAGCCACGTAAGTCTATAAGGACGGGGGTGATTATTTAAAGGTAACTCAAGTTTCCTAATAAGTTCAAAACTTGCAACATTGGTACATGAACCGGAGTCAATGATTAAAGTGCAGACTTTCTTTTTAACCATACAGTGAATGTGGAATATGTTCTCTCGTTGTATTTCAGGTTCTTCAATTTTAATTTGGGCACTTAGAGCTCGACGGACAACTAAGAACTCTTTTGTTTCACACTCATCAGTCTCTTCACTAATCTCTTCTTCTTCCTCACATGTTTGCTCAATTTCTTTTTTTTCTTCACTCTCTTCCAATTCTTCCTCAGAATAATACTCATTACTCTTCAATAAACAAGATGCGTTTAGGGTTGGGACATTGATTTGCAAAATGACCTTTTCCTAAGCATTTAAAACATTGAATATCACGAGTCTTAACATTAGGCGTACCTTCCACCTTGGCTTTGCCTTTATCAGTGATTGGAAGTTTTGGATGATTTTGGATGTTCTGGGTTGATTTTCCTTGGGATCCACGGCCTTGACCTTGTTGTGGACGGAAAGGCGTCCTGGTCTGTGTTCTAGGAAAACTCAAAGGATTAGTCCGAAAAGAAGGGTTAGAAGTTTTTACCTTCAATTGTCTTTCCACTTTCTCAGCGATGTGAACCATAGAAGCCAGATCAGAGTAAGGTGTAAGTTCCACCTTAAATGCAATCTCTTGTTCAAACCAGCTAGAAATCTAGCCATTGTGGCTTCCTCAGCTTCTTCTATGTTAGCCCTGGTAAGCAGATGTTCTAATTCTTTATAAAATTCATCGACAGATCTATTACCTTGAGAAAGTTGTTGCAATTTCTGGAAAACGCTTCTTTCATAGGAAGGAGATATGAATCTCTTCCTCATCTCTTGTTTCAGCTCGAACCAAGTGACAACAGGGGGTTGTCTTGTTGTTCTCCTGGTGTTCTTCAATTGTTCCCACCAAAGTAAAGCATAATCTACAAATTCAAAAGTTGCATACCGCACTTTGGCCAATTCAGAATAGTTAGTGCAAGATACATATGATCTACTTTTGTTTCCCATTGCAAATATGTTTCAGGATCACTTTTTCCATGGAAGGGAGGGTATTGTCAGTTTAGTAGTAATGTATTCTTCTTCAAGATGTTCATCTCTATCAGGTTGACGTTCATCATATCTTTCTTCTAGATAGGGTTCTTCATTATACTCAGGGAGACTATCAAATCTTTCCTCAAAAGAAATGTTCCTACGACCACCATTACTACCTCGACCTCAGCCTCTACCTCTAAGTCATGTGACTTTTCTACGTTCAACATGAGACTCATTACCATAAGAGGTGCCTTCTTGAAAAGGTATACTAGGTTCCTTTTGATCTGAGGTTGGCTTTTCTACTTTGCTTATCCTTTGTTTGTTATCCTCTATGTCACTTCTCATTAAACCAAATTGATTAACAAGGAAAGTGAGTGTTTGCTGTATATTTTCTAGGGTAACAGGGACTGGGGATGGGACAGGAGTAGATGGGGAGGGGGATGGTGCAATATCTTTCTGTTGGGGACCCATGATTCAGAAAACAATCTCAAAAGCCAATTGAAATATTGACAAGATGCAAATACTCTACTTTATGTTGACAATTGTTTAAAACAGCAATTTGGACTATTTTCCCTAAGGATTCAAGAAAAAACACAGAAGTCAAATTGTTGTTCTGGCTGAATGAAATCTACGGGGTTGTTTAAGACAATCCCTCAATTTACTTTACAGCATATGCAATTATCAATTGAAGTAAAGTGAAAGTAAAAATCACACAAACAAAGTGTCAGCAAGGGTTTGCTTTAGAAACTTTCAATATTTCAAAACTACAACACTTTGGGTTTGGTTTGGGCACTTTCTTTCTTTTGAGCTTTGCACAGGGATTTTTCCTTTTTGCAATGTTTTAAATTTGGGCTTTTTCCTCACTTGGTTTTCTTGTGCAATTCTCTCTTGTCTTGCCTCTTACTTGTTGACAAATATTGGCTTTTCTCTCGCGTATTTCTCAATCAAGCTTAATTTTCTTTCTTTGGAGGGGTTTGCTTGATTGTTGTGAGACTACTCCTCACGGCCTACATGGGACATTGCTCACGACCTTTAATTGCACAAGGTTTGTTGTATTTGGAATTTGAAAGTTCCTCGTACACAACACGGCTAAACACTATGTAGTGAGAATTCAATTCACAATTACAACAAGTTCAAATTGAATATAGTGCAAGGTAAGTTCAGCAATTGATCTAAAACAACAATTGGATAGCTCTTTAACAGTGTGGGGCTTAAACAATTCCTAACCTTCAGGATGTATCTAAGTCCAACAAGTTGTTTGAAACAACAACAAAAAGATAAAGCTATTAGCATTCACCAAGATTTCAAATGAGCCTTAAAAGCTTGTTCTAAACACGGTTTTTTGGCCAATTGTCTTTTTTTTCTTTTTCTGTTTTTTGATGTAAATGATCTAACTAATCTTAAGATACCTAAATGCAACTTAGTTGTTTCTAAATGCAATTTATAAGGGCTGATTACTATAACACTAATGGAAATCAGTTTTGATGCAAACTAACTAACTTGTTTTGTTTTGTTCTTAAGTTATATGTTCTACTTTGTTTTGTCTTGGTTTTCGTTTTTATGATGCAATCAGTTTCTAAACTTAGATGGTACTAGATGCAAGTCTTGATGTTCTACTTTAACAAACGTATATCAACTAGAACTAGGCAGCATACTTAGTTAACTAAAACTACTTGTTTTGTTCTTTAGTTTTTGGATTTCTTGTTTTAAACTAAACAACCAACTAAACCTTTAAACTATGTTGTAAACTAGTCTAACTAAGCTAAATAAGGAAGCAAATAAAACGTCTAAACAGATTGCACACAACTACTAAAATCAGAATTTAACATCTTGATTACAAACTAAACTACCAACTATTCTAATTTTGTGTTCAAGTTTTTGGTTTTAAGGACTTAACTAAACTACCATTTAAACTCCTAGATTAGGGTCTAATGAACATTATCTAAGCTAGATTGAACAAGAACAATCAGGTTACACACGGTTCTTAACTAGACTACACAAACATATTCTAACACACTTAAGTCTAGTCTAAGTTCTTTTTGTGGTGGTTTTCAGTTTTGCTACTTAAAACTAAGTTACCAAACTATTGTAAACTATCTAATAAACACTTCAAAACATGAACTAACTATCTAAAAAAACAGATTCTAAATGGACAACAAAACAGTCTATTAAACGGTTTTGGGCAGCATCATTCATATGCAAGTTTAAACAATGTAACATGAATAGAAGACTAACCAAAGCTCTGATACCAATTGATGAGCCAAATGAAGGCTAGAAAAACATTCCAAGGACTTTTTCTTATACTCCAAACTGATTTGAACCCCGGCTATGGCAAAGAACATCCCAATGACACCCCTTGAACTTTAACCGTTTGTTCTTGGCTCAATTTATGCCAACACCTCATCCTCTTTTGCATTCCAACACATCTAAAACCTCATTGAGACTCTAAGATGCTGTAAACCAAAAATGAAGTGAATACTAACAAGTTCTAGGCTATGAACTTGAAAGAAAACCGTTAGTGGTCTTAAACTTCAACTAGAAAAGTTGAGAACTCCTTAAAGGAAAATCTGAATGAAATGTGTTTGAAATTGTGTTTTGTACATTCAGGTTCCTACCTTACTTATAGCAAACGAAAATTATAAAGAGTACAAGTTTTAAAGTACAAAGTACAAGACTAAAATGACATGCTTGCTTGGAACTTGTTTGAGCAACTTTCGGTTCCAAGAAGTGCTGAATGGTTTTGCCGTGTATTCCTTGCTATTTTCAGCCTTCTTTTCTTGATCAATTTGATTGGATATTACATTGAGCAGCTTGATTTGATTTTGGCTTTGATTGGTTGAGAGTGTGGCTTTGAATTTCCAAAGGAATTTGCCTTTGATCAGCCGTTTTCTTCAAAGGAGCTGATTGGATGAATTGTTGTGCAGCTTGCTGAATTGTCTCCTTGCTTGTTTTTGATTAGCTTGAATATTTGCAAGACTTCTTCCTATTGGTTAATGATTTGAGCAGCTTGTACATCCATTTTAACGTGAAGAACAATTCTTGAATTTGACATGAGTGCTTGTCACCTCCTTGCTTGTAAGCTACTTGCTTATCACCTCCTTGCTTGGACAAAAATTCAGATTCTAATTGCATTTCCAAGCTAGATCAAAGCTTGTATCATATAAACCCAATGGACATCATCTCTGCTTGGTTCATCCTCTTCATGCCTGTAAAGAAATGAGTCAACACAATGTAATAACTTCTTAGCCATACTCCTTGTTATGGGACCTGTGCGTTTTCATCAGTGTTTGTATCCACAAGGTTAGGCTGTAGCTCATCAAGTCTGGTGCAAGAGCATTCTGCACATCGGCTGAGCCGGAGTAATCTCACTGTCAGACAGCGATATAGGTTGCGGGTGATGCAATATGTCAGAGATGAAACTGTCATCTACTCCCTGCAGACGAGAGAGACCTGAGCGTACGTGACTGCACGTGGCACTGTGCAGTCAATCCGATGATAATAATAGAGGAGGTTCCGCAGGAACATGCCGTGCAGATTGTTGAGGATGTTTTTTGGGGTCCAGCGTTGTTCCTGGGCTTTGCGTGCAATAGATGGTCTGCCGTTGTTAGCTGAGGGTCTGCAGTGTCCTTGGGCTTATGCACGTCGGATGGCGGCACTAAATTCCGGCCACAATTAGCAACCTTATGTCCGAGTCTACAACATTTAGAACAATACGATGGAAAGCCTTCATAAATTACCTGTTGATTGAGCACTTTGTTTAATGCATGAATAAACACTCTTGAAGGCAATTCCCGTGATACATCAATTTCTATACACAAACGAGCAACAGATGGCCAAAGAGATTCAGCTGTCGCAGTATCCAATTTCATTGCAGTTCCTAACATTCGTCCAATTTGCATGAGGGCTGACTTTTGATGGAGATGTAACGGTAGCCCAGGGAATGATACCCATACCGGCACGATTTGTATATCGAATGTAGGATCATAAAAGCAATTTGTATTAGTATGCAACCTCGCTTATGCCGGAGGAAAATCATATTACATCAAGGTTCATCATATGAAAAAAGAGAATGAAGCGAGCTAATGATTGTCTACCTCCAATCACATATGATATGCCGCATTAAAACCTTGCCAAGTAAAACCACCCTTGTGGATAAAACCTTGGCGAAGGAAAAAAGAGTACATATTTATATAATTGGAGCATTGAACAATTACAAATGATATGAAATAATAAACAAATAAGGAAAATGGCGCGATTTCGTCTCAGGCAGAAGATGTCTCAATCGATATCCTCGGAGGGGACAACATGGAATCGGTGTGGAGTGAGTCACTGCGTTACTACCAGTCATTGATAGCTGTCGCACCTCAAGAAAATCAAAATGGAAGTCATATTGTGATAAAACAGCAACAACATATAATAAAGAAACAATGAGGATATAACACATACCCATGTCGCCTTGATCCAAAGAGAACGAAGGAAACACTCTTATTGTGAGCCTCCTCCCAAGACAAAAAAAATCCAACCACATAATGTGTCACCAGACGGACAGGTTGATGCTTGTTCGAATCCTCGGACAACACACAGTCAAACCCACGATATCGCACATAAAGCATGTAGACCATCAACATAGTTAACCCAGCGAAAGTATGTAAATGAAACATTAATGTCAGAAAAAAAGGAAGTGTAATAAGACGCCAATGGAATGTAAGAAGATGCACCAATGTTGCCTATGCCTTTTGTTGACATAGGCAACCGATAGAGCAACTCGCTAACACAATGTGAGACATTTGACTAATGTCGCAAGTTAGGCACCTGCACATCCATAAGTATTGCTCCGCGAACCTCACAAGGAAGGTCGTGTAGTGAATTATACAAGTGTAAGCCTACAGAGTGATATCCATGTCGCGATGATGTGTGAGCTGCAATGTTGGCTTATCGTGTGCAATATTGGATAGTGGCATGGTTAAGTGACATGAAAAGAGCTGTCCGAGCCAGCTCCCCAGCTAATATGTCCACAGTCTGCTATGTAGGCGGCAACAAAGAAAGAATGGAGCAACAATCTGTCTCAATGATGAGGCTATCTACTCTCTTGCAAATAAATCAAAGCTAACGTCATTGCCGACAACTCTGCTCGTAGTGGATTAACTGGAGGTAGTGTAAAGCAAACAGCCGAAATAAACTATCCCTGGTCATTTCAAAATACTGCTCCCCTGCTGCGCTTCGTCTTCCCACTGATGTATCTATGTTTAATTTCATCTTTCCAGTAGGAGGAAGCTCCCATCTAATGATCCTCAGCAATTTTGATTTCAATGGGGGTGAAAAGGAAAGAGATACTAAATGACGCTTATTTTGCACAAATTTTCTTCCATGCATCGCAGAACACCACGTGTAGACATGTGCTCGTGCTTTCTCGAACAATCTCCAATAGACAAAATTTTTCGTGCCAAAACGTACCGCCGCATATTCTTTCCAGATGACCCATGTAACTATCGATGGTACTACTGCGCGCAACTGACCTGCCATGGATGTTTTGTCGGAGGTTCACCACCAATGACTTAGGTGACCCTTTATCGTTCTACTTTGAGGCAGTGGGGCCAAGAAAATTAGCGATCTTTCATTCCATAATGGTCGTATCCTTGAGTAGTCTTTAAATATGTGATCTTGATTATCCAAGCTCTGACGACAGAATACACATTGCGATGGGAATACTATTTTCCAATACCGTAAATTATCTACCAGTGGCAAGGATTGCGTCTACAATCTCCATAGAAATATATGTATCCCAGGATGGGAGTTGGTCCACCATACATGACGGGATTCAACAAAACTGCTATCCGTAGCAGTTATTAGATTGTATGTAGATTTTATCGAGAATTGACCATTAGCATCTGGAGTCCAGTGCATTGTATCATGTGTTCTTATCACCTTTGATTCCATGAAGGCATTTATACCACACAGCTGTTTCCATACTGATGAATCATAAATATGTGAGTACACCGAAGGCCGACTACCATATTTTTTCTGTAAAACTCAAACCATAGTGCTGGGAATGATAATACTTCCACCAAAGCTGACAATCATATGTTAGTTGAACACCCAAAAGATGCCGTATTCCCAATCCCCCTCCTCCGTTGAATAGTATATGGATTGCCATAAACACAAATGATGCCTGCCTTTCCAGAGAAATGTTGCCATCTTGCGATTTAAGATATCAATTACGCTCTTTGGTAAACGAGAACTAGCAATAATATGAGTAGGCATAGAACTAAGGACATGACATATTAGCACCAACCGGCCTGCCATTGACAGCATGTTAGATAACCATGACGTTAACTTAATGTCAAAATGATTGAGCGATGATGTATAGTACCTTGCTCTGTTGATGCCTTTATATAAAAATGAGCCAACATATTTAATTGGCAGAGAAGCTAAGCGCATGCCCAAAGTCTGCGAAGCTGCAACACCTGAGGCTCCTGATCCCACCACTACTTGACTTTTGCGGTAATTAACCAGCAGCCCAGATGCATTCTAATAAGACATCAAAAAAGAACGAAACCTCTCTAAATTGCGATTTGAGCCATTTAAAAAAATTAACAGATCATCCGCAAAGCTCAAATGTGAATTTAACTCTTGTCACTTGACCTACATTGAATCCTTTGATTGTGCCGACTTCCATCAAAGCGTTCAAGCCACTAGAAAACCTGATGAGCCAAATGAAGGCTAGAAAACATTGCCAAGGACTTTGTCTCCTATTCCAAACTGATTTGAACAAAAGCTATGGCAAAGAACATCACAAAGACACCCCTTGAGCTGTAACCGTTGTTCTTGGCTCAATTTATGCCAACACCTCCTCCTCTTTGGCACTCCAACACATCTAAAACCTCAATGAGACCCTAAGATGCTGTAAACCAAAAGACGAAGCAAATACTAACAAGTTCTAGGCTAGGAACTTGAAAGAAAACCGTAAGTGGTCTTAAACTTCAACTTGAAATGTTAATAACTCCTCAAGGGAAATTCTGGTTGAAATGTGTATGATAATGGTTGTAAATTTGTTTTTTGAGTTGTTTTATACATTCAGCTTCCTATGCTATTTATAACAAATGAAAATGATAAAGAGTACAAGTTTTAATGTACAAAGTACAAGACTAAAAATGACATGCTTGCTTTGAAACTTGTTTGAGCAATTTGGTTCCAAGATTTTCTGGTTGGTTTGCCGTGTACTCCAACCTGTTTTCCCAGCCTTTTTCTTGATCAATTTGATTGGTTAACACATAGAGCAACTTGCTTTGATTTTGGCCTTGATTGGTTGAAAGAGTGGCTTTGAATTTTCAAAGGATTAAGCTTTGATTCACCGTTTCTTCCATGCTAGCTTTCAGCCACAATTTTGATTGGTTAACACATTGAGCAGCTTGGTTTGAACTCCCTTTTGATTGGTTGCAAGTTGGTCTTTGAATTTTCAAAACATCTAGGCCTTAAACCAACGATTTCTTCAAGGAATTTGATTGGAGCAATTGTTGTGCAGCTTGCATTCTTGACTTCATCTTGATTGTGATTGGTTTGAAGATTTGCAAGAGTCCTTCTAATTGGTTCATGATGTGAGCAGCTTGTTTCTTCTTTGTTTCAACGTGAAGAACAATCTTGAATTCGACATGAATGCTTGTCACCACCTTGCTTGTAAGCTACTTGCTTATCACCTCCTTGCTTGGACAAAAATTCAGATTCTAATGGCATCTTCAAGCTTTGTTTGAATAATGATATCATCCGATCAGATGGGACATGGATCGATCGGTGTTCATGCTTCTTCAATGTAAAGCTCTCTTTGACCTATCTTCAAAGACACCAAGCAACAAACACAATATGCACAACATATATGACATGTCCTAAGGGTTAGTTAAGACTATAAGACATAAGAAGTAGCACTAGTGTGTGCGGAGTTAACAGTGATATGCCATGTCTTACAGAACTAACATGTGACAGCAAATGATACATGAAAATATGTTGCGTTGACCCCATCGTGGGCTCATCATTCCCTCCCTCTTGAAAATGATTCGTCCTCGAATCTCAACATGGATAGAATAAAGGAAAGGGGTTTAGGATGTACACGTATGCTCAACTACACCATAACCAAATAGGAACATGATAATACAAATGGTGAAGGTGAAATACCTTGGTGCATCCTTATCTTTGAAGAAAGAATAAGGTGTGTACACGCTTTCTAAAATGTTTAGGATGTATTAACAATATGATAACAAAAATTTTAGAACACATACATCCTAACAGATAAAACAACATCCAAAAAACATATTGCAACATGTTAACAATAAATGTACAAATCTTACAAACATGTGCAATATTTAGACAAGATGTACCATTTGAGATGACAACAGGCAGACATTCAACAAGATGAGATGAAATAGATATTTCAGAAATAGAATCTTCATCTATACTAAATATGTCATTCAATTCATTAACTAGTTCATCCAAGGATTTATGTTCATTTGTAGCTGAATCTATTTCAATAATGACATCATGATCACGCCCTACATCAAGCAGACAATCTAGTTCAGCTAACATCAAATCATAAGAATCTAGTTTATCAATGTCATTCGCAACAGAATTACTTACATCAATGTCATCAATGAAATGTACAGGATGTAATTCAGATTGTAACCCAGAAACAAGCATCTCAGCATAATGCAGATCATGCACAGGGATTTCATTTATATGCATATCACAATGTAAATCATTTTCAGACAAAGTGTTATCACAATTAACATCATCTATAAGCAAACGACTAACACTTTGTAAATCACCAACAGATTCAAGTGAAGGGTCTTCTTCGGACAGTACACAAGGTTGAACATGCAATTCAGATAAAGGAGTTCCAGTTTCAGGCATGTTGGGGCTAATTTCATACAAACCATCATTCATAGAAATGTCAGATTGCAAGTCTTTGTTCTTTTCAGATTCTATCAATACTTGCACCATGTCTCTAAGTTGAAGCAATACATTTTCAATATTATCCATAGTATGACTCGATTTGCTTAACTTAACTGGATTTGGTTTGTCATTTTCAGAAACACAAGAGTTCAGTTCATGCCCATAGTTTTGATTAACTTGCCATGGGATTAGGTTTGATTGAACAATCTTTGCCTTTTTATACATGTCATAAAGTGATGAGAATTTTTCATTTAACATGCAATCGGCAATTTCTTTATCTAGACCAGCAAAGAACCTAATCATGCTTAATTCCTCATGTTCTTCAACATAAGCATAGTACAAATCATCAAGCATTTCATTGTAATATGCACTAACGTCTTTATTGCACTGAGAAAGAGTTTGATATCTAGGAGTTTTACATTCCCAATATCCAACCCATAAACCATTCGTACGACCAAAGGAGTTCATACGTTTTTCCAGTTCATCATAGTCTCTCCTATGGCATTCAACTCCCCAAATGGTTTTTAGAATCATGTTTAATCAAAACAATCTCAAAAGCCAATTAAAATATTGATAAGATGCAAATACTCTACTTTATGTTGACAATTGTTCAAAACAGCAATTTGGACTATTTCTCCTAAAGATTCAAGTAATTCACAGAAATCAAATTGTTGTTCGGGCTGAAAGAAATCTACGGGGTTGTTTTAAGACAATCCCTCAATTTACTTTACAGCATATGCAATTATCAATTGAAGTAAAGTGAAAGTAAAGACACACAAACAAAGTGCTAGCAAGGGTTTGCTTTAGAAACTTTCAAAATCTCAAAACTACAACACTTTTGGTTTGGTTTAAGCACTTTCTTTCTTTTGAGCTTTGCACAGGGATTTTCCCTTTTTGCAACGTTTAACTTTTGGCTTTTTCCTCACTTGGCTTTCTTGTGCAATTCTCTCTTGTCTTGCCTCTTACTTGTTGACAAATATTGGCTTTTCTCTCGCGTATTTCTCAATCAAGCTTAATTTTTCTTTCTTTGGATGGGTTTGCTTGATTGTTGTGAGACTACTCCTCCGGCCTACATAGGACATTGCCCACGGCCTTTAATTGCACAAGATTTGTTGTATTTGGAATTTGAAAGTTCCTCGTACACAACACGGCTAAACACTATGTAGTGGGAATTCAATTCACAATTACAACAAGTTCAAATCGTATATAGTGCAATGTAAGTTCAGAAATTGATCTAAAACAACAATTGGATAGCTCTTTAACAATGTGAGGCTTAAACAATTCCTAACTTTCAGAATATATCTAAGTCCAACAAGTTGTTTGAAACAATTGAAATCAACAAAAAGATAAAGCTATTAGCATACACCAAGATTTCAAATGAGCTTCAAAAGTTGTTTTAATCCACACGGTTTTAGCACTTATCTTTTTTTTTTCTGTTTTTGATGTAAATGATCTAACTAGTCTTAAGATAGCTAAATGCAACTTAGTTGTTTCTAAATGAAGTTTATAAAGGCTGATTACTAACAACTAATGGAAAATCAGTTTTGATGCAACTAAGCTAACTTGTTTTGTTTGGTTTTTAAGTGATCTATCCTACTTTGTTTTTGTTTGATTTTTGTTTGTATGATGCAATCAGATTCTAGACTAAATGATACTAGATGCAAGGGTTGATGTTCAAACGTATGTCTCTTGAACTAGGCAGCACACTTACTAGCTAAAACTATGTTTTGGTTCTTTGGTTTTCGGATTTATGGTGCTAAACTAATCAACCAACTAAAACACTTAAACTATGTTGTAAACTAGTCTAACCAAGCTAAATAAGGCAGCACTAAAACGTTTTGAACAGTTTGCACACAAGTTACTAAAAACAGAATTTTAACAACTCGATTACAAGTAACTACCAACTAATCTATTTTTGTGTTCAAGTTTTCTGTTTTAAGGACTCAACTAAACTAACACTTAAACTTCTAGATTAGGGTCTAATGAAGATTAACTAAGCTAGATTGAACAAGAACAATCAGTTTCACACGGTTTTGTTCTAAGCTACACAAACAGCTCCTAACACACTTAAGTCTAGTCTAAGTTCTTTTTTTTGATGTTTTCGGTTTTGCTACTCAAACTAAGTTACCAAACTATTGTAAACTAACTAATAAACACTTTAAAACATAGACTAACTATCTAAACAAACAGAATCTAAACGCACAACAAAACAGCTTACTAAACGGTTTGGGCAGCATCAAACATATGCAAGTTTAAACAATGTAAACATGAATAGAAGACTAACCAACTCTCTTATACCAATTGATGAGCCAAATGAAGGCTAGAAAACGTTGCCAAGGACTTTGTCTCCTATTCCAAACTGATTTGAACAAAAGCTATGGCAAAGAACATCACAAAGACACCCCTTGAGCTGTAACCGTTGTTCTTGGCTCAATTTATGCCAACACCTCCTCCTCTTTGGCACTCCAACACATCTAAAACCTCAATGAGACCCTAAGATGCTGTAAACCAAAAGACGAAGCAAATACTAACAAGTTCTAGGCTAGGAACTTGAAAGAAAACCGTAAGTGGTCTTAAACTTCAACTTGAAATGTTGATAACTCCTCAAGGGAAATTCTGGTTGAAATGTGTATGATAATGGTTGTAAATTTGTTTTTTGAGTTGTTTTATACATTCAGCTTCCTATGCTATTTATAACAAATGAAAATGATAAAGAGTACAAGTTTTAATGTACAAAGTACAAGACTAAAAATGACATGCTTGCTTTGAAACTTGTTTGAGCAATTTGGTTCCAAGATTTTCTGGTTGGTTTGCCGTGTACTCCAACCTGTTTTCCCAGCCTTTTTCTTGATCAATTTGATTGGTTAACACATAGAGCAGCTTGCTTTGATTTTGGCCTTGATTGGTTGAAAGAGTGGCTTTGAATTTTCAAAGGATTAAGCTTTGATTCACCGTTTCTTCCATGCTAGCTTTCAGCCACAATTTTGATTGGTTAACACATTGAGCAGCTTGGTTTGAACTCCCTTTTGATTGGTTGCAAATTGGTCTTTGAATTTTCAAAACATCTAGGCCTTAAACCAACAATTTCTTCAAGGAATTTGATTGGAGCAATTGTTGTGCAGCTTGCATTCTTGACTTCATCTTGATTGTGATTGGTTTGAAGATTTGCAAGAGTCCTTCTAATTGGTTCATGATGTGAGCAGCTTGTTTCTTCTTTGTTTCAACGTGAAGAACAATCTTGAATTTGACATGAATGCTTGTCACCACCTTGCTTGTAAGCTACTTGCTTATCACCTCCTTGCTTGGACAAAAATTCAGATTCTAATGGCATCTTCAAGCTTTGTTTGAATAATGATATCATCCGATCAGATGGGACATGGATCGATCGGTGTTCATGCTTCTTCAATGTAAAGCTCTCTTTGACCTATCTTCAAAGACACCAAGCAACAAACACAATATGCACAACATATATGACATGTCCTAAGGGTTAGTTAAGACTATAAGACATAAGAAGTAGCACTAGTGTGTGCGGAGTTAACAGTGATATGCCATGTCTTACAGAACTAACATGTGACAGTAAATGATACATGAAAATATGTTGCGTTGACCCCATCGTGGGCTCATCATTCCCTCCCTCTTGAAAATGATTCGTCCTCGAATCTCAACATGGATAGAATAAAGGAAAGGGGTTTAGGATGTACACGTATGCTCAACTACACCATAACCAAATAGGAACATGATAATACAAATGGTGAAGGTGAAATACCTTGGTGCATCCTTATCTTTGAAGAAAGAATAAGGTGTGTACACGCTTTCTAAAATGTTTAGGATGTATTAACAATATGATAACAAAAATTTTAGAACACATACATCCTAACAGATAAAACAACATCCAAAAAACATATTGCAACATGTTAACAATAAATGTACAAATCTTACAAACATGTGCAATATTTAGACAAGATGTACCATTTGAGATGACAACAGGCAGACATTGAACAAGATGAGATGAAATAGATATTTCAGAAATAGAATCTTCATCTATACTAAATATGTCATTCAATTCATTAACTAGTTCATCCAAGGATTTATGTTCATTTGTAGCTGAATCTATTTCAATAATGACATCATGATCACGCCCTACATCAAGCAGACAATTTAGTTCAGCTAACATCAAATCATAAGAATCTAGTTTATCAATGTCATTCTCAGCAGAATTACTTACATCAATGTCATCAATGAAATGTACAGGATGTAATTCAGATTGTAACCCAGAAACAAGCATCTCAGCATAATGCAGATCATGCACAGGGATTTCATTTATATGCATGTCACAATGTAAATCATTTTCAGACAAAGTGTTATCACAATTAACAGCATCTATAAGCAAACGACTAACACTTTGTAAATCACCAACAGATTCAAGTGAAGGGTCTTCTTCGGACAGTACACAAGGTTGAACATGCAATTCAGATAAAGGAGTTCCAGTTTCAGGCATGTTGGGGCTAATTTCATACAAACCATCATTCATAGAAATGTCAAATTGCAAGTCTTTGTTCTTTTCAGATTCTATCAATACTTGCACCATGTCTCTAAGTTGAAGCAATGCATTTTCAATATTATCCATAGTATGACTCGATTTGCTTAACTTAACTGGATTTGGTTTGTCATTTTCAGAATCACAAGAGTTCAGTTCATGCCCATAGTTTTGATTAACTTGCCATGGGATTAGGTTTGATTGAACAATCTTTGCCTTTTTATACATGTCATAAAGTGATGAGAATTTTTCATTTAACATGCAATCGGCAATTTCTTTATCTAGACCAGCAAAGAACCTAATCATGCTTAATTCCTCATGTTCTTCAACATAAGCATAGTACAAATCATCAAGCATTTCATTGTAATATGCACTAATGTCTTTATTGCACTGAGAAAGAGTTTGATATCTAGGAGTTTTACATTCCCAATATCCAACCCATAAACCATTCGTACGACCAAAGGAGTTCATACGTTTTTCCAGTTCATCATAGTCTCTCCTATGGCATTCAACTCCCCAAATGGTTTTTAGAATCATGTTTAATCAAAACAATCTCAAAAGCCAATTAAAATATTGATAAGATGCAAATACTCTACTTTATGTTGACAATTGTTCAAAACAACAATTTGGACTATTTCTCCTAAAGATTCAAGTAATTCACAGAAATCAAATTGTTGTTCGGGCTGAAAGAAATCTACGGGTTTGTTTTAAGACAATCCCTCAATTTACTTTACAGCATATGCAATTATCAATTGAAGTAAAGTGAAAGTAAAGACACACAAACAAAGTGCTAGCAAGGGTTTGCTTTAGAAACTTTCAAAATCTCAAAACTACAACACTTTTGGTTTGGTTTGGACACTTTCTTTCTTTTGAGCTTTGCACAGGGATTTTCCCTTTTTGCAACGTTTAACTTTTGGCTTTTTCCTCACTTGGCTTTCTTGTGCAATTCTCTCTTGTCTTGCCTCTTACTTGTTGACAAATATTGGCTTTTCTCTCGCGTATTTCTCAATCAAGCTTAATTTTTCTTTCTTTGGATGGGTTTGCTTGATTGTTGTGAGACTACTCCTCTGGCCTACATAGGACATTGCCCACGGCCTTTAATTGCACAAGATTTGTTGTATTTGGAATTTGAAAGTTCCTCGTACACAACACGGCTAAACACTATGTAGTGGGAATTCAATTCACAATTACAACAAGTTCAAATCGTATATAGTGCAATGTAAGTTCAGAAATTGATCTAAAACAACAATTGGATAGCTCTTTAACAATGTGAGGCTTAAACAATTCCTAACTTTCAGAATATATCTAAGTCCAACAAGTTGTTTGAAACAATTGAAATCAACAAAAAGATAAAGCTATTAGCATACACCAAGATTTCAAATGAGCTTCAAAAGTTGTTTTAATCCACACGGTTTTAGCACTTATCTTTTTTTTTTCTGTTTTTGATGTAAATGATCTAACTAGTCTTAAGATAGCTAAATGCAACTTAGTTGTTTCTAAATGAAGTTTATAAAGGCTGATTACTAACAACTAATGGAAAATCAGTTTTGATGCAACTAAGCTAACTTGTTTTGTTTGGTTTTTAAGTGATCTATCCTACTTTGTTTTTGTTTGGTTTTTGTTTGTATGATGCAATCAGATTCTAGACTAAATGATACTAGATGCAAGGGTTGATGTTCAAACGTATGTCTCTTGAACTAGGCAGCACACTTACTAGCTAAAACTATGTTTTGGTTCTTTGGTTTTCGGATTTATGGTGCTAAACTAATCAACCAACTAAAACACTTAAACTATGTTGTAAACTAGTCTAACCAAGCTAAATAAGGCAGCACTAAAACGTTTTGAACAGTTTGCACACAAGTTACTAAAAACAGAATTTTAACAACTCGATTACAAGTAACTACCAACTAATCTATTTTTGTGTTCAAGTTTTCTGTTTTAAGGACTCAACTAAACTAACACTTAAACTTCTAGATTAGGGTCTAATGAAGATTAACTAAGCTAGATTGAACAAGAACAATCAGTTTCACACGGTTTTGTTCTAAGCTACACAAACAGCTCCTAACACACTTAAGTCTAGTCTAAGTTCTTTTTTTTGATGTTTTCGGTTTTGCTACTCAAACTAAGTTACCAAACTATTGTAAACTAACTAATAAACACTTTAAAACATAGACTAACTATCTAAACAAACAGAATCTAAACGCACAACAAAACAGCTTACTAAACGGTTTGGGCAGCATCAAACATATGCAAGTTTAAACAATGTAAACATGAATAGAAGACTAACCAACTCTCTTATACCAATTGATGAGCCAAATGAAGGCTAGAAAACGTTGCCAAGGACTTTGTCTCCTATTCCAAACTGATTTGAACAAAAGCTATGGCAAAGAACATCACAAAGACACCCCTTGAGCTGTAACCGTTGTTCTTGGCTCAGTTTATGCCAACACCTCCTCCTCTTTGGCACTCCAACACATCTAAAACCTCAATGAGACCCTAAGATGCTGTAAACCAAAAGACGAAGCAAATACTAACAAGTTCTAGGCTAGGAACTTGAAAGAAAACCGTAAGTGGTCTTAAACTTCAACTTGAAATGTTGATAACTCCTCAAGGGAAATTCTGGTTGAAATGTGTATGATAATGGTTGTAAATTTGTTTTTTGAGTTGTTTTATACATTCAGCTTCCTATGCTATTTATAACAAATGAAAATGATAAAGAGTACAAGTTTTAATGTACAAAGTACAAGACTAAAAATGACATGCTTGCTTTGAAACTTGTTTGAGCAATTTGGTTCCAAGATTTTCTGGTTGGTTTGCCGTGTACTCCAACCTGTTTTCCCAGCCTTTTTCTTGATCAATTTGATTGGTTAACACATAGAGCAGCTTGCTTTGATTTTGGCCTTGATTGGTTGAAAGAGTGGCTTTGAATTTTCAAAGGATTAAGCTTTGATTCACCGTTTCTTCCATGCTAGCTTTCAGCCACAATTTTGATTGGTTAACACATTGAGCAGCTTGGTTTGAACTCCCTTTTGATTGGTTGCAAGTTGGTCTTTGAATTTTCAAAACATCTAGGCCTTAAACCAACGATTTCTTCAAGGAATTTGATTGGAGCAATTGTTGTGCAGCTTGCATTCTTGACTTCAACTTGATTGTGATTGGTTTGAAGATTTGGAAGAGTCCTTCTAATTGGTTCATGATGTGAGCAGCTTGTTGCTTCTTTGTTTCGACGTGAAGAACAATCTTGAATTTGACATGAATGCTTGTCACCACCTTGCTTGTAAGCTACTTGCTTATCACCTCCTTGCTTCGACAAAAATTCAGATTCTAATGGCATCTTCAAGCTTTGTTTGAATAATGATATCATCCGATCAGATGGGACATGGATCGATCGGTGTTCATGCTTCTTCAATGTAAAGCTCTCTTTGACCTATCTTCAAAGACACCAAGCAACAAACACAATATGCACAACATATATGACATGTCCTAAGGGTTAGTTAAGACTATAAGACATAAGAAGTAGCACTAGTGTGTGCGGAGTTAACAGTGATATGCCATGTCTTACAGAACTAACATGTGACAGTAAATGATACATGAAAATATGTTGCGTTGACCCCATCGTGGGCTCATCAAAACCCTTCAGAGGCAAGAATAAACAATAAGGGAAATAAGGGATCTCCCTGTTTTACACCTCATCCAATCGATAAAAAGCCTGCTGGTTTGCCAATTATAAGGACCAAACACCGAGTAGCACTTAAATTGTTAATTAAGATACAAACAAGTATGGAGTCAAAACCTAGTTTCCGCAGGAGAAGGTCAAAAAATCGCTAACTGCCACAGCCAAATGCTTGAGACATATCCAATTTAACAATAACATGACCACCTATAGTCCGACGATCAAGCACATGCACAATCTCTTAAGTTAAAAGTATTTGTTCTATAATGCCTCTTCCTTTCATAAATCCTACTTGTTTTGGAGAGATGATCTTGGGCAACAAACAAGCAAGTCTGGTGGAGATCAACCTCGTAACTACTTTAGATATAAAGTTTGTCAAGCAAATGGGTCTAAAATCTGCAAATGTCCGAGGGATTTGCACCTTAGGAATCAAAATTATGGTGGCCGATGCTACCTGTTTAGGCACCACAACCCCTAATAAAAATTCTTGAACATCTTTAAGGACATCGAGATGTATAACTTGCCAAAACCGACGGTAGAAAGAACCCGGATATCTGTCCGGACCTGCCACAATAGAGGGGCTAAGTCCCACATAGCCCTTTGTATCTCCTGTAAAGTCAGCATTGCCTGCAGCATGACATTATCCTCCACCCTTAGTAGAGAGGGAATATGCTGAAGGATGAAGTCGCAGTCGGCAACGTGCGTAGCAGAAAAAAAGTTTTAAAAATAATTCACTGCCTTAGCTTCTATATCTGCACTTAACACACTTTCCACACTATCCTCACGTAAGATTCTACGAATATATTGACGTCTCCTTTTATCCTTCACCGTTTGATGATAGAAGGAGGTGTTAGGATATAGATGAGGAAATGTATAAGGTGGTCAAGGCATATGCATACATTGTTACATCTCATAAAGTGTTTTGAAAAGTTCACCCTTGTATGTAGAATCATATCATATAGACGGATACCCCATGACATGTTACAGTATTTATATGTTCATTTGGTGTGTCGTCATGGCCTCGGAACTGAGATGGTTGATGTTATGAGGCATACAGTATGTTATCGATAATGGGAGCGCCACATGATATCGGAACCCAAGGGGGTTGATATCATGGACATACAGTATGTATAGGCTGAGTGTAACACCTTTTCGAGGGCAAGGGATCTCCGGAATATCGAGTTACTATTAGTATTATGTACGTATGATGCAACAACATATGGACTCATCGGGATTCATATTTGTACATATTTCTATATGCAGGATTATTCTGATTCTATGAGGATATCATTTCCATGCAGGGTAAATTATCAGAGTTATCATATGAAAAAGGTCATGTTTATGAAATTGTTATATTTTGACATGTTACAGAAAAATGGATATTGTTACATGATTTACAGCTATGTTTATGACATTGTTTCAAAGACACCGGATCATAAGAGTATCACATTTAAATGATTTATCTAGGGACTTGATGCATCTAGATGATAAGAATAAGTATGTTTTTTAAACAAAATAAATTCTTTTATTTCTGTTCCAACTGGAAAAGTTTAATATAATTTGTACACCTATCTAATATAGGGGGTGTGAGGATCCGTTAGTATGTAGACCTTTGCAATTTTAGGGACTTGATCAAGTGTTTTGTATTTCATGAGTATTCTTTGTGTCATTCCATCTTGTGCAATATAGTGTGCTGCTGCATTTGTTTCCTGGGGGTTTTTCATTTTGCTGCAGCATCTCCACTAGCTGTCTGGAGTCCGCCTCTATTTCGATGCTCTGATATTTCATCCCAAAGTAGCATAATGCCATTAATACAGCTTGAGCTTCAGCTGTAACTGGTTCTATCTGCGGGAGACTAAGAAGATTGCTTGGATGAAGTTTCCATGGTGGTCTCTTGCAATCGCTCCTCATGCTGCTTTTTCTTGATTGCATGCTACATCTGTGTTGATTTTGAGGCTTATTTTTGTGGTCGTGTCCATTTGACTAACTTTTTTCTTTGATACTGTAAGGGTGGTGATATTCCAGCATCTATTAATTTTTGTACTGTTCAGTGACATGCACCAACTGAACAATTGTTTTCAGATTTCTTCTTATGCTTGTCTGATGTTCCATAGTCCTTCTCCGAATATGATATTTGTGTATTGTTTCCATATCGTCTAGATGATTATCCCTGGCGCTATGATTTTCATTATGTTCTGAATCTTGTTGATTTTGTTGTTTCTCCACCATATGTGTAGATAATTGCATAGTGTTGAAATATTTGGTGGAGGTGAGAATCCATCTAGTAGTATCGCATATTTGTTCCAAATAGATTTAGTTTGATCATAGTTTAACCATAGATGGTCCGCTGTCAAACTTGCTTTTTTGTAGATTGGACAGATTGTCAGATAGGGCGTTTGGAATGGACTGAGAAATTCTGGAAGCAGTGATGCTTTGTTTTGTAGTCTCCATAGGAAGAACTTGATTTTTGGTATTTGTTTCATGTTCCATATATATTTGTATTCAATCTCCTGATTTTTCTTCCTTTTGCATTTTCATAGGCTGTTTTCAACGTGAAGTTTCCGTCTTTTGAAGGTTTTCATATCCAGTTGTCTTTTGTTAGTTCTGTTCTTTCCTGACAAAAGGTATGGATCTTTGCTATCCTTTTCCATGTTTGGGAGTCATAGGTCTTTGTGATTTCTGCCTTTCTCTTAGCATATTTTGATTGCATGTACTCTGTCCAAAGTGATTTCTGCATGTTGAAGTTCCACCATATTTTGCATGTGTAAGCTTTTTGTAGGCCTAGGATGCTTCTTATTTCCAGTCCTCCTTCCTGTTTTGGGTAACACAGTTTCTGTCATGATATCTATGTGTGTTTTGTGTGTTCTTAAATGGATCCCCAGAAAAAAGCAAATATCTTCCAATTGATGCAGTTGATGATCTTCTTAGGTAGTTGAGTCACTGCAAGTATCTGCAAAGGAAGAGTAGATAAGACGTGTTTAATAAGTACTAATCTTCAGGCTTGGCTTAATAGCTTTGTATACCATGCCTCTAGTCTTGTTTCAAAATGTTGTATTAAGGGTCCACAAATGTTGTGTTTTGGTTGTGCCTTTGTGTAATAGGTGTCCTAACTATTTGATAGGCAGTGTGACAGTTTTCATTTTTAATGTATTTTCTATTTTTTTAAGCCTAGTTTTACTAATTTTTTGAAGCTATTAATTGACTTTTATTGTTGTTGACTAGCTGTCCTGAGCTTATTTGGTATTCCTCTAAAAATTTTTGGAATTTTTTCAGGTTATATCCCATGATAAGAATAAGTATGAGGATATCTTAGACTTTGATTGAGATTCTAAGTATGGAGATATATGTTGGTGGCATTTTCTTGGGACTGGATAGTATAGAATGTTTACATGATAGAGATATGTGTTAGATGTATTTATTTACCTTGTGTCATGCACTTTATTTATTTAACTTAGAGACGTGAAATGTTATGTTCTTTATTTACGTATCGTTACTTTATTTCCCCTTCTTCCATGCATGATCCATATGACGTATCTCGACGGACTACTTGTTGGACGATTGGTGTTATCTCTCCTACTTCTCTTATTATATTGCAGAGAACAGAGACCCTAATGCCTTATTCATTGAGGAAGGACCCGGGCTAGAGTATCCGTGAGCTGAGATGTAGGCAAGAATTATGTACTGGATATGTTGGGTTTTGATCATGATGTACTTAGATTATTTTGAGACGTTGTACATTATGGTTTGTACGCACTTATGACGATTTGTAGTGATATGTATGTCGTACGTTTATCTTTATTTTGCTTCCGCTATCTCAATTTAAGATTCATGTCGACATGCATATGTATAGTATTGATGCCTTGAAATTCTCTTAGTATAGTACGGCGGGTGCATTATGCCAAAATCCTAATTTTGTGCGGGGCGCTACGGAAACTTATTTATATAACTGAGTTATATAATCATTAATGTGCAAATATGGTTTTAACTATATAACTGGTATCGCCTATCGCCCTCAAACAAGTGGCAAGCTGAAATATCGAATTAATAATTTAAATCAAAACTAGAAAAGAGGGTAAATCAAGCTAAAAGGATTAGAGTTTAAGACTCGATGACGCTCTATGGGCGTATCAAACTTCATATAAAACTCACCGTAATATGTTACCATACTATCTGATTTATGTTAAATCTTCTCATTGTCTGATGCATAGTGCTGGGAATAATTCAAAGTCAGTCAAAATTAACTTCTGTACAGTTTGCTTCTAAATTAAAGTAGTAGCCGAGTTACCGAGTTTAGTTCAGGATGGATTGATCTGCCAGGTACAGCTCAGATGACGCAATTTGAATTTATGTTCTGAATAGTCCGTCGACCTACCAACCTGAGCTTGATTGCACTTCAAAACAGCAGTTTTGTGTTGCCTGCCTTCTAGCCAAGTTGAACTGAAGTCAGACTGATCAGTCAGATCAGATCAGTCAAGTCTGCGCGATTGTATTTGTGTTCTGAACTGATGGCCGACCTGCCGACCTCGGCACCTCAGCACAACTGGCAAACAATTGTGCTTTCAGCCACTTCACCTGAGCTCAGCTCACAAGCAGAGCCCAGCATGGCAGTGCTGCAGAACAACGAATGTCCTCAGCCAAATAGCAGAGCTCAGCATACAGTAGAGCTTAGCTCGGCAATACTTACACAACAGTACTGTGCTATCCTTCGATCAGCAGAGCTCAACACAAACCAGAACTCAGCTCGACAATAACCTCAACAGCTCAGCTGAGCAGAGATCTGAGGTAAGTCCAGGACTCTGTCCTTAAGACGTATTGCTGCGGTATATTGTGTCCAACCAAATGGAGCAATCATCTCCCAAGATACAACGAAAGTCAGTTTAGACGAACAACACTGCAGCGTATGAACTCTACGAATTTGTAAGCTGTCCTGAACTTCTCGGATTACTTAGAATGAAAAATGGTTTCTGTATGCAGGAGAATGAATACGTAGAGAGGAGGAGATTGCAAAGAAAGAGGAAGAACTTCAGATTCTGAGTGAGTCTGATAACCAGAGAGGTCAGTCTGGCCTACTATTTATAGGGGAAATCTGAGGTAAGTCTGGTACAGTCAATTCAACCATAGCCGTAGGATCAGATACCTGCTCGGCCTGAACCCTTGGATCAGATAGCCGCATCAGGTCTACCCTCAGCCGTCAGATCAAATAATTGTTCAATTTGAGCCATCAGATCATAATAAATTCAGGACAGCTCACCATGGTTAAAGCTCAACCACTTTTCAAAGTTTGACCTTAACCTATCTTAACAACCTGGTAGTTTGAAATCAAAAAACCTCCACCCTAGCTAATAAGATCCGACCCGCTGCTATAGGACCCGGACTGCAGTCTGTAGCCCATAGCCAGGCCTATAGCCTAGTATGCAACCTGAGCCCATTAAGTCCGTAGCTCAGTCCGCCACCTGAGCCCATGCCCAGGCACATGCCCAGCTGAGCTGAGCTGATTTTCCCTCTTACTTTGAGCATTACTTTCTCATTCACTTAGTATCGAATTGAGTGATTTAAAAGCCTAAAATTATCTAGTAGTTGCATAGATAATTAATGACTCATTAGTTTCTACTCATCATAAGTGAAATTAATCATAATCTTAACTCAAAGTACATTGCTAACCACAGTTTGCAACTTGGCGCAATTTCAATTTCTTTCCAATTTCTCCAACAATCCCCCACATGAATGGGAATTAATGCAAAACGTTTATGCAGACTCTATCGAAAACTCAGAAAAGAAAATGTTGCATCAGAAGAGGTAGCTTCTGGCTTTGAACATTTCTTAGTGACATAATATCGAATCCACACGGCTAATTAGTGAACTTAATGTCTTGAACTGACTGGCCTTTGTTGTTAGCCTAGACAATAGTACTCGCACAACATTTCCTTTACCACCTTTTTAGTTCACATGATTGTGTTCGTTTTTGCTATGAACCTCCTGTTTCAGAAAGTGTGTTAGAGAACATTGGCCATACAAAATTCTCATAGAAGCTGTCACACTTCATATTTACATAGGTGTTTCCAATCAAGAGTATTATGCCGCACCCCACATGATATATCAATGTATAGGAACCATTGAAAGCCTCAGCTTACTCTCATTTCTCTGCAGACATTGCTTTTATTTAATAGAATGGGTAACTACTCATTGAACTTCATAACTTAGTTTTCCCATTGAACCAAGATTCTGAGATCTCCAGTCAACATGGTTGAGTTGCCGTTACGAAGATTCGTGTATTATAGGCTGCAGCAATAGTAACTAGCTCCCTTATTGAAGTGATCCTAGTTACTGGTGAGTAGGTGTCAAAAAAGTCAAAGCCTTCCTTTTGTCGATTGTCTTTATCTACCAACCTGGCGTTATACTTTCTGATAAACCCATCCTCTTTCATTTTCTTCTTGAAAATCTACTTGCACCTGAGTAGTTTACTTCCCGATGGAAGGCCAATCAACTCCCAAAGGGTGACTGCGAAGGATCGAGCATATTTCACTTATAATTGACTGTTTACAAAATAGAGCTTCTGGAGTTGACATCGTCTCGGAAAAGTTCCTTGGCTCACTTTCTAACATATAGGTTAGAATATCCGGTCCAAACAAAATTGGCATTCTGGCATGCTTGCTTTAACGAAGCTCCTTATTTCCTTGAGGAGTCACCTCATGCATCTACTTACTAGTACTCTTTTCTTCTTGATTTTTGTCTTTCCTCGGAAAGACATCTTCGAAGAACGCTGCATTTCTTGACTCCATGACAACGTTTTCATGTATGTCAGGAATATCTGATTTGTGCACCAAAAATCGATATGCACTCCTTGTAGCGCCCCGCTCCCGAGCTCCACCCTCGGAAACGGTGCACCCGCCGTATCTCACTCAGGAGAATACTAGGCGTCACATCAACCTGCTACACGTCAGTGCTGACAAAGAGAAGTTTTCCTTTTCTTTCTGCGGAAACGATAAGTCATAACACAAATTTTGAAATTAATGACTTTTAGAAAATACTGACAGAAATCCTAGGCTGACCAAACCTTACAAGTCAAGGTCAAACGTCTAAGTTTAAAAGCATGAAACTGTTTTCAAAGTAAAGCTGGAAAAAAATGTATGTGTCACCCCATGACATCACCCAAAAGCCCGGCTCCATCCTTGCCGTACACGTATCTATGAGTCACTCAGCCTATTCCACGATGTCGGTCCCATCCTTAACGAAAATATAGTCATACTCCGTCTCGGCTTCACCTGGAATAGTAGGGGGTGAGTGATGGTAATCACCCAGTAGGTGCCTCTCAAAACAATACAAAACTTACATACCCAAAATGATATCGCCACGTAACCACATAAGACAGATAGCATGCAACCGGAAGGTAAGACACTCCACGTAACCCACATAAAGCAACTCGACATGACTTATATGAAAAGTAAACAATCCACACAAGATGAATGCGCAAGTACGTGATGCATGCTCACATAACGTGTCATACGCAACTAGAAACATGTCAGGCAATATGCTCCTGGGCCTATATGCAATGCATGCTCCCGGGACCTAACTCCAGCGTCATGGTCTCGAGCCACCACTTGCTGTTCTGGACACCCACGCCCTGTAGACGCTGCGTATCATACGACACCCACGCCCTATAGACGCTGCGTATCTTCAGACACCCACGCCCTATAGACGCTGCGTATTCGTACGACACCCACGCCTTATAGACGCTGCGTATCGCATGACACCCACGCCCGACCGACGCTGCGTATCATCATGGCCCCCACGCCCTATAGACACTACGTATCCTCCGGACCACGCACGCCCTCAGACAATGGGTACCTCATGCATATGCACGTGCCATGAATGCAAGAGAAAGGAAAGAAAACAGTTGGACGTCATCCTCTGACGTCGATCGATCGACGTCCAACTGAGGCACGTCGAACCCTTGCTCAGTTGACGTCGATCGATCGATGTACTTCTGAGGTACATCGATCCCTCACCCTTTAGACGTCGATCGATCGACGTTCATCTGAGGCACATCGAACCCTCAGCTGCTGGACGTCGATCGATCGATGTCCCCGTATTTCAGAATTCCCATTCTGAAATTTCTGCAATCCAATCCTTAATCCCATTCAACCTTTCACCCCATCCCGCATATCCATACACGCATAACGACCTCTCAACCCCACAAAGAAACGTACAACAACAAGATCACATTGAAATCAAAACATATAGCGGAAAAATAAACACCTTAGGCATAAAATCAAGATCCAATCAAACTCAATAATTACCGACAACAACAATACATAGAAATACCCTTTTTGCCTATGCAAGCCTTCATACCGTTTTGAGGGAAATAATTAGTATGCACCTACCTCGATCCTAGCGAGAATTGATTGATATAGCAATGTGTGGAAATCCTGTGAGCGTTTGATTCCTTCTTCCTGAACCTTGGGTCAAGGATCCTTCTTTTCCTCTTTTTCTTTTCCTCTTAGCCGAAAATTGATTGGGAGAGGGGGAGAGGAGTGGCTGCCGTTTGAGATGAAAAGGGAGAGGGGATTAGGGTTAATAAATTAAAATGATAGGGAGAGAGTTGGGGAATGATAAGGGAAATAGTGAGAAAATTTAGGGATAATATTTCTTAATTCAAATATTTTACCATTATCTCTTATTTATCTCTTTCTCTTTCTTTTTTTTAAATGCACAGTTATAACATCCTACCCCCCTACAAAAAGTTTCGTCCTCGAAACTTGTCGTACCTTACTCAAAGAGATAGGGGTAGCGGTCGCGCATTTGCTCCTCTAGTTCCCACGTCCCTTCGTTTTCCCGGTGGTTGCTCCACTGAACCTTTACATAAGGGATGATCCGCCTTCTGAGCTCTTGGTCCTTGTGATCCAGAATTTGTATCGGAACTTCCTCATATGACGCATCGGGTCTAATCTTAAGTGGTTGTGCATCCAACACATGGCTAGGGTCAGCAACATACTTTCTCAGCTGGGAGACGTGGAACACATTGTGCACTTGAGCCAACATCGGAGGTAGTGCCAATTTGTAAGCTAAATCTCCAACTCTCTCGAGTATCTCGTATGGTCCAATATACCGCGGCTTTAGCTTCCCTTTAACTCCAAACCGTGTCACACCCTTCATGGGTGACACTTTAAGGTAGACTTTTTCTCCCTCTTCGAATTCCAAAGGTCGTCTCTTCGTGTCGGCCCAACTCTTGCTTCTGTCTTGAGCCGTCTTAAGACGTTCATGAATTAGTTTCACCTGTTCTTTAGTTTGCTCGATTATTTCTAGAGCTGCCAACCTACGTTCCCCAACTTCGTCCCAATGCACAGTGTCCAGAACAGCAAGTGGTGGCTCGAGACCATGACGCTGGAGTTAGGTCCCGGGAGCATGCATTGCATATAGGCCCAGGAGCATATTGCCAGACATGTTTCTAGTTGCGTATGACACGTTATGTGAGCATGCATCACGTACTTGCGCATTCATCTTGTGTGGATTGTTTACTTTTCATATAAGTCATGTCGAGTTGCTTTATGTGGGTTACGTGGAGTGTCTTACCTTCCGGTTGCATGCTATCTGTCTTATGTGGTTACGTGGCGATATCATTTTGGGTATGTAAGTTTTGTATTGTTTTGAGAGGCACCTACTGGGTGATTACCATCACTCACCCCCTACTATTCCAGGTGAATCCGAGACAGGGTATGACTATATTTTCGTTAAGGATGGGACCGACATCGTGGAATGGGCTGAGTGACTCATAGATACGTGTGCGGCAAGGATGGAGCCGGGCTTTTGGGTGATGTCATGGGGTGACACAGACATTTTTTTCCAGCTTTACTTTGAAAACAGTTTCATGCTTTTAAACTTAGACGTTTGACCTTGACTTGTAAGGCCTGGTCAGCCTAGGATTTCTGTCAGTATTTTCTAAAAGTCATTAATTTCAAAATTTGTGTTATGACTTATCGTTTCCGCAGAAAGAAAAGGAAAACTTCTCTTTGTCAGCACTGTCGTGTAGCAGGTTGATGTGACGCCTAGTATTCTCCTGAGTGAGATACGGCGGGTGCACCGTTTCCGAGGGTGGAGCTTGGGAGCGGGGCGCTACAGCTGAGGGTTTGATGTGCCTCAGATGAACGTAGATCGATCGACGTCTAAAGGGTGAGGGATCGATGTACCTCAGAAGTACATCGATCGATCGACGTCAACTGAGCAAGGGTTCGACGTGCCTCAGTTGGACGTCGATCGATCGACGTCAGAGGATGACGTCCAACTGTTTTCTTTCCTTTCTCTTGCATTCATGGCACGTGCATATGCATGAGGTACCCATTGTCTGAGGCCGTGCGTGGTCCGGAGGATACGTAGTGTCTATAGGGCGTGGTGGCCTTGATGATACGCAGCGTCGGTCGGGCGTGGGTGTCATGCGATACGCAGCGTCTATAAGGCGTGGGTGTCATACGAATACGCAGCGTCTATAGGGCGTGGGTGTCTGAAGATACGCAGCGTCTATAGGGCGTGGGTGTCGTATGATACGCAGCGTCTATAGGGCGTGGGTGTCCAGAACAACAAGTGGTGGCTCGAGACCATGACGCTGGAGTTATGTCCCGGGAGCATGCATTGCATATAGGCCCAGGAGCATATTGCCTGACATGTTTCTAGTTGCGTATGACACGTTATGTGAGCATGCATCACGTACTTGCCCATTCATCTTGTGTGGATTGTTTACTTTTCATATAAGTCATGTCGAGTTGCTTTATGTGGGTTACGTGGAGTGTCTTACCTTCCGGTTGCATGCTTTCTGTCTTATGTGGTTACGTGGCGATATCATTTTGGGTATGTAAGTTTTGTATTGTTTTGAGAGGCACCTACTGGGTGATTACCATCACTCACCCCCTACTATTCCAGGTGAAGCCGAGACGGGGTATGACTATATTTTCGTTAAGGATGGGACCGACATCGTGGAATGGTCTGAGTGACTCATAGATACGTGTGTGGCAAGGATGGAGCCGGGCTTTTGGGTGATGTCATGGGGTGACACAGACCTTTTTTTCCAGCTTTACTTTGAAAACAGTTTCATGCTTTTAAACTTAGACGTTTGACCTTGACTTGTAAGGTCTGGTCAGCCTAGGATTTCTGTCAGTATTTTCTAAAAGTCATTAATTTCAAAATTTGTGTTATGACTTATCGTTTCCGCAGAAAGAAAAGGAAAACTTCTCTTTGTCAGCACTGACGTGTAGCAGGTTGATGTAACGCCTAGTATTCTCCTGAGTGAGATACGGGCGGGTGCACCGTTTCTGAGGGTGGAGCTCGGGAGCGGGGCGCTACACTCCTGTTAGTCAAATATCCTATAAATATGCAGTCACCCGTTTTAGGTCCAATTTTCACTTGTCTTGGTTTAGGTACAGCAACTTTTGCCAGACGCCCCCACACTTTCAAGTATTTGTAACTAGGCTTGTGGCCTTTTTAAAGCTCGTATGGGGTTTCATCCATCTTCTTAGATGTAATTCTATTCAAAATGATGCTAGCTGAGAGAACGGCCTTTCCCCCACAATTTTTGAGGTAAGCCTGAACTTATCAACATATCATTCATCATCTCTTTTAGAGTTTGGTTTTTGCGTTCAATAATACCATTCGATTGAGGTGAATACGGTGTTGTCATTTGATGAATAATGCCATGTTCTGAACAGAATTCATTAAACAGTATATCATATTCGCCACCTACCAGTACGAATTGCTCTAATTCATTTGCTAAGATGATTCTCAACTTCATTTCTATAGTCTTTGAAAGCATCAATGGCCTCATCTTTGCTATTTAGCAAATAGACATAACAATATCGTGTGCAATCGTCGATAAAAGTTACAAACTACTTTTAACCACCTCTTGTTTGCACAAATTTTAAATCACACACATCTGTATGAATTAAATCCAAAGGTTCAGTGTTCCTTTCTAGTGAAGGAAATGACGCCTTTGCCATCTTTGCTTCAACGCATATTTGGCGTTTTTCATTATCAAAATTTAATTTGGTAATAAGTCAAGATTAACCATTTGTTGTATTGACTTATAATTCGCATGTCCTAAATGAAAATGCCATAAGCAAGAAGATTCAAACATGTAAGCAGAAGATGAAGCAGTATTATTACCCTCTGCGGGCAAATCTTTTTTGGGTACAATAGTGATGACATTCAATTTAAACATTTTATTTGTCAAGTACCCTTTCCCGAAATACATGTCATTTTTCGAAAGAATAACCTATTGGACTCTAACACTAGTCTAAAACCATGCATGACTAGAAGAGCTCCATATAGAAAATTCTTCCAAATGTTAGGACGTGCAACACATTCTGCAAAGTCGGATGCTTTCCTGAGGTCATCTTCAGAACAACTTTGTCCCTGCCTTCGATCTTCGATAAGGCCGAGTTCCCAATGTAAAGCTTTTCATTGTTTTTGTGATGGTATTCCGTGAACATATCTCTGCTCCAGCAGACGTGTCATGTGGCGCTAGTATCAAGTCACCATTCTCGCATGTTCCTCACATGATTGCATTCTCAGACCACCACGCGCGGGTTCAGATCATCCATGGCATCAACGATTTTCGTCTTTTCCTTGGTCTGTTTCTTCTTGGGATTTCGGCACTCATTGTTGACATGCCCCTGAATGCTACAATTGTAGCATTTCCTAGTGAACTTCTTGGCTACCTTCTTTCCTTTCTTGTTCAACCCAAGTTGGCCATTCTTTTTCTTGACCTCTGCAACATGGGCCTTGGCCTGACCATACCTTGATTGTGGCTTTTGTTCAGATCTTCGATTATCTTCCTCTATGCGGAGTCGGACAATCAGATTTTATAATGTCATATCCTTTCTCTTGTGCTTGAGATAGCTTCTGAATTCTCTCTACGAAAGAGATAGCTTCTCAATCACTGCAGCCACCACAAAAGATTCACTGAGCAACATGCCCTCCTCTTCCATCTCGGCTACCAACGTCTGAAGTTCCTCAACTTGAGAAACAACAGTGCAACAATCTGACATTTTGAAATCCAAGAATTTGTTGACAATAAATTTCTTAGTGCCGGCATCTTCCGTACGTTATTTCTTTTCCAAAGCCTGCAAAAAAAACTTTACGGTTTTGTACGTACAGTACAAACCATACAAGGAGTTGTCCAAGCACCACAGAATATGGCTTAAAACACATAATTGTTGAAGTTCCACGCTTAAACAACGAGTTTGTTTTGCATATTGTGGGTCTGGTCCTCCTCAGGATCAACCACAGGTGGGTCCTCAGTCAGAAACGAGGCCAACTCCATGGCAGTCAAGAAGAACATCACCTTTTGCCGCCAACGCTTGAAGAAGCTCCCATTGAACTTCTCTGGTTTCTCCACTTGGGCCACCATAGGACCCTGTGCAGGAGGAGAATGCATCGGCACCCCAGCATTTGGTGCCATTAAAGCAGCACTCTGTATGTCTGCGCCTTGGACAGAGCTTGAGCTTGGGTTTTCAATCTAGTTTCTGTAACACGTCAGAAAAAAACGATAATCAGTACAGAATCAATAACAATACATCTTAAGAACTGTTGGGAATAATTCAAATTCAGTAAAAGTTGACTTTTGTACAGTTTGCTTCTGGATTAAAGTCGTAACCGAGCTACCGAGTTTAGTTCAAGCTGGATTGATATGCCATGTCTAGACAGTTCAGATGGGACAAGTTGAATTTATGTTCTGAACAATCAGACGACCTGCCGACCTGAGCTTGATTGCACTTCAGAACAACAGTTCTGTGCTATCATCCTTCTAGCCAAGCTGAACTGAAGTCAGACTGATCAGTCAGATCAGATCAATCTGCGCAATTGTAGTTGCGTTCTGAACTGATGGCTGACCAGCCAACCTCGGCACCTCAACACAACTGACCAACAATTGTGCTTTCAGCTGCTTCAGCCAAGCTCAGCACACAAGCAGAGCTCAGCACGGCAGTGCTATAGAACAACGAATGCCCTCAGCCAAACATCAAAACTCACCACACAGCAGAGCTCAGCTCGGCAATACTGTACAAAACACTACTGCGCTATCCTTCGATAAGCAAAGCTCAGTACAAAGCAGAGCTCTGCTTGGCAATAACCTCAGCTGCTCAGCTGATCAGAGATCCGAGTTGAGTCCAAGACTCTATCCTTAAGACGTCTTGCTCCGGTATACTGTGTCCAACCGAATGATGCATTCTTCTCTCAGGATACAACAGAATTCAGTTCAGACGAGCGGCACTACAGTGTATGAACTCTACGAACCTGTAAACTGCCCTGAAATTCTTGTTACTTGGAAAGCAGAATGGTTTACGTATGCAAGAGAATGAACATGCAGAGGGGAGGATATTGTAGAGAAAAGAGGAAGAACTTTGGATTCTGATTGAGTCTGATAACCACAGAGGTCAGTCCGGCCTACTATTTACAGGAAAAATCTGAGGCCAGTCTGTTACAGTCAGTTCAAACATAGCCGTAGGATCAGATGCTTGCTCATCTTAAACCCTTGGATCAGATAACCGAATCAGGTCTGCCATCAACCGTCATATCAAATAACTGTTCAATCTGAGCCGTTAGATCATAACAAATTCAGGTCAGCTCAGCACGATTAAAGCTCAACCACTTTTTAAAAATTTAACGTTACCCTATCTTAACAGCCTAGAAGTTTGAACTCAAAAAAACTTCACCCCAGCTGATGAGATCTGACCCGCTGCTACAGGACCCAGCCTGCACTCTGCAGTGCACAGCCTAGCTTGTAGCCCAATCCACAACCTGAGCCCACCAGGTCTGCAGCTCAGTCCGCCACCTGAGCCAATGCGCAGGCACAGGCCGAGCAGAGCGGAGCTGATTTCCTCCTTACTTTGAGCATTAATTTCTCATTCACTCGGTATCATAATTGAGTGATTCAGAAACCTATATTTATCAACTGGTCGCATAGATAATTAAGGACTCACTAGTTTCTACTAATCATAAGTGACACTAATTATAATCTTAGCTTAAACTTGGCCCAATTTCAATCCCTTTCCAATTTCTACAACATATTGAGCATAAAGTTGATTGAGCACTAAGAAGTGTAACATGAATTTAGATACCAGTGGCATCCATCATAATTTATGAATTCAATAACTAAAAAAAATTATAGTTAATGCTTATTGTTGATAAATGGGGATTTGATTGATTTTAAAATGCATGATTTAAATGTTATGTGTTTACGAAATGTATGAACCAATTGTTACTTGACATGATTACGTGATAAATATGATTTACATGCTTATATATATTGTTTTCGTACTAACGTGCCATGAAGCATTAAATCTTACATCATATGGCAAATGTTTGTTATCTTTATACTATTTTTAGATGCCATGATTAATGAACTAAACTAGTCCATTAAGTGAAGTGATTAAGGAAATAAACTAACTAGTTCATTAAATGAAGACATATTTGGAGAGAGCCACTTGGCAACAAACTTAAAAATGGAAAGTCCCCTCATCTAAAACCCTCACACATGCCACATATATTATATATATATTCAAATTGTTTTATAATGACACTATATACTTATGTCTCGACGTACCACCGACACGTTATACACATCATAACTGTACGTCGACGTCACACTACCATATACACATCATATTTATGAGTAAATACAGGTCTTATATCATATATTACAGATCATATTGAAATCAAAATTATAATGACATGTCACGGAGCCATAAACCAAAAATTGTCGCATCGGGTGACTACCAAACCTTCACCGATAAGTCACGTACTTGCCATATAATATGGCCAGCCTATATGCACCAAAAATACTCAAACATTTTGTTATGCACATGACAAATTCAGACCAAAAGTCATACCATGCACAAATCACCCACAATTTAGCCTAAATTTGTGCAGAATTCAAATTCAAGTTTATTTTGTCACATGGGGCATTTTTCTCAACAATTAGAGCTGAATATACGCCTTATTTTATGTATATTATGTGTGATATAATATATATTACATGTCTAAGAAGTTTGATTTTAATCGGAGAAAAATCGCAAAATTGACGAAAGTCGAAAATTCGGTTTTCTACACCTCTACATGCTTGGAACTTTTTTGGTCTTGATGTCACATGTTTCTAGACACTTTTTACATATTCAAGACATGTTAAAGTGCTCTAGAAAAATCAATTTAGGGTTGATTACAATTTACCATGTGTGTGAAGATTGTGCATCATTATGTGACAAAGTTTACCAAAAGAGAATTCAACACATGGTAGCTGAGGATGACACGCCATTTTCAACTTCTGGAGCCTAGATAGAGCTTATTTGGTACTTTAATTGGTAGATGATAAGCCACACATGATTGGTGGCATTGAAGAGGCAACACACAAGGAAACAATCCAAAATACAACACATGCTGAAATTTCATCACATGTTCTTGGAGCTGGCCGATTTTTTACCCTTTATTGTCTTCAATTTTATTCCAAAATTTAAGGGGGATCATATCATGATTAGTTGGAAATTAACCACCTTGATTTTAAGCATGTGTTTCAGATTATTAAGGGGAAATTCTAGCTCATTTAAGCAGTGGCAAGGTGGATTAAAGATGGCCAATCATGAAGTGACAACTAGGCAAAGACAAGTCGCTCATCCAATCATGCTGCACCAAGTAAGCAAGGGTGTGTCACCATATTATACAAGGCAAAATGTGCAAAACGTTTTTTCAAGGGGTTAGACTTGGAGTTTTAATCTGAAATTTTGTGCGACACTCATGACATCTGAGAGCACATCTTTACCACATTTTATAATTTTTGGAGGTCTACAATCAGGTCATCTAGATATTTTAAATCAGGATATGAAAACAAAAACTGTTTTTAGAAGTGAGTTATTTGGTCTAAAAAGTTTTAAAAACCGAATCATTAGCACTTACTATTTAACCTCCCCTTCTAGTGGTGCTAAACAGGTCCCATAAATGGTATCATAGTGCAGGTACACTCACTACAAGAAAATTCAACGATCTTTGTGAGATGGCATTACAATTAGTCATAAGACCGAGCAAGAAGGTATGTCAAGCCAAATGCCTCCTCTTTTCGACGATGAGCCTTTTATACAATGGAAACTTAGAATGAAACTTTTCCTTATGGCTATTGATATAGACCTATGGTCCATCATAGAAGACTGTCCTTTTATTCCTTCTAAGTTAGCCACGGTTGACGGTGTAACTTTAGAAGTCGTAAAACCGAAACAAGAATACACTACTGATAACAAAAAGAAATAAAGTATGAATGCTAGAGCCATGCAACTTTTTCTAAATGCTTTGAGTAAAAGTGAATCAAGCTGTGTCCAATTGTTCTAGTGCCCAAGAAATGTGGAGAATTCTTGAAATGTAACATGAAGGTGCTAGTCAAGTTAAAGATTCAAAGATAAACATGCTTATGTTTACTCTTGAATCCTTCAAGTTATTACTGAAGAATCTATTGTTGATATGGATTTACGCTTAAATAACATTTACAACTCCCTTGAGTCTCTTAGAAAAGTATTCTCTTCACATGAAAAGGTAGAAAGGATACTTAGAAGCCTCTCATCCGAATGGGATCCAAAAGTCACAGAAACAGAAAAAAGTAAGGAAACAAAACCGATAAAAATATAGGAATTGATCGGATCATTAAAGGTATATGAAAACAAACTCACTTTAAGAAAACCTAAATAACCTTCTAAACAAGATAGGACTACAGCATTTAAATCAAATGAATACGTCTCTACCTCTTCTGATCACGTAGATGATAGCGATACGGACTCCAATAATGATGATCTAATCACGTTTGCTAAAGGATTAAGAAAGATCATGAGAAAGTCGTTTAAAAACAAACCTAAGCCTACGTCATCTAAGAACCATAGAAATAATAATGATAAAGATGTTAAGTGTTATACTTGTGGAAGACTTGGACATATATCATATGTCTACCCAAACAAGGACAAAACAATGAACAAAAACCATGACAAGGATCGGACACAAACTAGACCCGTCTCAGAACATATACAAAGAAGAAGGGCCCTTAAAGCATCCACATGGATTGATTCATCCGATTCCGAAAGTGAAGAGCCGAAGAGGAAATGGCTAAGTATGCTTTACATCCAAAGCATCCAGTGAGGTAAATTCTAATTATGATTATGAATTTGGGCCTTCTTATGATGATTTATTTTGTCAATATCTTGAGCTGCATAAGTTTTCTAAGGCTCTTGCAAATGAAAAGAAATGCTTAATTGAAGGCAATAAATTGTTAGAATTTTCTAACGCAAATCTTGTATCTCAATTAAATGATTCAAAAGAGGAGTCGTCTCGCATGATAAACTCATTAAAATCTGAAATTTCATCTTTGACATCTGAGAACAATGAGAAGAAAATTGAGATTTCTAAGTTGAAGTCAAAAAACGCAGACTTAGAAAACACGGTAAAACAATTCGATACAGGCACTTGTATGTTAGATCATCTCATTTCTTCTCAGAAGCATGAAAATGATAAAACCGGATTAGGATACATTGAAGATAATAAAGTACAAAATAAGTCTACAAACTTTATTCTATCTTTATCTAAGAAACCGCGTGTATTTAAGACCACTGTACAGCCTAAGAAGATGTCCAGCACACCACCCATTATATCTTATTGTACTCCTTTTTTGTAAGATGCAAAGTACAACCATGCACCATATAGATATCAAAGGAAACCTTTTGATGCATATGCAACACTCATATTGCACTAATGCATCCAGATCGCTAACTATTCATGCAAACATAAATGCATTTCAAAATCGAAAATCACATTATGCTTACTATGATGATTTCGGCCATAGGCCAAATAGAAATGCTCCTAAAATATATTATATTACTTCTTCATCTTTCTTCTCACCTTTTGTAAGATCAAGAAAGGTCACCCAAGTTTGCGTACCAAAATGTACTATTACAAATGGTTCAATCAATAACCCTTAAGGACGTACTAGAAATGCATGATTTCTAATGATATAAATTGCTCTTTCTTTACATTGATACTAACTCTTTTGATGTGATTTACAAAATAAAGAGGGAGAGAAAAGCATGATTTAAGGGGGAAAGAGAGATCAAGTTAAGGGGGAGCATAGGATTTATGCATGATTGTAGGAGGAGCGATCACATTAATTTATACATGATTGTAGGGGGAGCGGTCACATTTAAATCATGAATAGATGTTATTTTGGAAATCATCAAAAAAAGGATATTTTTGAGAAATGGGGGTTTGGGTTATTTGAAAATGCATGATTTAAATGTTACGTGTTTGCGAAATGCATGAATCAATCGTTACTTGACATGATTATGTGATAAATATGCTTTACATGCTTATATATATTATTGTCGTACTAACGTGATATTAAGCATTAAAAAAATAATATGGCAAAAATTTGTTGTCTTTATAATATTTTCAGGTACCATGATTAATGAACTAAACTAGATAATTAAGTGAAGTGCTTAAGAAAATGAACTAATTAGTTCATTAAATGAAGACATATTTGGAGAGAGCTATTTGGCAACAAACTTGAAAATAGAAAGACCCCTCATCTCACACCCTCACACATGCCACATATATTATATATGTATTCAATTTTTTTATAACGACACACTATATACTTATGTCCCGACATACCACCGACATGTTTATACACATCATAACTGTACGTCGACGTCACACTACCATATACACATCACATTTATGAGTATATACAGGTCTTATATCATATATTATAAGTCATATTGCCATCGAAATTATAACGACATGTCACGGAGCCATAAACCAAAAATTGTTGCATCGGGTGACTACCGAACCTTCGCCGACATGTCACGTACTTGCCATATAAAAATGGCCAACCTATATACACCAAAAATACTCAAACATTTTGTTGTACCACAACGAAGAGTCATATTGTACTTGAAGACTTGTATAAGTTAATTAATAAAGTGGCATCCTTCAAGTGCATTTCACTAAGTTTTATCAGTTCTTCTTTTAGTTTATGATGATAAGCAAATAATATAATCATTCAAGCATGAGTTATGGACCAAGGCCAATTCAAATTCACCCTAAGGGCCTAAGAGATTTCAGCCTAAGGCTTAAAAAGGGGCCTTAGAAGGTTTTTTCAAGTTTATAAGAAGGCTAATCTTAAGGGCCTTCTTAAAAGAAGCCCAAATGGAAATTTAAGGAGTTTAAGTAGTGGGACAATTTTCCCCCACCTCTCACAAAAATTTCGGTCCAAGAGTCCAAGAGGGATCATAATTTTCCTAATTATATTTTAGATCAAGAAAAGGGGAAAATGATTAATAAAAAGGGGACAACTACATACATAGCTTCTCATTAAACCCACTTGGAAAGAGAATTAAGTATGCTAATGGCCCCCTTAATGCCTTAACCGCCGGCCCCTTCCATGGAATAACCAAGGAGCCTTTCAAATATTACCATGGTTACTATATGTTAACCACAAGGTTAAAGTAACCCAAGTTAGCCTAAAAGGAACCATAGTTGGATAAAGTAACCCAAGTTAGCCTTAAAGTTACTATAGTTGGATAAAGTAACCCAAGTTAGCCTTAAAGTGACTATAGTTGGATAAAGTAACCAAAGTTAGCATTAAAATAACCTTGATTAGCTAAAGTAACTTGGGTTATTTAACTTTAACCATGCTAAGGTGATCTCCTACTTCCCTCTTTGAGTCCAACGGCTAACCCCTTAGCCAAGGGAAGAAACTTTTCTCCAATAAACTCTAGAGCACTCTCCCTCAAGAATTCACAAGGGGCAAGAGACTTCCCTCTTTTTCCATTAAGGAACACGACTAGTTTGAAGCCAAGGAGTTCAAGATCTCCAAGCTCCAACAACTCATCTAGGATGGTCACTAGAGGAAGATTTTGCAAGATACTAAGAGAAGCTAACTTCATGGTGGGTTGGATTCATTGCTATCTCCATTCAAGGTTCATTTTGGTAAGAGAATCATAGCCTCACTCTAGTTGTGTTTTCACTTAAGACAAAAGCTAATGTTGCTCTTTTCTTCCTCCCAAATTCGTGGGGGTTGTGTAGTGAAGGGAGGAAGACTTCATCTCATTTCACCCAAGTTCCAAGTTAAGGAAAGGATAAGCTCGAAAAAGGCAAGTATACTCTCGCCAATCTCGCCTTATTTGTGAAGTGCATGCTTGAATAGCTAGTCATTTTTAAGCTATGAATCTTAGTTGAAGAGTCTAAGTACAAGACATGAAAACTAGTTGTTATAAGAAAAGTGATGGCATGAGTGAATGATTTGTTATGTGAATGTGTTGTGACTGTTTTGATATGACTCATGAACTGTTTATTTATGGTTTAAAGCATGTTATGAGGCTTGGAAAGATTATGTTGAAGTGTGTATTTGATGGTTATTAAGTATCTTTAAAGAATGGAGTTGACTGGAAATGCTTGAACCATAAAAAGTGATGAAGTGCTGAAATCACTGGAGTTGGACAGTTTTATGTGTCATGTTGTACGACCTGAAAACGAACCTTAGAGGTGTTCAAATTGGCTAATATTTGGTATGGCAATAGCCTTATGTGTATAGTAAATGTGTGAGTTGGAATTTTGATAAAAAGAGTTGTGGATATCCTGGATGAAATATTTAATGACAACTGGTCAAACAGAAGTACTGGAGCTGGACAGTTTTCAGTAGCATGTTGAACGACCTGAAAATGAACCTTAGAGGTGTTCAAATTGGCTAATTATTGGTATGATGATAGCCTCATATGTGTATTGAAGGTGTGAGTTGGAATTTTGGTAAAAGAATTTGTGGATTGACCAGAATAAAATTTTTAGTAGGAACTGCTCAGACAGAGGTACTGGAGCTGAACAGTTTTATGTGGCATATTGTACGCCTTGAAAATGAACCTTAGGAATTTTAAAATTAGCTGAATCAACCAAGATGTCATATGGATCACCCACAAGATCTCATCATAGGCAATATCACACACGGTGTGCGGCCACGTAGAAGAATAAATCCAGAAGAAATAAATCAATTTCATGCCATGATTTCTGAAATTGAACCTACAAATGTGCATGATGCTTTGAGTGATTCTTCTTGGATTGATGCTATGCATGAGGAACTTAATCAATTTGTTAAAAATAATGTATGGGATTTAGTGCCACGACCATAAGATAAGACCATAATAGGCACAAAGTGGGTGTTTAGAAACAAAATGAATGAAGAAGGAAAAGTTGTTATAAATAAAGCTAGACTTGTAGCACAAGGCTATAATCAAGAAGAAGGAATTTATTATGATGAAACATTTGCACCCGTAGCACGTTTAGAAGCTATACGACTTTTACTTGCCATTGCTTGCATGAAAGATTTTAAACTCTATCAAATGGATGTGAAAAGTGCATTCTTAAATGGATTTATACAAGAAGACGTATACGTGAAACAACCACCCGGTTTTGAAGATTTGAAACACCCCAATCACGTGTACAAACTAAAGAAGGCACTATACGGTCTAAAGCAAGCACCGAGAGCATGGTATGATCGTTTTGCTACTTTTCTTTTAGAAAATGGTTTTAAAAGAGGCACTATAGATAGTTCTTTATTTTCAAAACAAGATAAATCGTATTTACTCATTATTCAAATTTACGTTGATGACATTATTTTCGGCTCCACTTCTCATAAACTTGTTGAAGGTTTTGAAAATTGCATGAAATCCGAATTTGAAATGTCTATGGTTGGCAAATTGAACTACTTTCTTGGCTTGCAGATTAAACAAATGAGTAAAGGCATCCACATAAGTCAAGCTAAATATATAAATGATATGATTAAAAAGTTCAATTTGGAGAATTTAAAACCAGCCCCCACCCCTATGAGTGTCACTACTAAATTAGATAAAGATGAACATGGTCAGGATTTTGATAATGCCTTATATAGATATATGATTGGCTCTTTGCTATATCTTACTGCTAGTAGGCCTGATATCATGTTCAGTGTATGTATGTGTGCACGTTTTCAAAGTCTACCTAAGGCGTCTCACTATAATGCGGTAAAAGAATATTTCGATATATTAAGCACACACCCACCTTAGGCATCTGGTATGATAAAGATTGTGACTTTAATTTGCTTTCCTACACTAACGCTGATTATGGTGGATGTAAAGTAGACAGAAAAGCATGAGTGGCACTTGCCAATTTATATGAAACTTACTTATTTCATGGTTTTCCAAAAAGCAAGCAAGAGTAGCATTATCCACTACTGAAGCTGAGTGCATGGCACTTAGTCTTTGTTGCACATAATTATTATGGATAAAACAACAAGTTTCTGACTTTCGAATTACCGTAAATAAAATTCCTATATATTGTGATAGTATGAGTGCTATTAACTTGTCTAAGAACACCGTCCTATACTCTAAGGCCAAGCATATAGAAGTACGTTATCATTTTCTTCGTGATCACGTAAGTAATGGTGATCACGTAAGTAATGGTTTCGGGAGGGGCACTACAGTTGGTATCAGAGCAATGGCTCTAGATCCACTACGGACACATAAGATAAACAACGACATGTATCAGGTTATGATAGTAGAACCTAAGTTAAGATTTTATAGTCTAAGAAGAGGATTTTAGAATGAGAGCAATAACTTTAGAATAGCTCCCTTAGAATGGTTTGGTGAAAATGTCCCGAATGATCCCGTGTCTTTAAAATTAAGTAAGTTAATCTAGAGTCATAATAATTAGACTATTTCCTTAGGATATGCATCAAAAAAAAGCTCCAGATCTACCGCGGGCACATAAGTAAACAACGACATGAATTTCAGAAGTGATCTTAGAATTTAAAATATGATCATAGATGTAAGAAACAATCTTAGCCAAGGATAGAGTAAGTTCAATACCGTAGGCATGAATAAATAGAAGTTGAATTGATATAAGATTTATTCAGATAAGAATTAGTGACTGAGGACGGTAAGTATAAAGGTTACTATAATGCGTAGGGATTTGAGGTTATAGAATACTTAGGCGGATCAATAGGAGATATACGGAAACAATAAATTGTGAAATTTGATAAGTCAGAAAAAACTAAGTTGAATCATATATGATTAAGATATAACGTTAGAACTTAAGTGTAAATCATTAAGTGTAAAATCGATACAACCCTAAGTTTCGAGGACGAAACTTTTTATGAGGGGGGAAGAATGTTACGACCCGAGATTCCGGGCTAGCGGAAATGATGAAAATAGAACGCAAATGCGATGTTGATGAAATTTCAGTGGAATTTAAGTTTCTATTTAGAATTAATAAAAACATCGACATTAAATATCGGGGTTAGAAACACACATAAAAATAACCTTAAGATAAGTTAACGGATATAACGAGACTGGATGAGACTAGACAATGACTGTATCGGACATACAAGGTATTCAAATAAATTAGTCGGTAACAACCTAAGTCATTAAATATAAATTAAACCAAATAAAAATTCTCGATATGATAATTCCAATACACACTTTTATCACATTTTCTTCCACCCTATCCTACATGGCACAAAAGGCAAACTTTTCCTCCTCCCGTAAAACACTAGACCGCCCCGCCCCCCACTCTCCAAAAGTCAAGACTACTTTTTCTTTTATTACCCGTCTTCTTACACACTTTTACTTTTCATCATTACCTACACCTAACTTTTTCCACCCATCACTCCAAAGTTTTCTTCTCTTTCCTTCCCTCCCTCTCACTCACGTACGACTCTCCCATTTTTCCTAAAGTCTTACACCTCTTTTCCTTTTATCCCGTCACATGCTACTACCCACCATCCTACTTTCTTCCATTATCATCCAATAAACAAGATTTTCCCTCCCCTCCCTTCTTTTCCCATGGTAGAAAACCACAAAAGAAAAAGGCAAGATTCTTCACTTTATCCTTACAACACTCCACCATCTTACACTCTCTTTCCACCTCATTATTATACTACACACCCATCACTACACTAAATTGTTTTCTTCTCTTTTTGCCCAGCCCACTTTCGGCTAAACCCATTTATTTTCATACTTTCAACCAAAAATTCTACACTACACATTTCAATATTATACACTTCAATACACCTCCTCTCTTCTTCAAGAAAACAAACAATCACTACTCCTTCACTTCTCATGGCCGAATCCTACAAGTATTAAGAAGAATTGTTTTCTTCTCTTCACTTCATCTTATTCTTCACAAAACCATTTACTACAACATCTTCATACAACCAAGCATCAAGAATACAAAGTATTTTGGAGTTAGGAACCAAGAATACTCAAGGTAAGAACACTAATTATACTAGATTATTTTTGTTCATTTCTTCATCTTTATGGTTGCACACTAACCCCCATATTGGCCTTTCAAAACCGTGGGTTTGCTAAGGTGTGGAGGAGAAGATTTTCTTCAAGCCAAGTGGAGAAACCTTCACTTTCATACTAAGGTTAAGTGATGAAGGCAAGTATTCTTCCTAGATCCTAAATGGTTTTACAAATACTAAGTATTTATGTTCATATCAAAGTATGATCATCATGTAGTATGTTCAAGATTTCTTCTCAAGAAAGTATAGATCTATGTTGGAGTAATAGGTATTTACATATATACACTATATACATATACACACGCACGCTATATACATATATATATACATCATATATAAACACGCATATATATACATATTGTAAAATAGATATGTTGATATATATATATGTATAAGTGTATAGATCTACATATGTATATACGGATCTACATATATATGGGTGTATATATATATGTATGTGTAGATGTGTAGATGCATATATATAAACACATGGTTTTGTATAAAAGTGTATATATATAAATACGGTTTTTGATATATATGTATGTATGTATGTATAGATCTATATATGGATATATATATACACGGTTTTAAATTTATATATATATATAATTATATCACTGTTTTTAGATATATATTTATAGATAGTTATATACATACAGTTTTATACATGTATATATATATTTCACTATTTTTAGGTATATATACATAAATATATATATATACGGTTTTATATATATGTGTATTCCCATATAATTAGAAGGCGGCGATGGCGATTTGCGTCACCCACTGATCAGCGGCTTCTGGCCGCCGTCGCAGTTGCCGGTTCGGCCCTCTGCCACCGGCCATTTTCTTCTCTGCCGGCATTGTTTCTTCTGCGATCTGTGACCCATCTTTCTCCTTCGACATGTCTACCACGGCGCCGTCGTTCGCTGCTGTGGTAACCGGCGCCGACACATCTCAGACAATCAACATCTCTCCCAAAACGGTATCTCGGTATAAAGGTATTCCTTTGATATCCTTTTTAGATTCGGAAATTGATGAACTTGCTGCTCCTTTCAAATATTCGTTAGTGGGTACTTTTTGGTATGGGAGACCTCCATTGAAAGTGATCAGGGAAGTTTTTGAAAAGATTGGTTTTCAACCGGATCTCCGTATCACTCTTATTGATCAGACACATATACTTCTCAATTTTCGCAATGAAGCAGACTATTTACGTTGCTTTTATCGGAGATCATGGCATATTTCTGGATGTCATATGCGGATAACGAAATGGACAGTAGATTTTGATCCGTCCACTGATGTGCCAATTGTGCCAGTTTGGATCGCTTTTCCTGGCCTTCCTGTTCATCTTCACCGAAAGGAAGCTTTATTGGAAATTGTGAAGCCCATTGGAAGTCCTATCAAACTTGATGTTGCGACAGCGGAGGGCCTTAGACCGTCAGTTGCACGTGTGTGTGTGGAAATCGACATCTCCAGAGAATTACCGCAGAAAATTTATCTAGAAGCTAAAGGCCGATTTATTCTGCAAACTGTTACTTATGAAGATTTACCTTTGTTTTGCACTTCTTGTCGACGGTTAGGCCATGCAGCCTCCACTTGCCTGCCCACTTCAGAGAATAATATTCCCCCACCGCCGCCACCCCCTCCACGTCGACCACAGGCACAGCGGTGGACTCCTGTTAAATCGCGCCCTGCTGCTCCATCTAATCCATCACAGCAGACTCCGGCGTTGTCAGATGCGGTTACTACGTGCCCTGCTGCACCATCTAACCCTTCAGAGCCAGCTCCTGATTTGTCCGAAGACCCTCCCTGCGAGGTATCCCCCACTCGCGACGCAATTTTCACTGAACATAATCCAGCAGATAATTTGGAACCATTGAGTGATTCCATGGAATCCGGTGATATTGGACATTCGTCTGATACTGACCTTCCGGTTACAGACAACATTGAAATTACTATGGTGCCAGAAGATGTCGCTACTCGCATCCAGCAGTTGCCTGCTACTCCTGATACGGATATATTAATCTCTCGCTTACAGGACTCGACAGATGATTTTATTCAGGTGGTACCACGTCGAAAACGTCGGTCAAAAAAGGATCTTCCACCATTACCTCCGTCGTCTATTCTCACACGCAGCGCTTCGCATGCGATACAGGGAAGTAACACTACCCTTTCTCAATGAATATTATGATATGGAATACACGAGGCCTTTGTGCCTCCAAGCCTCGTTTGCATCATTTAATTCATGAACATCGTTTAAATTTACTTGTGGTTATAGAGCCTAAACATGCATCTAATACTGTTTCTCGGTATGCTTTGGAGTTTGGCTTTTCCAATTCATATGCATCGCAGTCTGAACGTATATGGTTTTTCTGGCGTGATTCTTACTTTGAATTGGTCTCAGTACAGGATGAAGGGCAAATAGTACATTTTTCATTACTCTTTCGGCAATTGCAGTGTGCTTTTGTCCTCTCGACAGTCTATGGCAGCCACACGCCACTTTTGCGTCGTGCATTATGGGCTTCTTTATGTGATTTTTCGGAAAATACAACACTTCCTTGGGTTGTAGGGGGAGACTTCAATACATTCCGTTCTCTCTCAGATCATGAAGGGAGATCTCAGCCTTCACTCTCAGTTTTGCAAGATTTCAATGATTGTATAGAGTCATGTGGTTTGATGTCGCTGCCATTTCAGGGTTCTAGGTTCACATGGTCGGATGGTCGAGGTCTCGGCAGGTTACGTCGACGATTAGATTGGTTGTTTATCAATTCTGAATTTCATGATATCTTTGAAGACCTGAAGCTTACGCATCTCCCTCGAATTGCGTCAGACCATACGCCACTGCTCTTAATATGCCGACATGCTATGGGTTCACAGCGACGCACATTTCGATTTTTAGACTCATGGCTGCAGCATCCAGATTTCGCAGCTTATATGCGTGATGCGTGGAATGCGTATCCAACAATGGGAGGCATGTATGGTTTCTATGATAAATTATTTAAGTTCAAAAAGGATGTGCAGCAATGGAATAAAGACATCTTTGGTAATATTTTTTCACGAGTTCAACAAGCTGAGGCTAAGCTTACACAAGCTGAACAACAGTGGGACATGCAGCCGACAGAGGAGAGACGTACGGAATACCATCGCGCAAAGGCAGAATATCAACAAGCAGCCTCCTATGAAATGCATTACTGGAAACAAAAAGCAAGAGTCCGATGGTTGAAGGATGGAGATGCAAATACTCGTTACTATCATTCTATTGTCAAAGGCAGGCGTCTACATCTTAAGATTCAGCAAATTCAATCATCTACTGGTCTTATCTGTTCTACCCCTGATGATATCATGACTGAAGCAGTGTCGTTTTATACATCTTTATTTGCGAGAGAAGCAACGGGCAATTATGATCACATTCTATGTCATATTCCATCTCTGCTTTCAGCAGATGACAACGCCTCCTTAATTCAAATTCCCATGCCTGACGAAATTAAGGCGGCGGTTTGGCATTTGGATCCACACAGTGCAGCGGGGCCTGATGGTTTTGATGGTAACTTTTATAGAGCCTGCTGGTCAATTATACACAAGGATGTTATCTTAGCAGTTCAAGAATTTTTTCTTGGCGTACCACAACCCAAAGTTATGGCGAGTGCTTTGATCACATTAATTCCAAAGAAAGCTTCTCCTACAACTTTCAGTGATTATCGTCCTATTTGTCTCACAAATTTCATCAGTAAAGTTTGTACCAGAATCGTTGCTAGTCGCTTGAGTAAGTTGCTGCCACGTCTAATCTCCCCCGAACAAACTGGTTTCCTGCCGGGTATGGATATTTCACAAACCATTTTGCTGGCTCGAGAGATGATTCATATGCTTGATCGAGGTGGTTCACAACTCTGTCTTAAATTGGATATGATGAAAGCTTTTGACAGAGTTAGCTGGGAATACTTGGAATTAATCCTAAAGGCCTTTGGATTTTCAGGTTTTTTTACACGTATTATTCTGAATCATTTGAGTGCCACCACGCTTGCAGTTTTAATAAATGGACAACCATCAACTTATTTCCGCCCGTTTAGAGGAGTAAAGCAGGGAGATCCTTTATCTCCATTATTATTTATTTTAGCAGCAGAGGGTTTCAGCAGAGGCTTAAAAGCTTTGACATCAGCGGGTGTGTTGGAGCCGTTTCGCATGGGACGCATGCCGTTTCCAGTTACGCATTTGGCTTATGCGGATGATCTTCTCATATTTCTTCGAGGTACACAGCGAAATTTAAGACATTTTCATATGTTTCTTAAAAAATATGAAACTGCCTCAGGCCAGAAAGTGAATTTCCAAAAGAGTAGTATGATTCCTTCTGCGGCTATTACTCCACATCAGCGTCAATGTTTCATGCATATTTTGGGCATGAGTCTTGCCACTCTGCCATTTCGATATCTTGGATCATTTTTACACAAGGGCATCTCTCGTTCTCAACACTGTGTCTCACTGTTACAGCATATTGATGACAGACTTCAGGGGTGGCACTCTAAATTATTATCTACTGCAGGCCGACTCGTGCTTTTACAATCGGTAATAGCTGCACTGCCTCTTCATATTATGGCCGCGGGAGGAATCCCTAAATCGGTCATTAAAATTATTCATCGCAAAATGGCTACGTTTTATTGGGGTAGACGACATCATTGGGTCTCATGGGCAAACATTACTAAACCAAAGTCTGAGGGAGGTTTAGGCCTCCGAGATTTGACTGTCCTTCAAAAGGCATATCATTGTCGTATTTGGTGGTCTTATCATCAGCATTCAACTTTGTGGAGCCAATTCATGCATGCAAAATATGGTCAGCGGCAGGACTATATACCTCGGCTCACCGACTCACCGATCTGGAGAACAATCTGCCGTATTCATTCATTCTGCTTAATGCACACGATAAGACAGGATGATCAGCTCACATGGATACCAGCGACACTGGGGGAATTTTCAATCAAGAGTGCATATGATGTCTGCAGAACTTCCTCTCCCACTATGCTGTCGTTCTCTTTTATTTGGTCCAAGCATCATTCACCCTCTATTAGACTGTTCTTATGGCGTATTTTTCACTCAGCATTGCCTTTTCAGGATTATATTGGCCGATATATTACGGCACAGCCAACACAATGCCCGTTCTGCAGGCGCGATTCGGCCACGATTGACCATGTTTTCATATCTTGTTCTTATATTCATCCTATATGGTCTTACTTTGCAAGTGAGCTGCATTGTCCCCCTCCTTCATCCTTGCACCTACGCCATTATCTTCTTGCTTGGTGGTATCGGTCATCTTTTTCTTCTCTTATTGGGGTTTATAAAATTGTGATTCCCGCTATCATTGTTTACAACATTTGGCGTGCTTATACATCCATTGTTTATGGGGACAAAACAACATGTACAACAGTTTCTCTACAAGCCACCATCCGTTATGATATTAATCTATGGCACAAAAAAATAGCAGGCTCTAAACTTTGTGCCTATCCACGTCAAGTATTCCGATGGCTACCTCCCCCTCGGCCGCCTCGACCAGTTGTAGTTCGTTGGGTCACTCCGCCTTCTGGCCGATTGAAACTAAATGTGGATGCTGCAGTGGGCCGCCACTTTGCGCCGGGCGGTGCCATATTACGTAACCATACAGGATTATGTCTAGGAGCAATTTCATTCCGACTACCACAATGTGCTCCTCTTCATGCAGAAATCCAGGCTGCGCTTTTTGGTCTTCTTTATTTCCTTCCGCTTTATCGCTCAATTACCCTCGAGTCAGACTGCGTCCAACTAACTGATCGTATCAGGCAGTCGAACGCAACCCATGGGAATTATCACATCCGTTGGCTTCTTCATCTGGTTCATTCTCATCGACTCTCTATCAGTCATACTTATCGTGAAGCAAATATGGCAGCACATTATTTAGCACAGCAGGCCATGCTAAACCCAATTACGAAGTACTATTCCTCAGCTAATCTACCGTCTTTGGTCAAGGCAGCTGTTACTTTAGATCTTACGTCGGCTCACCTACGATTCCCTTGACACTTGCGGTCTTCCATATGGATTGGCGCTATTCTGCCTCACCTGCCTGCACCCATTGGGCTGCAGGCGGGCACGGTATGTTTTCTCATCCCACCTTTTATGCATTATGCGGTTTAATATATCAATATAACATGTTACTTTGTTTCATGGGAGCGATTTGGATATCATATTGGTGCCTATATTGCACTCTCATTGTGACATTCCCGAGTTGCGGACAATCATGCGATGACACGGAACTACATTCTAGGAAGTGCTCTGCTGGAATTTACACATTGTCGCCTTGGCTGGCTAGTCAAGGCGACTTGGGTACGCAATTACACATTTTGTTTATGCTTCTTGCTTATGGACTTTCTACTCTATTAATGTGTTCTTTTCATCCGCGCGAGATTACAAATGCGACGTCTACCATTTATATGGAGCAAGTGCACCCTCTAATCAGTCTGTCACGATGGCATCCTACTTTCTATGAAGACTTTGAAGCTTGGTTCAACTCCCTACAACACAGATCAAATGTCGGCGATTATCCTGTTTGGGGCCTCATCTTCTTCTCCTATCCGCCTGCAGCACATTTTCGGTTGTACATATTTTTCCACAAACTTCATATCAATGACAGCCGTATAAATATGTACGCTTTTTCCTTCGCCAAGGTTTTATCCACAAGGGTGGTTTTACTTGGCAAGGTTTTAATGCGGCATATCATATACGACTGGAGATATGACATTATTAGTTCGTTAATTCATTTATTTACATTCACTGACTTTTGTAATATGGTTTTCCTCCGCCACAAGTGAGGCTTTCCGTAATAAAATTTCTCTTAAATAAAAAAAAATATACGGTTTTATATTTATATATATATATCTCACTGTTTTATATATATATATATATATGGTTTCACATAGGTATATATATAGTTCACTGCTTTTAAGTATATATAGATATATATATACGGCAGTTATATATATATGTATATACAAAATATATATTTCGGCCTTAAGTCCATTTCAAGGTTAAAATATGATTTTATATGTTTTATGTGTATATATGTGTAATATATATTTTAAAGAGAGAAAATGAATAAGTATTTGTGTATTATGTTTTATGTATTATGTACATATGTATTATATATATATATATATATATATATATATATATTTAGGTTTTATGTTCTATTTGTGATTATGAATAATTTTTATATGTATTATGTACACATAAGTATACTATATATGTTAAATATGAATAATGGTATTTTGAATATCTTATATACTTATATATGTAGAGTAAATAAATTGTTACAAGCATATATTTTTTTTTGAGAAAAACTTCTTTTATTAAATAAAAACCCTCACTTATGGCGGAGGAAAACCATATTACATCAAAGCATAACGCAGATACAAATTAGTCGATTATCAGCATCCAGAATATATATGATATGCCGCATTAAAACCTTGCCGGGTAAAACCACCCTTGTGGATAAAACCCCGGCGAAGGAAAAAGCGTACATATTTATATATCTGGAATGGTGATAGACACTATTTAAACAAAAGGTACAAGAGAAAAAGCCTGTTTGAATCCAGTAATAAAGGAAAGCCGACTGAAGGACCACTTTGCTTGAATGATGTTTGGTGACATAGAGTATGTTGACAGGATTTAGGCCAGCTGGAGAAGGGACGACAGCGATACCAACCCGTTGATGCATAAACCTCATCCATAGACAGACAGTAACTGCTGACGGGACTCTGAGAATGTGTGCGAGCCAATGCCTCACCAATACCACAAGAGAATGAGAGCGTAAGAATATAAGCAATGCAAGCCAATGAAAAGTGTGAGAAGTGCGGCCATAGATACAACCTGTACTGCCGGCACATGATGAAGTGCCAGCAGAACTACATGTGCAAAGCCAAACCACGCATCCGACCGGGGAGAAATGATAAGCTGGCGGCTGTGTCTTGTGCAATAGAAAATTGCCGCAAATGCCTTTGTTGTTCCCTCCAATGCTCATAACCGACAACAAATGCAAAGCATAACTCAATGTCAGCTGGCTGAAGTGTGTAAAAGAATAATCTGAATGCCTGAGAAAAGAAAACGTACCGAGGCTGCCTGTACTGATCAGTGTACAGGCAGTGAGAAGATGACATGGCCAATCCATATGGAAGACTTGAGAATTGCGTACATCCATGAAGCGGCGGGTCTCAGTCATATCGCAGCAGCCATTGCACATAGGAAGAAAAACAGCATTAACAGAGACTATCAGCGAAAACAAACAGCTGCAAATGTAATAAATATGAGGCGTACCGATTCTGCCCGTGTCCCTTAGTACACGGGCAGAGAATTGCCAATAAATCCAACTCATTTTTTAGAAATGAAGATCATGCTGCGCGTAAAGCCACCGAGGAAAGATCAAGTGCCACCGAAGCCTTGACCAGGGGTGGAAGAGTAGAGCTGTTGTACTCCCCCGTTAGAGGCTGCAACATTGCATGTTGTGCTAGATAGTGTGCCGGCATATTTGTCTCACGATATGTATGCACTAAGTCTAGGCGATGCTGACAAATGAGCTCATGTAGTAGACGGAGATGATAATTGCCTGTTGATCGACGCGGCCTGCTTAGGCTTGCAAGCATTTGAGCACAGTCTGATTCTACAATTATCGAACGGTAAAATTGGAGGAAATACAGCAGGATAAACAGGGTGGCCTGTATCTCAGCCTGCAGAGGGGGGCAACGAGGTAGCCGAAATGAAAGGGCCTTGATGCATGAACCATTATGATCGCGGAGGATTCCGCCGCCCGCCGCGTAGTGCTGTCCCACAGCGGCATCCACATTTAGTTTGAGCCTGCCAGAGGGAGGGGTTTGCCAGCGCATAATTCGTAGTCTAGGCGGTCGAATCTGAGGAAGCCAGGGTAGAGGAGCAAATGGAAGTGCAGCTAGCTTGGTTTCCTGTATCTTCATCATCCACGTGTGAATATCAAAATGAATAGAATTACGGACTGCGGTTGTGGAGAAGCGAATGGTGTCACCATAAGTTAGCTGCGCATAATGACGCCAAATATTATTTAATATTATCCCAGGAAGTATTAGCCGCAAGACGCCTAGGAGAGATGTGACATTGGATCTATACCACCATGCCATGATATATTGCCTAAGCGATAATGTTGACGGATGCACGCCATCAAGCTCCGCGGCAAAAAAACTCCAGAGAAAACGGATGCGCGAGCATGTGATGAACAAATGGTCGACCGTAGCTGAATGTGTTTTACAGAAAGGACATTGAGTTGGCCGCGCCATGGTGTAGCTGCCTATATAATCTTCGAATGGGAGGGCCGAATGAAACATGCGCCACAAAAACATTTGAATGGAAGGCGAGTGGTGTTTACTCCAAATAAACCTAGCCGACATTAACGTAGGCCGTGAAATCCGACAAATCATGTATGCTGATTTTATCGAAAACTCTCCCGAAGGCGTAAGCGCCCATGATAGAAACGTGCCCAATCCACTAGAATTTGGGAGACAAATGGGATGAATGCGACAGATAGATTTCCAGACCGGGGAATCTGTAAGTCTTGGAATATAGTCATTCCGTCTCCCATATTTATGCTGCATATACCTACTCCATAGAGTGTTTTGGCACTGATATTTCCACCAAATTTGGCATTGATATGCCTGTTGTAGCTCTCGAAGGTTACGAATTCCCAAGCCACCTTCTTCTACTGGTATAGAAATGTCTTTCCATGCCACCCAATGATGCCTTTCCCCCCAATAAAATGCTGCCATCTTTCTTTCAAGCACTCGAATGATAGATTGCGGCATACCACCTGCCGCTAGTATATGTAGAGGTAGCGCTGCCAGAACCGAACGGATCAGGACAAGTCTCCCTGCCATAGAAAGAAGGCGAGAATGCCAGCCATTTAATCGGCCATCCACGTGCTGTAAGAGTGACGAAAAATGTGAAGCCCGTGGAATTCCCTTATGCAGATAGGATCCGAGATAGCGAAATGGCAGAGTGGCTAATCTCATGCCAAGAGTATCTCTGATTATATGACAATGCCGACTCGTGATAGCAGAGGATGGTATGAAATTACTTTTTTGGAAATTTACCTTCTGACCTGAAGCGATTTCGTAAGTAGTGAGAAACGCATGGAAGCGCCGTAAATTCTGCTGTGTACCACGAAGGAAGATGAGCAAATCATCTGCATATGCCAAGTGAGAAATAGTGAACGGAACTCTGCCCAACCGAAATGTCTGGATTCTGCCTGTTTCCACCAGAGCCTTCAGCCCCCTGCTAAATCCCTCAGATGACAAAATAAATAGCAATGGCGATAGAGGATCTCCCTGTTTTACTCCCCTGAATGGCCGAAAATATGGCGAGGGTTGACCATTGATTAAGACTGACATTTTCGTTGCTCTTAGATGATTGAGGATAATCCGAATGAAAAAATCAGAGAAACCAAACTTGTGTAGGAGCAAGCGAAGATAATCCCAACTCACCCGATCAAAAGCCTTCATCATGTCTAATTTAAGACATACCTGCGGCCCACCCCTGTCCAGCTGATGAATCATTTCCCGAGCCAAAAGCACCTGAGTGGAAATATCCTGACCCGCAAGAAATCCTGTCTGCTCTGGTGATATTAAAGTGGGTAATAGCCTATTCAGCCTTGACGCAATAACACGAGTACATACTTTGCTAATAAAATTGGTGGGTATATATATATATATATATATATATATATATATATATATATATATATATATATATATATTCGGCCATTAAGTAATTTTTGGATTAATTGACTTTAATATGTTTCAATAGTTAAGATATAATATGTGATGAAATATAAGTAAATTTGAATGTATATAATATATTATAAGACAAATATATATAAATGTATATATAAATGATTTATTTTCGGCCCTTAGGCCTTTTATGAGAAAATAAACTTATTATGTAGTATACATATGTATATATGTATAATATATATGTTAAGATATGAAAATGAATAAGTTTTGGATATTACATACTATATAGTAAAAGGATTTTTATAAATGTATACATAGTATACATATTTCGGCCATTAGGCCTTATATGATGAAAGGACTTTATTAAAATGTGTACTTATAAGTGTATATTATATGTATTATATATGTTAAGGTATAAGATTAATAAGTGTTGGATATCATATAGAATATCATAAGATAATTAAGTATGTATATATATATATATGTGGGTACTTACATTCGGCCTTTAGGCCTAATATCATAAATGATTTTATTTCATGTTAATTGTATTCTATGTGTTAGATATGAATATGTGTAAGTTAAGATATAAGTTATGAAATCCATAGATGATATGTTGACGGAGATAGGAAGTTTATGCCCTAAGTACTTAAGTTATGATTTATGAAGTCTATGTGTAGACTTGATATTATGGAAGGAGGGTTATGGTATTTCTTTAAGTTATGATAATTAGACTGTAAGTATGTAAGTGATGTTACTAGTGGTAGTATGATAAGATACCCTTATTTGACCGAGTCTCACGTAGCATGAAAACAAGATTTGCAAAGTTATGTTGTCACATCTCATGTTTTGAAAGTTCACATGCATGTGAATAATAAACGCGAGACGACTGATTTCATCGACACACGTTATGTTATGTTATGTTATGTTATGTTCATGATTACGATCATGTTATGTTCGCCAGTGTGACATTGGTACCGGGGTGGTAGATATCTGGGGCATATGATTACGTATGTGGTTGAGTGTAACACCGGGTCTGGGACACGGGATCTCTGTCATAGCGCGTCACCGTTGGTACATGTACATATGTTATGATGTTTATGTCGTACATGTATTATATGGGGGATCAATCGGTATGTCGTGCGTTATTATTCTTATGAAAAGTGCTATAGCCAATGATGAAAATGTTATGTCTTCATGTTATGAATATGTCATGTTATGCAAGTTATGAAAACCATGTCATGATTATGAAAAGTCATTTTATGAAAAGTCATGTTTTATGCATCACGTCATGATCATGCTACCATATGTTACCTTCAGAAGATCCTTAAGTTATGATATCATTGATCTTAGTATGAGCTATGAGCTAGAAGCTAAGTATGGACATGATATGATGTTACAGATCAGGTACAATGAGATGTTGATATGTTATGTTAATGTAGTGTTAAGCATGAGAATGTAGTACATGTAAGATATGTGAGTATAGTATAACTTATAGATTATAAGTTAAGTATGGATATAGTATGATGTTACGGATTAAGCAGAATGAGATGCTGTTATGCTATATATGCTTTGAAATCTTCCTTATTTACCTGCTTTCAGTTTACAACAGTTTACCGATATGATATGATACTTTACTTGTTAAAAAGGAGACGTGTTTATTATAATCAAAATTTACGATTATTATGATTTGTCATCCCGTCTCCCCATATATGATCCACATGTTGTATCTAGTAAGACTATTTGCTGAGCGATTAAAAGTTGGTGGTTATCGCTCATACTTGCCTCATTTATCACTTTCCAGATAACAGGTGTCACTATACAGACTTGTTGAGGACATGCTAGATAGACCATTGATAACGAAGAGCATACTGAGAGATTTCTTTGAAGGCATTGGGTATCGATTTATGATGTATTTCAGAAGATTTCAGTATTCTATATATGATGATTTGTACAGATTATGATGTAGTGCATTGTATGTCGATTATGATTTGTTTATGTTATGATGCTTCCGCTGATCGATTCATTATTAATGTCGACATGTACATGTATAGTATCGACGCCTTGTACTCTATGGAGTAGAGTACGGCGGGTGCACTGAGCCGAAACCCTGGTTTCGGAAGGGGCACTACAAATAGATTCGAAGGGGAGACGTTACCGCCTCAGATCCGGGAAGGTAGATCTGAACACTCTATTGTTTTCTTGGCGATGATGTTTTGTAAGAAAAGCATGAAATATCATAATCTCATTTTTATCATGTTGCATCACACGTACATATATATGCATGTCACACTTACTGAGTCATCGTGTAGTGACACATGATACTTAGACTAAGTTGTTGTAACTTGGTAGCTCCTAAGTATGACCTCCTTTAGTATGATCCTTGATATGTACGAACTTATGCATGTTACGATCTTTTATCGTCACGTTCTTTATTAAGTAACGATCTTGCTTAAGTTATGATCTTGATGCATTAAGTGTTGATCACTATCGGATATTGGATGGAGGACAGGTATGTTTTTAAATCGAAATTTTTGGGGTTCGGTTCTTGTATGTACTTTCCATTTAATCCTCAATTATTATAGTATACTTGCTGGTGACTTTGCCACTCACCCCCTATTTTTCCTCCCAGAGGCTGCAGAGAACAAGGTAGAATGGATTGAGGATGAACCTAGGGTTCCCTACCCGTCAGTGCAGCGAAGGATGAACGGATTAGGAGACATGACCTGACGATTATGACTGGTGAGTGAGTATGTAATGGTGATGGGAAACATTTACTTTTTGAGAATTTTGATACTTTTGATTTGGGTTGTAAAACTAAGAATGATCTCATGGATGTTTTTAATTTAAAATTTTTATTCTGCCACGATTTCGCTTATTTGATGACGTATAAGCGCGGAACTCCATGCATTTTATCGTGGATTACGATACGTTATGGATCGACGCCTATTACTCTCCTTAGTGAAGTACGGCGGGTGCACCGGATTCTGGCTAGGCAGAGATGCGGGGCACCACACTATTGTTTCTGGATCCGAAAACGGTCACATCATCAATCAAAGTCATCAGGTCTATTCTCTCCGGGCCTGTACGGTCATAAACATCATAATTAGGTCTATTCTCTCCGGGCCTGTACGATCATAATCATAGTCAGGTCTATTCTCTCCGGGCCTGAACGGTCATAGTCATCAGATCAATTAACCCCGGATCTGGAGCGGGTCCTGCTGGCCAGAAATATACAGTACCGGTTGAAAGCGTTCTTTTCAAAATGGAGTCTTTTCTTTAAAAACGCTTTTTCATCATTCTTTATCGTAAAAATCAGTTCCATAAATCATGTAAATGACGATGATGCAATGTATGACATGCACTATGCAATCCGTGACAATATGTATTACATACATACAAATACGAACTTATTCTTTAGGCTGGAAAAATTTCCAGAATTACTGTTCCAATTACGCGGCCTCAAAACCTCACATGTTTGGCCAATTATCATGATTTCTTGTCATAAATATGCATAAGGGTGTCTTTTCTACTTGCCATAAACTTTTCGTAACGTTTCGAGGCATGCAAGACCCTTAAACTATTAAATTACCAAACGATGTACAGCTGAATTCAGCACTGCAGTACTTTTCTTTAACCTTTCTTTCAAGCCCAATAAGTTTTATTTAATTTGGGCCAAGCCTGGAAAAATGCTGCAAACATGCCAATAATTAATGTCCATAAGCCCAAATCGATTAAACCGGTCTAAATCACAAGAACGAAGTCTCCCAAATAGTTTCGCAATTCGGCCCAATTTTCCAGTTTTGTAACGTTCACCTAATTTCAGTAGTTACCCCTTAAAATAATAATTCCAAGCTGATTAATTTACTTAAACATGCTCACCTATGTCTAGGTAGTTACCATACAAATTCCAAAGCAATATAATAACTTGAGAGGGGTCATATACTTGCTTTCCCAGAGACGGTTTCATGCTGGTCCTGGAGTGGCCAGTTTTAATGCAAATTTTATTGTGACCAAAGCGTAAATCGTTTTTCAAAAATTCCAACTCACAGACTTAGTAAACACATAAGACTAACATCCTACCAAAAATCAGCCCTTTTGCATGTTTTTAAAGTCCATTTTAGGGTCAATTAACACGCCACTTAAATTCTGTCCAGTCCAGTAATTTCAACTGGACCAGTCCTACTAAAAATTTCATTAAAAATAAATCGTAATTCCTTTTACTAAAATTCCAACTCTGATATTTACTACACACATAGGTCTAGTGTCCTGCCAAAATTAGCTTAATTGAATACTTCTAACGTCCCTTTTCAGGTCCTACAAAACGTCACAATATTCTGCCTTGTTCCAGTAAATTCCATTTTTGTCACTTTTCCTTACCACAAATGTCCCAACTTGAGTTATTCTTCATGAATGACCTACTAACCATCAAATACAGTTTTTAGCATACACCTTGCAGGTTCTAATACATTCCAACGTTCACCTACAAATCACTTCAACAATGATTTTGAAAATTACACATAGCACAACTTGAATTTGCACATTTTGTACATAGTAAGGTCTAGTCTTGGAACATCTAACTTGTATGTCTCATAACCCCTCAAAACAGCCCGTTTTCACTTACATGCAAGGCTGAACTTATATTTTCATAATGAACATATTACACTTAAATCATAAAGCATGCATCTTGTACACATCCTTTACCCCACAAGTTACAATCTATCACGAGACCCACATTTATACCTCCATTTTCATCCAACCGTCCCCCTTACATGTCAAAGAAGAGAACTCTGCCATATTCATCTTAGATTAACATCGTATTCATACTTAAGTGAAAAGAATCCTCCTTTGAAGAAAATCTCATACATGCAAGCCACTTATCTTAAAAATCCGAAAACTTCATGCTTCAAACTTAACATTTTGCATCTAAGGTTAAAACTTAGTAACATCTAGACATTCAAGCACATACTTTCACACACAAGTCATGAATATTTATAGTGTACTTGCCTCTTCAAGCTTATCCTTTCCTTAGCTTGGAAAATGAAGTGAAGTCTCCCTCCTCTTCACATATGAACCCCAAGGTTTTGGAGGGAAAAAGAGGACAATTGTTAGTCATGTTCTTAAGTGAAAGATGTAACTAAATAGAGGCTAAATGGACTTACCAAGATGAAGCTTGAGTGGTGTTCAAACCTCTTAAGACTAGCACCTCTTAAAAGCTTGAAAGCTTGAACCTAGTGACCATGGAGGTCACGGTTTTTGAGCAAGAAAGGGTAGTAATGTGAGCTTAACTTCATGAAAAATATAGAAATTCTCTTAAAGAGTTGAGGATATACTCACCTAGGACAACTTGAACTTGGATGAATCCTAACCCTTCTTGGCTCAACTTGGTCGTGTGCCTTGAGGAGAAGAGAGGGAAAGTTTCTTGTGAATTCTTGAGGGTGGAGAGTAAGAGAGAGTTCTAGGGCTTTCTTGGAGAAAGTTTTCTCCACTTAGGCTAAGGGTTGGCCGTTGGAAGCAAGAGAGAATAAGGGGGTAACCTTGGCATGGTTAAGTTAATTAACCCAAGTTACTTTAGCTAATCAATGTTACTTTTTAATGTGTAACTAGGATGAAGTAACCATTGTAAAGGTTTTAAGTTAATTCTTGGCTTTCACCATGGTTAACCGGCTATTGGAGCCCCTTGGGTTGCTCCCTCACGCTTTTGTAGCTTTTGAGGGTGTTTAAGTGAAAAGTTTCTATGTAGTTGGGGGAGAGGTTAATGGTGAAGTTGATCTCACAATTCCCTCCCTTTTTCTTGTAACTCACAGTTCTAGGTGTTTATCCATCCCTAAGTAATATCATAGTTTGACTACTATATGCATAAACTACTTTATAATATTGCTTTTGTAAGCATTTAAGGAGAGTAGTTGAGACCCCTTTTTGGCAAAAGTAGTCTTAAGTCCCTCATTAGACCTCTTAACTGACGGTTGGGGGAGGGAAGAAGGTAATACCCTTTCCCTTTATCCTTCTTAATCTCCATTTAATTAGGGTACTAAGTGCTCTGGTAACTTTTCACACTTACTTTAAGAAGACTACTAAGGGTTAGATGACTTGTAAGAGGAAACCCTATTATGGCATCCCCAAGACCCTTATGGCCAAGATTTATGAGAAATCTTGGGAGGGTAAAGCTATACTTCATAAGACATGCTTGTCTCATTTATATCTATAGAATTTACTTTAAACAAAGCAGTTGTAATAAAGTTTAATAAAACCTATCATAAGGATTCGACCTCATAAATTACTACTTGTAAGAGACCTTTTTAGAAGGTTTAATGAGAGCTACTAGGTAGTTGGGGGAAATATTCATAGTAAAATCTTGATTCCTATTTCCTCCTTCCATGTGTTTTACGGTTTCTAAGGGAATTTTGAGGAGTTACATACCCTTATAATAGCATCACATTGTGATAACTTCATGCATAACTATTTTGTATGATTGCTTTAGTAAGCAATTAAGGTGTGTAGTTAGCCTTTTTAGCAAAAGGTGGTCTTCTACTCCTTACTTCTACCCGGCGGTTTTAATGGAAAGAGGGGTACCTTTCCTTCTTCCTACTTTTTAAGTCTTATTTAGTAGAACACTAAATGCTAGAATAACTTTCCATGTTTTCTTGCAAGAGTTAGTTACTTGTAGTAAAAGAAACTCCAATTGATGTTCCCAACCCTCCAAGCCAAAATTTGAGTAGTCTTGGGAAAAGTTTAGCAACTCACATGCTTCCTAATTCATACTTTGTGGTAATATACTATTTTCCTTTAATATTGAAATAAACGTTGGTAAAGCCAAAAATATTCTCCTTCCGAAATATCGTTCTGTTGTATCACTTCACTCTAGCCCTGGATACCATACCATTTTTGGTGGGTTACAACAAAGACGGCATAGGGATCACCCACATGATCTTATTATAGGTGACATCACTCACGATGTGCGACCACATTGAAGAATAAATCCGGAGGAAATAAACCAATTTCATGCTATGATATCCGAAGTTGAACCTAAAATGTGTTTAATGCTTTGAGTGATTCTTCTTGGATTGATGCTATGTATGATGAACTTAATCAATTCGTAAGAAATGATGTATGGGATTTAGTGCCACGACCACAAGATAAGATAATAATAGGCACAAAATGGGTGTTTAGAAATAAAATGAATGAAGAAGGAAAAGTTGTTAGGAACAAGGCTAGACTAGTAGCACAAGGATATAATCAAGAAGAAGGAATAGATTATGACGAAACATTTGCACCCATAGCACGTTTAGAAGCAATACGACTTTTACTTGCTATTGCTTGCATGAAAGGTTTTAAACTATATTAAATGGACGTAAAAAGTGCATTTTTAAATTGCTTTATACAAGAAGAAGTAGATGTGAAACAACCACCTGGTTTTGAAGATTTGAAACACCCCAATCACGTGTACAAACTAAAGAAGGCATTTTATGGTTTAAAGCAAGCACCTAGGGCATGGTATGATCATTTTGCTACTTTTCTTTTGGAAAATGGTTTTAAAGAGGCACTATAAATAGCACTTTATTCTTAAAACAAGAAAAATTGTATTTACTAATCATTCAAAATTATGTTGATGACATCATTTTTGGCTCTACATCTCATAAACTTGTTGAAGATTTCGAAACATGCATGAAATCCGAATTTGAAATGTCTATGGTTGGTGAATTGAATTATTTTCTTGGCTTGCAGATTAAACAAACGAGTAAAGGTATACATATAAGCCAAGTTAAATATATAAATGACATGATTAAAAAGTTCAATTTTGAGAATTTAAAACCATCCCCCACCCCTATGAGCGTCACCACTAAACTAGATAAGGATGAACATTGAAAGGACTTTGATAGTGCTTTACATAGGTCTATGATTGGCTCTTTGCTCCATCTTACTGCTAGTAGACCTGATATCATGTTCAGTGTATGTATGTATGCACGTTTTCAAAGTCAACCTAAAGTGTCTCACTACAATGATGTGAAAAGAATATTTCGATATATTAAGCACATACCCACTTTAGGCATTTGGTATGATAAAGATTGTGAATTTAACTTGCATGCCTATACTAACGCAGATTATGGTGGATGTAAAATAGATAGAGAAAGCACGAGTGGCACTTGTCAATTTATAGGAAATTCACTTATTTCATGGTTTTCTAAAAAGCAAGCAAGCGTAGTCTTATCCACCACTGAAGCTGAATACATGGCACTTAGCCTTTGTTGCACACAATTACTACGGCTAAAACAACAACTTTCTGACTTTGGGATTACGATAAATCAAATTCTAATTTATTGTGATAGTATGAGTGCCATAAACTTATCTAAGAACCCAGTTCTACATTCTAAGGCAAAGCATATAGAAGTACGCTATCACTTCTTTCGTGATCACGTAAATAATGGTGATATTGTCATAGATCACGTACGCACCGAGGCACAAGTAGCTGACATCTTTACCAAAGCACTAAATCAAGCCACGTATGAAAATCTTCGTTCTAAATTAGGCATGATTTCTGCTGATTTGATTTGATATCTCTTTCCATATTTACATGAACTTTTGATTGTCTTTTCAAAATAAAAGGGGAGAGAATGCATGATTTAAGGGGGAGAGAGAGATTGATTGCACAAATCAAGGGGGAGAGATTTCAAAATTTGAATTTATGCGCGATTGGAGGGGGAGTTACAAAATTTAAATCATGAACTTCGGTTATTTTGTAAATCATCAAAAGGGAAAGATTGTAGAGAAAAAAGGGTTTGTGTGATTACAAAAGACATGATTTAAATAACGTGTACTAAAGAAATGCATGACACGTTTTATGACTTGACACGTTTTTGCATGAAACCTGCCTTATATAGTTCTTATATAATGTTGTCGTACTAACGAACCATGAAGTTTCAAAGCTTACATCAAATGGCGCACATTTGTTGTGTTTGAACTATTTTCAGGTGCCACCATTAATGAACTAAACTAGTTCATTAAGTGAAGTACTTAGTTAAATGAACTAAGTAGTTCACTAAATGAAGCCATATTTGGAAAAGGCACAAAGGCAACAAATTGAAGAAAGGAGAGTTCTCTCCCACCTATGTCTACACGTTTTTTATATATGTATATATATTCAGATTGTTTTTAAAAGGCACTATACACATATATTCCAACGTACTACCGACACGTTATATATTTTACAAACGTACGTTAGCGTCACACCACTATATTTAACTCATATTTATGAGTATATCCAGGTCTTATATCGTATGGTATAAGTCATGGTGATGACAAAATTATTACGACATGTTCCAAGGTTTTAAACCAAAAATCGTTGTATCGAGTAAATACCGAAACTTCGCCAACGTGTCACGCACTTGCCATATATAGATGGCAAGCCCCTACACTTAAAAAATGACCAGAAATTTCATGGTATACATGTTATATTCATCCCTGAAATCATTCCATGATGCCACACGCAAATCACCCTCAATTAAGGCCAAATTGTGGAGATTTCAAATTCAACTTTTTAAGCACATGGGGCGCCACTTACTTCAGTCATTAGAGCTGAATTTTCAAGTTATTCTATGTATATTATGTGTGACATAATATATATAACATGTGTAAAAAGTTTGAATGCAATCGAAGAAAAATCGCGTAATCGACAAAAGTCGAAAATTCGGTTTTCTACGAACACGACTGTTGTATCCCGAAAAAATTCGCCTATACCGCCGACTCTTATGAGATGAGTCACTAAGAGTTAGTCACCCGAGTATGTTCATTTAAATTCCATTTATGTTATTTTAACATTCTCCCATGGAATTTCCTCAAAGTAAATATTGTGGGAAATTTAATATAATTATATAAGTGTGTCACATGACACAAGTGAAATGACAAAAATACCCTCCCAAGACCTTCTAAATTCGGCCACAAGGCCTTGATGGACCATAGAATATTTTCCAATTATAAGAG
>AP025046.1:18228578-18300425 GCA_036186865.1 Eustoma russellianum | reverse complement strand
AAATCATGTCCCTACTATATATATTATAGGACTAAGAGAATAGTTTAGAAAGTTTACCAACTCTTTAAACTCCAAGGGTCTAGCCTTTTTCCATTGCCAAAATAGGATACCGCACTATCTTTGATCTTGAACTGATAGAGAGGTGCTCTTTGTTGGATATATGGATTGAAGATTTCAATTTCATGAGCTATTTGATTTCTTCCACTTTGCCTTCTCCATGGATTCCAAGCTCCTACATAAGACAAATGTCTATCCATAGGTATCCTTTTGTTGTTGGGTCCATCTTGGTTAGTTCTCATGTATTTAGGCCTACAATAATACTTAGAGCTTTTCTTTGCTCTACAAACACTTACCACATGACCCTTTTTTTGTTACAAAAGAAACAAGTAGGTGCATGATGTGATTGTGCGTTTTTAGGCTTGGAAGGTTTAGCTACCTTCATAGACTTAGAAATCTGTTGACATTCTAAGCACTTCCTTTGGAAGTATCAAATTAGCCTTAGATGAATCACATAAAGATGTCTCTTTTATCTTTAATAATTTTATATTAGTTGAAGTAGTAGAATCTTTAAAACCTAAGTTTGATTTTTTATTTACTACTTTTTGTTTACCAAGAGGTTTTTCATGGACAACCTTCTCATATGTGGCCTTATGAAGTTCTTCAAGTTTAAAACATTTATTCTTAATCTCTATGTGTTTCTAGAGCTAAAGATATATGTGTCTCTAAGATGACATCATGCTCTAGACGAAGCAAAATAAGAGAGTCATGCAAATTTTCATTTTCTAATTTGCATAAATTAAGTTCCTTTTTAGCATGCTTGTACTTTAATGCAAGATTTTCAAATTCCTCATATAAAGTAATATATTCATCTTATAATTTATCAAATGAGGAAGTTGAAAGAGATACCTCTTTGTCATCTTCAAAAGCTATGTGACATATTGCTTCTCTATCATTGTGATCATCTTCATCTTTGTTTGATTGATGACCATCGTTTGATAACTCCTCAAGCTTTTTCCATGTCTCATGTGGAGAGAAGATGCCTTGAACCTTTATTAGCTCATTGTGTGAAAGAGAGAGATGGAGGATATCAAGAGCTTTCCCTTCTAGCTCAAAATTTTTCTTATCTTCATCATTGTAGTCATCCACCTCCTTCATTACTACTCTCCCGTTCTCTTCCAACTTAGTTTGTGGAGGTACTCCCTCTATGACCATTCTCCATATGTCATAACCACATCCACATAAATATGCATTCATCCTATATTTCCATAAATAATAGTTTTGTGTATCAAATAGGGGAACTTTTGTGTTTGGTGCTGTGAATATAGTGGCTGGTTCGAGAGTTGAGCTATATGATGTAGAGGTTGTCATTGCCATGTTTTTCAATGATATTTAACCTTGCTACTTGCAAAGATTGACCAAGAAATCAAGGTTAGGCTCGGATACCAATTGTAAGGTCCGTGATGAACACTCTAGAGGGGGGTGAATATAGTGTTGGGCAATTTTACAGAATTTTCTCGGTTTAGCTCAACACAAAACAAATGTACTCAAAATCAACAAAGAAGGAGATGAGAGATAATGAGTGAAGACACAAGATTTAGAGTGGTTCGAATCTTAAATGATTCTACTCCACTAACATTTTGCTTTCAAAGTGGATTTTCAACAACAACTTTCTTATTACCTTTGATAAGGAACAAGAACAACAACAGCAACAATTACATTGACTCTAGTGCAAGCAATAACTACAACAACAACAACAACTTATTGCACAACCAATATATGCAATATCAACAACAGCAGCAGCAACTTGTTTCACATACACTTTGTGCAACCTCAACAACAACAACTATAAGCAAGAACAAGTTCTTGCTTCCTCACAACTTCAACAAAGTTCTCTCAAGAACTTTCTCACAGTAGGTTGAATGAAGTAGTACGGATCACACTTTCTTTCTAATCTAAACACAAGCAAGAGATCAAATGTTTATGGTTCCTCTTGTGTTAGACTACCTATCTCTCAATATACAACAATGAAGAACAAAGAAAGGCTTAAAAAGCTTTAAGCACTTTTACACATATGAGAGAAATATACAACAATGAAGAATGAAGCTTGATGATGGTGAAAGTGTGTGTTTGCCTCATCCAAGCATCATCTATTTATAGGAGATGTTCACCATGTTTTTGAAGCCTCCACCATGTCTTCAACTACATCAAATGTCAAGATAATGTCCAAATAATCTTTAGCTAACCTATGGAGTGATTTGATCCTCAATAGCCAACCTAGAATAGCTTAGACATGGATATAATAGTCAAGGAAGCATGTATTATGTCAGAGTAAAGTCCACAAGAAATTTGATCAAGATTGGAAAGAGAAAACACCATGAATCTCCCTTGGATTTTGTTCTAACATTCATAAAAATTTGAATTCTGGGGGACATCGATCGATCTATGTGAGGGTATGATGTACATCGCTCGATCTATGTGAGGGTATGATGTACATCGATCGATCTATGTGAGGGTATGATGTTAGACAGTATGATTTCAGAAAGATTCTGGATGACATCGATCGATCTATGTCAGGGTATGATGTACATCGATCGATCTATGTCAGGGTATGATGTTGGACAGTATGATTTCAGAAAGATTCTGGATGACATCGATCGATCTATGTCAGGGTATGATGTACATCGATCGATCTATGTCAGGGTATGGTGTACATTGATCGATCTATGTCAGGGTATGATGTACATCGATCTCTGTTTTAGAGATCTATGTCAGGGTATGATGTACATCGATCTCTGTTTAGAGATCTATGTGAGGGTATGATGTTGATTTCTTATTTCCAAGTATAAAATGACTTTTCATTCCTTTTTCAAACATCTTTTAAGCTTCATCAAAACAGTCATATCCCAACAATCTTACCATATGTGAGAGATCTATCTCTCAAAATGGATTTTTCTCATTTTGTTATAATTCCAAATTATGAAATATCTTTTTGTCTCATTTTCAACAATATTTTAAATTCATCAAAACAATTCATTTTCCAACAAAAAGAAATTCATTCATGAAGTACATATAACAAACTCAATAAACTTTTGTGGTAGAAATTTTAAGTATAAGGGATGTGTTTTTACCTAATCAAATATATTATACCGCAACGAATTCGGAATAGGTTGAAGCCAATTTTCCTTTTCTCCTAATACTTTTGGTTGCGTGAGGTTTGAGGAGGAAGAAGAATATGTGTTTTTTTTCTCTAGTTGTTGGTGTTTGCTGGGGGAGGAAGGGAACGGTAGGGACTTGGGTTTGGGGGTTATTGGTAGAGATTTTTTTTATATAAGCTAAAAGGATAAGGTTTGGGGTCAAAGGGAGAGGTGTTCTTGGGCACAAAGTGTAGATTTTTTTATATAAACTAAAAGGATAAGGTTTGGGGGAATTATGCCCCCCACGACTGACCATTACTTTTATTATTATTTTTAATTTTTAATTTTTTTGCGATTAAACTTTTTTTATAAAAATTAAACCCTTTTCCTTATTTTTCTTAAAATAAAAATACCGGTAGTAACACGGTGTTGGACAATTTTTTGGATTTTTCTCTATTTTGCTCACTCAAACCTTAAAATACTCACCAAAATAAGAAAGAAGGAGATGAGAGATTGTGAATGAGGACACAAAATTTACAATGGTTCGAATCTTTTCTATTCTACTCCACTACAACTTTGTTTTTAAAGTGGATTTTTAACAACTTTCTTCTTTCCTTCATCAAGGAACAAGAACTAAAGCTACAACTACAACAACTATTGTAATAACAACTATTGCAACAGCAGCTTGTGCAATAATAGCTCCTACAACAACTACAAACAAGAGACTTAGGGCTTTTCTGCTTACTTCTTCACAACTTCAATACCGTTCTACCTAAGAACTTTTATCGAATGAGTTTCAGGAGAAGAAATGAAATGACACTTTCGAGACAAGTCTAAATCATAAGAGCTCAAATATATTTATTTTCTCGTTTTAGGCATCGATACTCACACAATATAACAATGAGAACAAATAACGAGAGTTTAATGAGCTTTAAGCATTTTTATACTTTGAGATCTTTTTAATATCAACGGGAATGGAACTTGAAGAAGGTAAAAGAGTATTCTTGCCTCTTAAAAACATCTTGTAGAAATATAGGCCTTAAAATAGAATTTAAGATGTTGGCAATAAATAAACAATCAATATGGAATAGATAGGAGAGAGGTATAAACTTTTGTAGTTTGAAAATCATATCGTAACGGCTATATTTTAAGATACTGAACTCATGAACAGACGTTCGATAAATTTCACCGAACTCACATATGAGTTTGGTCCTTAGTTCGATCTCTCATTTTTTTGTCAACAAACTCATCACGGAACTGAGTTTGGTCCTGATTCGATCTCATCTATTAGAAATCCATGTTTATCAGTAAACTCATCATTGAACGTTCAGTGACTGTAAATGGTGAATTTATACATTTGAGTTTGGTCAAACTTTCACTTTGACTATTTGACCAATTTGAATTTATCTGAGCAGATGTTCGGAGCTGTTATTCCTGGGTTTGGTGATTTGAATTGTCAAACACAAATTATAAGTTCGATGGTGCGTTTGGTCATTTGGACAGAAAGTTTTCTGAAGGTTCACTGATGAAGACATAGAGCACAATCCACAAGAAGAAGACATGCAGAAGGATGGAATGCGAGGTCCCATGTCCCAGAAAGCTTCAAAGGGGCCAATCACTAGGAGCAAAGTAAAGGAATTGAAGATGGATGTTCACTCATTACTTGTTGAACTTGTGGAAGACTGAGAAGACAATGCTGCCGAGCATTGGTGCTATCTTTTAGAGGCTCTAACGCTGGTTGAAGATGAAAGCTTGTGATGGAGGGTGGACTGAACTTAACGTTTATGCATGTTCTTGTTTGTTCGCTTTGTAAAAAAGTCTTGCATAGCCTTATTTTCGGCCAACATAGCTTGTAACCTTTAGCATTATGCTTTAGAGTCATTTTAGATATTTTTAGAATGTTTTAGATGTTAAATACGTTTATTAGAAGATGAGAAAGTAGACTTTTCAAATATGAAACATGTCTACACTTTAGGATTTTCACAAGATGACCTCATCTCTTTTTTTTAGTCATGACTCACTCATTTGACGTCGTTTTAAGGTGATTCAAAATCCTATGGAAACTAGACATCCGGGGCTACAACTTGTAAGAAAACCTCATCGGTAAATTCAGCTTTAGAAGACCAAGAACGTGTGTGAAAGATCAGATAACTGCTGAAGAGTTTGATTTCAAGTGAAAGTGTTACCTTTTCCTATGTACATTAGCTTTAGCTTAACTTAGCCTATAAATAGAGATGTATGTCGCCTTTCACAACCACAACTGACTAAAATAATTAATATTTCCAGTCAAGGCTGTCTTGCAAGGTTTTTTCCTTGTGTTTTTGCTCTTAGATCGAAGTCAGATTCTATGTCAATATTTTGAGTAAACGTTGTGGGTGAATCTAATCTTTGAAACTCGAAGACACATTACAAAGGTGACAAATCGTTTTAGATCAAGAACAAGCTACAAGGTTGGAGGGTCTTGCTTGATCCAAATCAAGAAGCACACGTGCAAGGATGGTGTAAATCGTTCTTGTCAACCGAACATGGCGTCATATGGAGGATTTTGTTAGAACATGGAAATATCAAATCTTTTGCGTCATCAAACATGCAACGTTCACCGAATGTTCAGTCGAACCATTTTGAGTTCGGTATAGTGCATACTGACCGAATGTTAGGTTAAGAACATTTTGAGTTAGGTCTTGACTATCTTAGAAATTGGACTTTTTGTTTTGTAATTCGTTTGAAATCTTTTGCACATTTTGTTCATGTAAATCATCTGTTTGTGTTTACTAAATTCCTTCATTAGCGCACCATATTCCTATTATTGTGTCATCCATGTAGGTACATATATAGGCGGGGGTCTCACTAGAAGCGAACTCTCTATCTCTTAGGATGGATGTATTGTTTGCCTGCTTCTCATTCTTCCTAACCTTAGCAATATGTTTTGTTGTCGTTGGAATATACTGGGTATAGCTGTTGTTGTTCATGTAAATCATCAAAACACATTTATAACCCAACATTTGTTCACAACATTTCTCTTGATGAATTGAGCATATTGATTCCTCACAGTATTCTTTTCTACATCCAAGAATCAAGCTGCTTTGGTTGGACCTCCTAGAGATCTACCTTTCAGAATGAAAGAACAAACTCATTTCACCCATAGACTCTCTTTATTCTTATATATATGCCAAATGATTTTTATAATGTTGGCATAGTTAATCTGGATCAAATCAGAAACTCCAAGGCCACCAGTTTTCTTTGATATGCATACTCTTGCCCACATTGTTTTAGCTTTTTTTTTTGTTTCATCCCAAATAAAGATTTTGAGTATTCTTTCTATTTATCTGATGACCCTTCTAGGAAGAACGAGATTCGGTACCTGCAAATAACAAGAAGAACCAAGTTAATAAATTAAAGCTCACCACCATAAGAAAGTTTGAAGACAAACCAAATGGTTATTCTATTGTACAACCTATCAAGTAAATGACTAGTGTCCCTATATGTGAGTTTTTAGGTAATCAAAGAAACTCCCACGTACTTCATAGGTAAGGAACGAAATGGGATCATAAGTAGTTCAGAAATAAACCGGTTCGTTGAAGTGTTTGTTCCTGAAACAAACACCTCACATTTTTGCAGATGCTACTTCAGCACAAGTAAAACTTCAAAGTCCATTAAAGCATCTTTGTCTATCTTGACAGAGTCCCCATCTGCACTTGCAAGTATGAAGAGTCCATCAGCAAAAGTCAAAGGGCTCAAACTTTCAGTTATTCACAGTTAAGGTTAAATTTAAACTGCGATTCCTGGACTTTTTAGTTTCATAAGTTGGAAGAACCCTTCTGTTACAAGGATAAATAGGCAAGGGGATAAATGATCTCTCTCTTAATTGTCTAGAAGCCTGAAAGTTTCTTGTAAGAGAACCGTTGAGGCTGATATACTAGAAAGTTGTTGAGATGCATATATCTTCTCAATTTTTCTGGAAAGTTCATGTATTTGAGATTTTTCATGAGATAGTTTCAGCTAATTGTGCCAAAGGCTTTCATTATATCCACTTTAATAATGTTGAGAATGTTGTGTTTGAATAATTTTCAAAAGCATGATTTTAAGTGTTAAATGCTTAAAAGTATCACTTAACATTATAAAAGTATCAAAAAGTTGAAACAAAGTTGAAATAAGTAAAAAAGTGACGTCGATCTCTCAGGCAGAGACACGTGGATCGATCGATTTACATCATCCCCTAACATTGATCGATTGATGTTGGACAGAATAGAATAAAAAACTTACGGTGAGACGTCGATCTCTTACGTGGATCGATCGACGTACGTCAGCCCCTCACGTGGATCGATCGACGTATGTCAGCCCCTCAAATAGATCGATCCACATCTCACAGAATCAAAAACAAAACTTACAATGAGACATGGATTTCTCAACTGTAGGGACGTCGATCGATCGACGTATACATCAGTCTCTAAAATTGAGACATGGATCGATCGATGTCTGTAGAATTTTGAAAAATTTCTCCAACATATGACAAACTAATACTCATTTTTGATATACGCATGACCTTCATTGCATGTAACGAGTTTTTAAACATTCTATATATGTTTATCATGTTTCATTACTTGGATTTTATGTGTTTATGAGTTAGTATATGCATGTGTTATTCACTAACGTGCCAAGGAAGTTATTACAACTTACCACAATGGCAAAGGAGTGTGTTTTGAGCTTTTTCAGGGTCTTATTAAATGGATAATGTCCATATGCATGAAATTACAAAGTTAGAGTATCTCTACACCCTTTTTAACGTATTTGGCGCTCAAGGGTATTTTGGTCATATTGGTGCTCAAGGGCATTTTGGTCATTTACACAGATTTATTTTCTGTATAATGCTAAAATGGTTTCTCTATGGATTTCTCGTATATTATATTCATGATCTTCATATTATTCTTGGTGATTCGTGGACTTCATATCTATATTAACCATATATGCTATGGTTTTCAGTTTTCTTGGACTTTTTATGTTGTGACATTTATTTTGTCACATTATATGATCATCATGGTGTTATCATACACATATTTTGGGACTTATTCTTTATTATTTTTGGATGGATATTGGTTAAAAAGCTGAGAAACAATCACCCACACTTGAAGGAGAGAAAACTGGAAGTAGTTGGGTCAAAGGGTGATATTTACTATGCAGCTGATTCTCACTATTATCCAGCCATTATCCTTCCAAATTTTTTGAAGAGGTTGAGCAAAAGGTGGAAGAAGAAGTGGTCATCCAAACCACTTGATCTTTCTTGAAAATTCTTGCAGAAATTTCAGCATTCAAAATGGTCCAATCACATGTCTTGAAGGTGTCAACTAATCAAGGTGATGAGGTGGTCTTCCAATCAAATGTAGACAAGTAAGGTTGATGATATGGAAGGTGACATGTGGGCATCCTAATCCACAAGTGGCTTCTCACACTTATAAATAGAAGTGGAGTTGAAGAAGGAAGACACACCACTTGAAGCTATCTTCTTCTATTATACTTCTTCTTCTCCATTCTCTATTCTTGTTCTTGCAACTGATGTTATAGGTGATTTTGAATGTTATTGTGCTGCATACACACCTCTTGTACTTTTAAAAGTTGTAATTTATTAGCCATTCTATAAGGCTATATCAATAAGTGGTGAGGTGATTACATTCTTGAGATTGTAAGGTGATGTGATCAAGTCTTGATTAAGGTTGGTGTATAACCCAAGAATCAAGTACTTCGTAAGTTGTAAGGTGTTATTCCCATAGTGAAAATCCAAATAAAGGTGTTCCTTGGGACTGGAGTAGGTCACATTGACCGAACTAGGATAATTCTGGGTGTCTTTGTCTTTTTTACTTTTCTGCCTGTTTTTTCACAATTTATGCACTAAACTTCTAAAATCCAGAAAAAATAGAAAAACGTTTTTAAAAATTCGGATTTTTGGTGTCAACTAACTTCAGACTGTTAGCTTTCATTTCCAATAAGAATCACTTGATTTGGGCAAAGAAAAATTAGTCAAACAGTCATTGCAAATTAGTTACGCAAATCTATCAGCAAAACTGATATGTCTTCAAAGTTTTGTAATTCTGTATTATTTGGCTAGGATAATTGATCAAGGCTTTTTTGGAAACATAAACTACACTTCCTAAGCTTTGGTTTGACATAAAGATCACACCTTTTGGATAAGTACACAAGGAGTTCTAGCTTTTCTAAGTTGAACTTTTCTGTCCTGTTCTAGAAAATCTGCGAGACTAAAAGTTTTTACCTTTTTGAAGAGTCAAACGATTTTGAATTTCTCTCAAATTTTTACAGGAGTTATAAAACATCTTAAAGTTTATTTCTGGAAAGTTTCAAAGGTTTTGAAGTTCTACACAAAGAGAAACAATTTTTTTAAAGGCAGACTCTGATTCTGAAATTTATAGAATCAGCTTTCAGAGGAGTTTTGAAAAGTTATTTCTTAATAGTGAAATTTCCGCTAACCACTATTCACCCCCCTCTAGTGGTGTTCATTGCAGGTGTCACGGTCCAACAAATAACACAGCTACCTATTGTTAAGAAAAAAAGTTTGAGTGATTTACGAATACATGATTTAAATACACCGTGTTTAAGAAATGCATGACAATTTTATTACTTCAAACACGTTTTTGTGATAAACTTGTCTTATATACTTTATATATAATGTTTCCGTACTAACAAGCCATGAAGCTTTAAAGCTTACATAAAATGGAAACATTTGTTGTGTTTGAACTTTATTCAGGTGCCACAATTAATGAACTAAACTAGTTTATTAAGTGAAGTACTTAGTTAAATGAACTAAGTAGTTCATTAAATGGAGATATATTTGGAGAAGGCATGATGGAAACAAACTTGGAAATAGAAAGTCTCCTCATACTCCTCATTCACACGCTTATATATATATATATATATTATATGTATATTCAGATTTTTTTAAAAAGGCACAATACACATATATTCTCACGTACTGCCGACACGTTATATATATTACAAACATACGCCAACGTCACACTGCTATACACACCTCATATTTATGAGTATATTCAGGTCTTATATCATATGATATAAGTCATGGTGATGACAAAATTATACGACACGTTACAAGGTTATAAACCGAAAACTGTCGTATCGGTTGACTACCGAAACTTCGCCAACGTGTCACATACTTTCCATATATAAATGGCCAGCCCCTACACTTCAAAAATGGCCAGAAATTTCGTAGCTTACATGGTATATTCATCCATAAAATCATTCCATGTTGGCACACAAATCACCCCCAATTAAGGCCAAATTGTGAGGATTCCAAATTCATTTTTTTTGTCACATGGGGTGCCACTTTAATCAGACATTAGAGCTGAATATTCAATTTATTTTATGTATATTATGTGTGACATAATATCTATAACATGTGCAAAAAATTTGAATTTAATCGGAGAAAAATCGTGTAATCGACAAAAGTCGAAAATTCGGTTTTCTACGAACATAACACATGGAAAGTTTTTGGCATGACATGTAACATGCATCTAGACATTTTTACATATTCAAGACATATTAAAGTGTACTAGAATATTAAAATTAGGGTTGATTGGAATATAGCATATGTGTATAATTATTGTGCAATATTTGACAAAGTTTACAAAAGTAAAATTCAGCACATATTCAAGACATATCACATGCTTATCTCAGCCTTGGTGGAGCTTATGTGGAGCTTAGTTGGCATCTCAACTGGTGGAGAATAAGCCACACAAGGTTAGTGACATAATGGAGGGAGCTACACAAAGTAACATTTCAAACCTTTTAGCAAACGAAACACACGCTGAAAATTCAACATGTGAGAATATGGTGGCCGATTTTGGTATTGAATGGTGATGAAATTTTCTCCCAAATTTGTGGGGATTAATTATTGAATATTTGGTAATGTTTTAAACCTTATTTGTCACATGTTTTAGATGTTAATCTCAGATTTTTAAAGTTACTAAATGGTGACAAGGTTAGACCAATCAAGTTGTGCCAAGTAAGCAAAGTCTAGTCATTCATCTAATCAAGTTGTGCCAAGTAAGCAAGTTGGTGTCACATTTACACAAGGCATTCTTCCAAGGACATAAAAGAGAATTCTCAAGGTGAAGAAAAGCCCTAGGGGGCGGCCACTCTCAAATAAAAAGAAGAGAAAAGAGCCACGCAAATGCAAGACATGTCCCATAATTTCCAAAGTACAAAAAGACACTCTACTCTCTTCTTCTATATTTCTTTCTTCTTCTTTTTCTTCTTCTCTCAAGCCTATTGTTCTTATATTCATCATATTGAATAGGCTTTGATTAGACCACCATACACGTTTTAAATTGCAAAAGGTTGATCATGGTATGATCAAACCTTCATCCGTTTGGTGGTGGTGTTCGTGATCGGTGTGATTGATTGTATTGTGTGTAAAGGGTTGGAGTTGGTAGTGTAACTCCAGCAACCCTTGTGATAAGGTGTTTTTTTATGACTAGTGATAATCGAGGAAGGTGTCCTTGAAGACTGGAGTAGGTTGTGTTAACCGAACCAGTATAAAATTCTCGGTGTTATTACTTTCAGCACTTTACTTTCAGTTTCCAGCACTTTGCATCTTTTTTATTGCAATAGTAAAAATATCAAATGAATTTCAAAAATCATAAAATTTTCCAGAAACATAGCCACACCTCTTAGATTTCATTTGGCGCACGTTTTACCCTATTTGGATAAGTATAAGTCTATCAAACGTTAATAGTTCTGAGACTAGTGTAATCTGATTTTAAGACTTGCAAAGGTTGAGAACATTAACATATTTGACATACTTACCAAAGGAATTTTTCAAAACTGTTTCAACCCATTGAAATAAATATCTTAAGGGGTGTTTCATTAAAATCTCAGACCATTTAGAGTTACTGATTAATCAGAATAAAATTTTCAAATCGGAGTACTGCTTCTGCAGATTCGGGCAATCTGATCACAAACGTGTTTTCAAAATGTTAGAGGTTGAATTTTAATCTGAAAGTTTTAGGTGAAACTCATATAATCTGAGAGTAGAATCTCTCCAAATTTCATAATTTTTGAAGGTCTGTAACCTAGTCTTTCAAATGTTTCAAATCAGGATCTGAAAACAGAAACTATTTTTAGAAGTTGGGTTTTTGGGTCAAAATATTTTAAAAAACAAATTTTCCACACCCACTATTCAACCCCCCGTTCTAGTGGTGCCTTACATGTCCTACAGTTGGGCCACTAGCTCTCTTGTAGTTCTTTACTAGTTCATGCATAAGCAGTGTGTTATCTTGGATACTTCTTCCTTGAATGAAGGTTGGATGGTTTTCATACACCAAGCCATGTAGTAGTGGCTTCAATCTGCTGACTATTATCTTGGAAATCACTTTTTCGGAGATAGTGCAACATGATATTGGCCCGAAGTCTTTCATCTTTTATCGGAGCTTCAACTTTTAAGATGAGAGAAATGACACTAGCATTCATTGGGTAATACATGAAGTCCTTCTTGAGAAACAACTTATGGTAGTAATGATAATTTTAAAATACATTCTCTCAAAAACATTTGTCTCATGTAAATTCATACAACAATAATGATATAACTTACTTGCAAAAGTACTATAGATAAAACCTCTTAAGATATATGACACCCGATACATGATAAAGTTTCTTAAGGCAATTTGTATAAGGCATCTTTCTTTTTCTAAAAGAAAATTTTGTTTTGAATGCTATTTTTCCTTCACAAGAAACAAGTAAATTCAATGCAAAAGAATAATTAATTTTAAAAACACTTGATGGATAAACTAATTGCAATCTGTAAATCAATATTCAACTTTTAAGACTAATAGATGAAAATATAACTAAACAAAAGTTTGAGACTTTCATCATCATCATCATCAATCATACTCAGTATATTTTAACATCAAAAGCTATCGCTATGGTCTGAGGAGGGTAAAAAGCAGATAAACAATACCTCTACCCTAATGGATAGAGAGTTTGCCTACATCGAGACCTCCAGTTCTATATATACCTGCATAAATGACAGAGTAATAGGTATATAATGTGCTAGTGTATTAGTGGAGGAATTCAGGATATACAAAGAGGATGCTGCCGATATTAAAATACTAATAAACATGTATATGTACATATAATGCAAAACAACGACAAAACATAATCAAACAAGTGTAAAATCAACCTAAAGCGTAGATAGTATCTACGCTCCTAAATATACTCTAAGGTGTCCTTATATCTGACCTATACCTCGTTAACCTTAATCATCCGTCTTTATGAATTCTTATCCTGGACCATGTCTTCAGAGAGATGCAAATCTAGTAGGTCATGCCTAATCCACTCATCTCAAGTCAGTTTGAGCATGTCTTTACTCCTCTTTCCCTCTACAATGAGGCTTTTAATGCTCTGACAGACGGGGTTGTTTGTCTCCTCTTGACATGCCCAAACCATCTCACAGTTCCCTCTCTTATCTTATCTGCTATACTAGCCATCCTAACCTTTTTCGAAATACATCATTTTTGATCCGGTCTAGCCTTGTATGCTAACAAATCCACCTCAACATCTCCATCTCTGCCACTTCCATCTTTTGCGACTATGGCCTCTGTTAAGTTATAAATTGTTTTGATGATGAAAAGATGTTTTAAATAAGTTAAATTAATGCTTGAAACTTGATGCAAGATGGGAAAATTACACTATGTCAAAAATGGTTGAGATTGGAACTTACTATCCAACATCGATCTCTCAGGCTGAGGACATCGATCGATCGATGTCACTTCAGCCTCTGACATCGATCGATTGATGTCAGTCAGAAAGGCTACTGTCAAACATCGATCTCTCAACCCAGGGACATCGATCGATCGATGTCACTTCAGTCTCTCCTCAGTGAGACTTCGATCGATCGATGTCAGCCAGAAAGGATTCTGTCCAACATCGATCTCTCAGGCTGAGGACATCGATCGATCGATGTCACTTCAGCCTCTGACATCGATCGATCGATGTCAGCAGGACAAAAATTGAAATGTTTCTGGAGGACATCGATCTCTCCCCCAGGCACTTCGATCGATCGATGTCCCCCAAAATTAAAATTTTCTTAACGTTGGAACAAAATCCAAGGAAGATTTATGATGTTTTCTCTTTCCAATCTTGCTCAAACTTCTTGTGGACTTTAACCCAACATATTACATGCTTCCTTGACTATTGTATATATGTCTAAGCAATCCTAGGTTGGCTATTGAGGATCAAATCACTCCATTGGGTGGCTAAAGAATATTTCGACATTATCTTGACATTTTTGAAGATGAAGACTTGGTGGAGAGCCTAAAAAACATTGTGAACTTCATCTATAAATAGAAGAGGCTTGGATGAGGCAAAGACACACTTTCAACATCATCTAGCTTCATCTTTCATTGTTGTATAGTTCTCTCATACTTGTAAATTTTCTTAAAGCTTGTTTAGCTTTTCTTTGCTCTTCATTGTTGTATATTGAGAGAAAGAGAGTCAAGCACAAGAGGAACCATAAATATTTGATCGTTTTCTTGTGCTTAGACTAGTGAGAAAGTGTGAACCTTACTATATTTCTTCAACCTACTGTGAGAAGTTCTTGAGGGAACTTTGTTGAAGTTGTGAGGTAGCAAGAAGTTGTTCTTGCTAAGAGTTGTAGTTGCTATAGTTGCACAAGAGTGTTTTGTGCAAGAAGTTGCTGTTGTTGGTGCTCACACTAAGGTGTTAGTGTAAGTGTTGCTGTGGTTGTTCTTATTGTCTTTAATAAGAATAGTAATTGTTGAAAATCAACTTTTGCAACAAAGTGGCAGTGAAGTAGAATCATTTACGATTCGAACCACTCTATATCCGGTAAACTCATTCATTACTTCTCATCTCCCGTTCTTACTCTTATTTTGAATATCTTTTGAGTTGAGTCACACAAGAAAAATTCCGCAAAAGAGCCAAACACTCTATTCACCCCCTTCTAGAGTGTATTTCGGACCTAACAATTGGTATCAGAGCCTAACCTTGATTGTTTGGCCTATCTTTTCAAGTAGCAAGTTTAAAGATCATGGCAATGACAACCTCAACCTCTTCATCTCACAATTCATATCCTAAGCCTACTGCACTATTTTCCGGATCAAACACTAAAGCTCCTATGTTTGATGCCCAAAATTATTCTTTGTTTAAATTTCGAATGATCAATCATTTGAAAGGCTGTAGATTTGATATATGGAGAGCCGTTGTCAAAGGAATTGAAGTTCCTAAACTAAAAAGAAGAATCAATGTTCAAAGATGAGGATGACTACACCGATGAAGAAAAGATAAAATTTGCCATTAATGGCAAAGCATTTGATATTCTCTCAAGTGCTCTCACCACCACCGAGCTCATAAGACTTCAAGGTCTTGAAACAGCCCATGAGGCATGGAAAAGGCTTGAAATGATACATGAAGGAACTGAGAAAGTAAGAATGGCCAAAAGACTCATGCTCATGAAGGAGTATGAGATGTTCGGAATGAAAAGCGGTGAGAAGATTGAGGAGACAATCGATCGATTCACACGAATAGTGAATCAACTCTCCATGGTGGACAAGAAAATCTCAAATGAAGACCTTGTCTCAAAACTCCTCAACTCTTTGCCAAGAGAATGGACACCCAAAGTCACCGCCATCATCGAATCAAAGAATCTCAAGACTCTTACCCTTTATGAGCTATCCGGTAATCTTCCTACTCATGAAATTCTTATTGATGAACAAAATAGGATGAACCCTATCAAGCCCACACAAACATCACACAAAGGATTGGTGGTAGAGTCCGATGAATCGGATAAGGAAGTTGCACTTCTAGTAAGAAAATTTAGAAGAATGACAACTAGAAACAAAGCTCAAGCAAGAAAGTTTTTCAAAAAACCATCTAATGAAAAGGAAGCAAGTGAAAATTGCTATAGATGTGGTCGACCCGGTCATTTCATTGCCGATTGCCACGTAAAATAGCCGCAAAAAGCAAGAGAAGAAGGTTTTTCCTCAAAAGAAGAAAGCCCTCAATGCGGAGGTAACCATGTGGGATGATCTCCTTTCGGAATCGAAAGGAGAAGATAGTGAAGATCAAGGTGTTGGACTTGTTGCAACAGTTGACAATCCAATGATTCAACATATTTGTCTTATTGCAATTGAAGATGATCTTGAGATAAATTCTAATCCTTCAAATTTGCATGATGAAATAGGAGATTTGCAAGATGACTTTGAAAAATTAAATTTAAAATATAAGAATTTGAAGGAAGAGTTCAAGAAATGCATATTAGAACATATGAGCTTGCATGACAAGAATATTTTGATGTTTCAAGAGAATGACATCATACTCACCATGCATAAACCGTAGCTCTTGAAAATTTAGAAATTAGAAAAGAATTTGAGAAACTAAAGTTAGACTTACAAAGACTAACAAATGGTAAAAACAATTTAGACATACTACTTGGAAATCAAAGTATTGGAAATGATAAATCCGATTTAGGATTTAATTCATCACTTTCTTCTATTAAATCCAAGTCCTTAAAGAAAAGGGCAAATAATAGAAAAACACAAAAAATTCATCACTTTCTAACCAAAGCAAGTACCCACTTGTTTTCATTGCAACAAACTAGAACATGTGAAGAAAGCATGTAGAGCTAGATTTGGAAGCACATATGTTTGGAAGCCTAAGGGTCGACAAACTAACCTTGAAGGACCCAACCATCAAAGGGTACCAATGCATACATCTTTTGGTTTTGTAGGCTCTCAAGATAAATGGAGTAGCCAAAGAAGAAGGAACCAAATGGCTTATGGACAGCGGATGTTCAACTCACATGACCAGAGACAAGACGTCGTTCACCAAGCTCAAGCTCCAAGATGGTGAAACGGTACATTTTGGCAATGGGAGAGCCAAAATCCCTGGACATGGAGAAATTGGTAACTCTTCTTTTACTATTAATAATGTACTATATGTAGAAGGGCTTAAGTATAATTTGATAAGTGTTAGCCAACTATGTGATGCTAATTTTCAAATTGAATTTGTGAAAAGAAAATATGTTGTGAAAAAGAACGATAAGATTGTTTTTGAGGCTATACGTAAAAATGATGTTTACAAATTTAGCACACATGATTTGATATCACAAAATGTTTCTTTCCTAGTTGCCAAAAATGATTTGACTCAACTATGGCAGAGACGACTTGGACACATTAGTTTTAATAATTTCAAAGAGATTTGAAAAAATAAAAAAGTCAAAGGTCTTCCAAAAGTAAATTTCGAAAACCATGGCTTATGTCACACTTGTCAAAAGGCAAAGCTTGTTAAAACAAACTTCAAGCCCAAAAGTGAAATCTCCACCACCAAACCTCTACATTTTCTTCATATGGATTTGTATGGGGATATTGGTACGGCAAGTCTAAGTGGAAAACATTACACCTTTGTGGTGGTAGATGACTTCTCTAGGTACACTTGGGTAATGTTCTTAGCTAAAAAGAATGATGCATGGAAAGAATTTATAAAGCTTTGTAAGATATTAGAAAATCATAGAGAGGACACAATTAAAGAAATTAGAAGTGATAGAGTTGGTGAGTTTGATGGAGAATTTCAAGAATTTTGTGTATCCAAAGGGTATGGACACAATTTCTCAGCTCCAAGAACTCAACAAAATTGTGTTGCAAAAAGAAAAAATAGAACACTTCAAGAAATGAGTAGAGCCATGCTAAACGAATTTGAGCTACCCAAGTATTTTTGGGTCGAAGCGGTAAATACAGCTTGTCATGTGATCAATAGAGTTTATTTGAGACCATTTCTCAAAAAGACTCCTTATGAGCTTCAGAAAGGTAGAGTACCAAATATTGATTATTTGAAGGTATTTGGTTGTAAGTGCTTTATACTTAACGCCAAAGATAACTTGGATAAACTCGAATTCAAAGCGGATGAAGGAATCTTTATGGGTTATGCTCAAAATAGCAAGGCATTTAGAATATATAATAAAAGAAACATGAAAGTTGAAGAATCAATTCATGTCAAGTTTAGTGAACTCATTGAGGATAAATCAAACATTAATGATGATGATGATGAAATAATTGAAGTAAGCTATATAGAGAAATTTGAGAATCCAAAAGGTAATATTGTTATTGACCTTAGGATTGATCCCCTTGAACCTAAGGTTGAAGATAAAGAAGTCGGAGGAGATACATCAAATTTACCGGATTCATATAAGTATAGAAAAGATCACCCTAAAGAGTTAATATTAGGTGAAACCAGCCAAGGCATAATGACTAGGAGAAAATTCAATGAAAATGCCTTTATTTCTCAAGTTGAGCCTAAAAATATAAAAGAGGCAATAAATGATGAAGATTGGGTATTAGCCATGCAAGAAGAATTAAATCAATTTGAAAGAAGTGATGTTTGGGAATTAGTTGCTAAACCTAGTGATCATCACGTAATTGGCACTAAATGGGTATTTAGAAACAAAATGGATGATAAAGGAAACATCACTAGAAACAAAGCTGGTTAGTAGCCCAAGGATATAGGCAAGAGGAAGGCATCGACTATGATGAGACTTTTGCCCCCGTAGCTAGGTTAGAAGCTATTAGAATGCTATTAGCATATGCATGCTATAAGGATTCCAAACTATATCAAATAGATGTGAAATCCGCATTCTTGAATGGAATAATTCAAGAAGAGGTGTATGTGGCTCAACCTCTGGGGTTTGAAAATCATGATTATCCAAATCATGTATTTAAACTCAAAAAAGCCCTTTATGGACTTAAACAAGCTCCTAGGGCTTGGTATGATAGGTTAAGTAACTTCCTACTTGAAAATGAGTTTTCAAGAGGAAAAGTCGACACTACTCTTTTTATTAAAGAACAAGGAAACCATCAATTGCTTGTTCAAATTTATGTGGATGATATTATATTTGGTGCTACTAAATATTCTCTTTGTGAGCATTTTGCAAAATTGATGGAAGGAGAATTTGAAATGAGCATGATGGGTGAACTCAACTACTTTCTTGGTCTTCAAATCAAGCAAACTCAAGATGGAGTGTATATATCTCAAACGAAGTATACAAAGGATTTGCTCAAGAAGTACAAATTTGAGGATGGAAGAAGTGTAAACACACCTATGAGCACAAGTACAAAGCTTGACAAAGACGAAAAAGGAAAGCCGGTTGAGGTAACCAAATATAGGGGCATGATTGGTAGTTTAGTTTATTTAACCGCTAGTAGGCCAGATATTTTACATGCTGTGTGCTTATGTGCCAGATTTCAAAGTATGCCTAAGGAATCACATTTTGTTGCTATTAAACGTATCTTTAGGTATTTGAAAGAAACCTTGAACTTTGGATTGTTTAATCCCAAAAATGGTTGTTTTGATTTAAGAGGGTATAGTGACTCCGACTATGTTGGAAATCTTGTTGATAGAAAAAGCACTTCCGGAACATGCCAATTCCTTGGAGATTGCTTGGTCTCTTGGTTCTCTAAGAAACAAAATAGTGTGTCACTTTCAACGGCGGAATCCAAATATTTATCGGCCGCTTCGTGTTGTGCACAACTACTTTGGATGATCAACACCTTAAACGATTATATTGTTAAGTTTGATAAAGTTCCAATCCTATGTGACAACACATCGGCCATAAGTATAACACAAAACCCGGTTCACCATAGTAGGATCAAACACATTGAAGTAGGGCATCACTTCATAAGGGATTGCATTCAAAAAGGATTGTTATGCGTTGAATTTGTTCCAACAAATGACAAACTAGAGGATATCTTTACTAAATCTCTTCCCACTGAGACATTCAAATCAATTAGAACAAGATTAGGGATGATAAACAATGGTTAGAAGGTCAAAAATGTCAAAAATACAAATTCCTGCATACATCGATCGATCTATGTGGAAGCCTCATAGACTGATGTCTCTTAAGACATCGATCGATCGATGTTTAAGACATCGATCGATCGAAGTCGCAGACATCGATCGATCGATGTCAGTGGGACAGGGTTTATAAAAACTACGAAAACCCTCATTTCATCATTTTTAACATCGAACCCTAACATTCCTCTTGCAAAAAAAAAAACCCAGATTTCGAACCCACGTCTCAAAACTTTTGCTCAAGCTCCAAATTTTTCGTCAATACTACTCAAATCCATATCTATCTACAAGTTCCATCACAACATCCAAAATAACTAAAAGTCATCCAAAAAGGCAAAGAACTTCACAACAAGGCATACCAACGGGTTCTCGGGCAGCAGGACAGCGGAAGCAACCAGAGCCATCCCAAGAAAATCTGCTACGTGAGGTTAGAGAAAGGCTTGTGATTCAGAATTTCCCTTGGCTTAAGACTGGAGAATATGAGAATGCACTGGCAGCACCACTGGGTTCAGGTTTATTTACTCATATCTCTCTTAGAGCTCAATTGTTATTTGAAGATTGGAAAAGTAGCAAGAGGTCTACTATTCCGTTGAAACTGCTCAAAATTGAGGATATTTTGAGCAGTGAGGATTTAAAAACAATCATTGATTGGTTGTATGCTCAAAAATGGATGCCTATTTGGGACTCTTCTGAGATGAGCTCTATGTCAACTCGTTATACACGAATGTTTTATGCTAATATCTGGATTGAATATCTCAATGGAAAGCCTTTTTCTCTAAATTCGGTTATTGATGGTCAAGTGGTTTCATTTCACACCAAATCTATTAATGAAATTCTTGGTGTACCTGATGAGGGAGTCCAATATTTCGATCCTTGGAAGTGGGATTATTATAAGTACCAAGTGACCAAGGACGAAGTAAAAACCTTTCTTGGATTCCACCCCACAAGAAACAAAAATAATATGCCTTTAGTTTATCGAGTTTTGCTTGCCATCGTTACCTTCTCTGTGAATGGAAAATCGGCAAAACTTCCAAGCAACCTAGATTTTTATATTACCTACCGCATAGACATGAAGGAACAAGTAAACTTTGGGGAAGCTTTCTTTGAAAATATATTGGAAGCAGTTACCAAGAAATCGAAAGCACTTCCTTACAGCAATCTGATATATAGATTGTTGAGAAAGGACGATGTAGTGCTGGATGACGAGTATGAAGAGTCCATTACCAATAAGGATTATTACACAAAGTTTAACATCCAGAAAATTCTTAAGTCAAGGAAGGAAGCGCAACAACATGGTGGTACTCATAAACCTGAGGAAGATGAAGCTAAAAATGAGCCGGTATTGCCAACACACCCTACTGAGCCTACCATTGAACCTCACCCTCACCCTCATAGTCCTACTTCCCGAATAGACAAATGCAAGGATCCTATGGAAGAAGATAGTGGTTCTGAACTACCATTTGATGCAGAGGCTGAGATTAATGATTTACATCGTTATCTTGATCAATGGGGGGGAAGACCAGGCAAAAGAGGCTACTCGTATAGATGATCTAGAGAGAGACTATATGAAACTCCAGGACCATGTTAAGACATTAGAAACGAAGGTGGATACTCAAGTCTCAACGTTGCAAACAGAACTGACTATACAGAAGTCCAAGTATCAAAAACTAAAAACAAAACTGAAAGCCTCTCTTTCTGGATTATGTTTCTCTTCTGATGAAGAGTAGTTTTTATTATTCCCATTCCCTCGTAGTTATGAAGTAGTTTTGCAAGTTTAAGTTTACCTATGTATCTCAAAACTTGATATTTCTTCATGATATATATCTATGTCTCTTAATTTTTTTTGATGTTTTCAAAAAGGGGGAGAAGTTAGTATTATTCTTGATGCTTAAGTCTATTAATATATTATATGTTGAAATTGATAGTATCTTGATGCATTGGGTTTGACATGATTGTTTGGGCATTGGGTTCTGGCATGATTTGGTTTTGCCATTGTTAGTATTATTCTTGATGCTTAAGTCTATTAATATATTATATGTTGAAATTGATAGTATCTTGATGCATTGGGTTTGGCATGATTGTTTGGGCATTGGGTTTTGGCATGATTTGGTTTTGCCATGTTTTGGCATAGTTGGTTGGACTTTGGCATGATTTAGTTTTGCCATGTTTTGGCATAGTTGGTTGGACTTTGGCATGATTTGGTTTTGGCATGTTTTGGCATAGTTGGTTGGACATTGCATGATTTGGTTTTGACATGTTGGCATGGTATAGTTTGGTTAAGCATAGGTATCTTAATGTCTCATCTTGATATAATATTGGTGTTTTTGCATCACATAGCTTAGCTTAACAAGTTGAATTTTGTATAGCATGACATGAAGGTTCTTGATATGATTTACATATTGAAATGATGAAAATGTGAAACTTGATGCATGGGTTGAGGGGGAGCATTTTGGTATTGATATCACATCTTGGGTAGATTGCATGTTGAAAAGAAATTTTTAATGTGTTCATATGATGAGGGAGCACGAACTAAGGGGGAGTTGTAAAATATCAAGTTTAGTTGAAAATGTATCATGTAAAAACATCTTTTGAATCATGGTTTTGAAATCATCAAACAGGGGGAGATTGTTAAGTTATAAATTGTTTTGATGATGAAAAGATGTTTTAAATAAGTTAAATTAATGTTTGAAACTTGATGCAAGATGGGAAAATTACACTATGCCAAAAATGGCTGAGATTGGAACTTACTGTCCAACATCGATCTCTCAGGCTGAGGACATCGATCGATCGATGTCACTTCAGCCTCTGACATCGATCGATCGATGTCAGTCAGAAAGGCTACTGTCCAACATCGATCTCTCAACCCAAGGACATCGATCGATCGATGTCACTTCAGTCTCTCCTCAGTGAGACTTCGATCGATCGATGTCAGCCAGAAAGGATTCTGTCCAACATCGATCTCTCAGGCTGAGGACATCAATTGATCGATGTCACTTCAGCCTCTGACATCGATCGATCGATGTCAGCAGGACAAAAACTGAAATGTTTCTAGAGGACATCGATCTCTATCCCCAGGCACTTTGATCGATCGATGTCCCCCAGAATTCAAATTTTCTGAACGTTGGAACAAAATCCAAGGGAGATTTATGATTTTTTCTCTTTCCAATCTTGCTCAAACTTCTTGTGGACTTTAACCCAACATATTACATGCTTCATTGATAATTGTATACATGTCTAAGCAATCCTATGTTGGCTATTGAGGATCAAATCACTCCATAGGGTGGCTAAAGAATATTTGGACATTATCTTGATATTTTTGAAGATGAAGACTTGTTGGAGAGCCTCAAAAACGTGGTGAACTTCATCTATAAATAGAAGAGGCTTGGATGAGGCAAAGACACACTTTCAACATCATCTAGCTTCATCTTTCATTGTTGTATAGTTCTCTCATACTTGTAAATTTGCTTAAAGCTTGTTTAGCTTTTCTTTGCTCTTCATTGTTGTATATTGAGAGAAAGAGAGTCAAGCACAAGAGGAACCATAAATATTTGATCTTTTGCTTGTGCTTAGACTAGTGAGAAAGTGTGAACCTTACTATATTTCTTCAACCTACTGTGAGAAGTTCTTGAGGGAACTTTGTTGAAGTTGTGAGGTAGCAAGAAGTTGTTCTTGCTAAGAGTTGTAGTTGCTATAGTTGCACAAGAGTGTTTTGTGCAAGAAGTTGCTGTTGTTGGTGCTCACACTAAGGTGTTAGTGTAAGTGTTGCTGTGGTTGTTCTTATTGTCTTTAATAAGAAGAGTAATTGTTGAAAATCCACTTTTGCAACAAAGTGGTAGTGAAGTAGAATCATTTACGATTCGAACCACTCTATATCCGGTAAACTCATTCATTACTTCTCATCTCCCATTCTTACTCTTATTTTGAATATCTTTTGAGTTGAGTCACACAAGAAAAATTCCGCAAAAGAGCCAAACAATCTATTCACCCCCTTCTAGAGTGTATTTCGGACCTAACAGCCTCTTGATGGCCTATCAGTCTGTTCCATATAGCATTGCCGGTCACACTGTTACTCTATAAAAATTTTCCTTTAATTTAGTTGGAAAATTCTTATCGCACAGCACATCTGAGACCGTCCTCCATCTACACAAGTCTGCATGAAATCGGTGTGCTCCATCAAAAATCTTAAAATTTAAGCATTTCAAATATTTCGAAACTTCTTTTTGAAATGAATAAGTTTCAATTTGCTCTGTCCTATAAAATTTTGTTTTTGAATACCACGGAAAATGTTCAAGGTCAACCACATAATTAAACTCAAAGACCGCAAAGGATCATAGTAGAATGTGTTTCTTTTGGTTTATAAAGAAAAAAAATTATGTTTTGAAACTTTTTTTTTGCAAGAAATTTTTCCCTTACTTTTCTCAATATCATAAATGCAATATATACATATATGCATACATATATACACCCCCCCCTAGATGCCCTTGCCTAGGAGGACGTCTCTCCGATGTTCTTCTTTTCCTAAGAAAATACAGCTCTTTTTTTCTCTTTTTTTTACGCAATAATATTCTACACCTCCACTATGATATATTAGACTTATACATCTTCTTAAACGATACTATTTTGCATATAATAATACACCATCAACAACAATAACAATCATATCCAGTATATCCCAACGACATGAAAACTATCGTTAGGGTCTGAAGAGGGTGAGAGACAAGCAAACAATACCTCTATCCTTAAGGATAAAGAGTTTGCTTTTAGTAAGACCATCGTCTTTATATATACCTGTATAGATAAGACAATAATAGGAATAATGCACTATCTATTCATAAGAAATCGGCTTCAGTATATTCACAATGTGGCCGAAGTCTTCCCTGTATTATTTGTAATATATCCTTTGGTACACATTTATCTATTTCGTCATATGCAATCTAATCTCTCCTATACGCTACAATTTCAATCCTAGTAAGGAAACCATACGTATCCAACATACTAATCAATGTTTCCAAGCTATAGTATTAATTTGATACTTATAACATTCACAAATTAAGACAAGGTTTCAAAATTCAATCTTAATAGTAAAGTAGTCTCAAATAAGTAAAATTGGATAATCATCAAAATCAACATCTAATAATATTTTCTATAGAGTTAACTTAGACAATTTTCACTATACCATCCTCTATAATCCAAGCTTATTTATCACTCTCTATTAATATAATTAATAATAAGAATATCCTGAATAATAATAGCATCATGAACCTACTTTCATATTGTAAGATTCAATATCTCAATCATAGACTGAAACTTCTTGAAAAATATATTTTACTAGGAACTACTCATCATAACGCTAATAAATTATTTCTTAGTAATTATTGTCTCGCTAATAAATCATTTCTTAGTAACTATGATCATATCTTAAATCTGAAACCATTCTCTGATATCATTCTAAATGTCACGTCCTGAGCCCTTAAACTCAAAATGTCATATTGGTCGTTCTCCTATCCAAGAAATGCAAGACTTTCTCATACGACGTCATAATTACGTAAATCTCATTCAAGCAAATAAAACTCAATAAAAATATAAAAAAAATCTTTCAATAAAACACCCAAAATATAATTATAAATCAAAAGAATTATTTCCCCAATGAACAACAGTATTCACGACTGACTCTCAAAATAGCAACAATATTAAGCTCAAACAAAAGGTACTGTCTCACTATTGAGTAACTAATAATAAATCAACTTCTTGCAACTATCTTCCATGCTCATTCACCATTCCCGTCCGTCATCAACATCAATTTAAATACACTATGACCTTCTATATATGCAAAAACGGTAAGTATCAGTATGAGCAAAACAACGTGCTGAATAAGTAATTTAACCACCTTTTGTGGAATCATTATGCTGGAAAACAAGTTTTGAAATAATAATAAATTTTTATAAAACAAAAATATAACAAAGCATTAAGTTTCCTATCTTTGAATATTACATATAGTATTTTTACTTTTTAGGTTCTTAACTGACTCATACCAATTGTCATAGTACTCCATTTAAAAGAACTCTTTTTGGATAGGAATAGATTCCTACCATGAGATGAGGGCATGGGGCATAACCCCGCTCCAGCAACTCGTTTGCGAAATCGCAAGGCCGCATAACATGTAACATGTATTTTTCTTTATTCGACCAGTCATGATGCCAGCATAAATCATTTAAGAGAACGAAAATTCTCTTTTCACAAGAAACTTATCATCAATATACTTTCACATAAAACACATACTTCATTCGATATACTTTTACATGATGCAATTTAATACCAAAATATGCATGTACAAATATAATTTCGTAAAACGCAAAATACAAAAAAGAGTCATACCATTTATTTCAAATCAAATACTTATTTTCTCCTTGTTCTAGACCTAAACCTAAAACATTATAGAAAAAGATCATTACTTGAAAGTATCACTAAAATAATTATTCTCTATATATTTTCTTTGTTAATTAATCCTTAACTTCTATCCTACTCGCTCTAATTTCCTTAATCTTTCATATTTCAAAAATCCTGATATAGAAAACCGTGCCCTAATTGATCCAGAATGAGACTAGCTTATCTCGTAGATGTCATACTAAATTTTTTTACTAACACACTAGAATACTCTATTCCTATTATTGTGTCATATATACAAGTACGTATAGAGATGCGATTTCGTTGGAAGCAAACTTTCTATCATTTGGAATATAAGTATTGTTTGACTGCTTTTCACCTTTCTTAGACTCCAGCGATAGCTTTTGCTATCGTGGGGATATACTGAATATGTGTTATTGTTGCTGTTTATCTCGTAGTACTTATACCATTATGTATGGGAGATATGTTTTAGTACCAATAACTTGTTAAATTTCTCATATACGAAACTCAGATTCTATATAGATTAGAAACTGACTTTCTGTACATCATAGGGATGAGCAGAGCTCAGCACAGGAAGAGCTGAGCTCACACAGGAAGAGCTCAGCACAGGGAAGAGCTGAGTTTAACACAGGATGAGCAGAGCTCAACACAGGAAGAGCTCAGCACATGAAGACCTGAGCTCAGCACATGATGAGAAGAACTCAACACAGGAAGAGCTGAGCTCAGCACTGGAAGAGCTCAGCATAGAAGAGCTCAGCACAGAGATGAGCTCAACACAAAGATGAGCTCAACATAGGGAAGATCTCAACATAGAGAAGAGCTTAACACGGAGAAGAGCTCAACGGAAAGAGCTCAACACAGGGAAGAGTTCAACAGAAAGAAGAGCTCAAACACAGGGAAGAGCTCAACACGGGAAGAGCTCAACACAGGGAAGAGCTCAACACAAAGAAGAGCTCAAACACAGGGAAGAGCTCAACACAAAGAAGAGCTCAAACACAGGGAAGAGCTCAACAGAGGGAAGAGCTCAACATGCAAACCGAGGCGAGTCCAGGACTCTGTCCTTAAGACGAATTGCTCCGGTATACTATGTCTATCCAGAAATTGCAAACGCTCCCAGGATACAACGGCTAACAGTTCTAACGAGTGGCACTACTACGTGAGAACTCCACGAACCTAACAAATGTTTTGACTTCTCAGATTGATGAAATGAGCAGCAGTGTATGCACTATACAGCAGTAGTTTATGCAGAATGCTCGTATGCAGCAGGAGAAGGGAAGAAACTTTTTCAGTGTGTCTCAGAAGCAGAGCACTGCCTTCAATTATAGAGGGAAATCTTGGAGGTTACGGCAACCCATGACCGCTGCGGTCAGTAACCCCATGATCACCACGCATCCCACGACCGCCTCTGATCGGCCAGTAACCCACGACTGGTAGGAATCAGTCAACTGAAACTGTCAGCTTAATCCAAGCCGTTAGATCGTAGGATTAAATCATAATTGTAGGATCAGGTTACTTATTTTCTAGAAAAATTTAAAAGAAAATTTGTCCAAAAAGATAAGAGCCAGACGGGCGAGCCACGAGCATGAGCACGAGCCGAGCTAAACCGGTCGGACGAACAAGCGCAGCACGCGTGCGTGTGTTGTAGCCATCTGCGTCTTCCCTCTGGTCAAAAATTTTCTTGCCCTTAGGGCACAACTAAAGTGCCTCTTCTAGCACTATATTTGGTGGCAACTTTCCTTCAATTGACCAATATGGTATATTTGGAAAATGATGATGTGTTCAATTCTCATGAGGCCACATCATCATTTCTCTATTTTCAACCATTTTTAACTCATACTTTGAGCATTAATTTCTCATTTACTTGGCATCGGAATTGAGTGATTCAAAATCCTAAAATCATCTACTCATTACATAGATAATGTAGGACTAGTTAGTTTACATTTTTGATCAATGGACACTAATTATAATTAAGCTCAAAGTATGTTGCTTACCAACTTTAAACAAACCCATTTCCAAAATTTCTTCCAATAATCCCCCACATAAATGAAAATTAATGCAAATGCAGATGCAAACTCTAACGAGAAGTCAGACAAGGAAATGTTGCATTCAGAATCACATTGCCTGAACCTTCAATCTTTGAGCTATCAGAGTTCTCCATGTACATCTTTTCATTATTCTTCGCCGGAGAATAGTCTCTGAACATTGTTCTGTTGGCGCAGACGTGTCGAGTGGCTCCAGTGTCCACCCACCATTCACGAGGATTTTCCACTGTGTTGAACTCAGAAACAATAGCGTACAAATCTAGATCATCCATCTGGCTGACAATGTTGGCTTTCGCTTTTTCCTGCTTTTTCTTGGGCTTACGGCAGTCAACACTGCGGTGCCCTTGAATTCCACAGTTATAACATTTTCCAGTGATCTTTTTGGCAACTTTCTTGCCTTTAGGGTTTAGTCGGACAGGATTTACCTTTTTCTTTTTATTCGCCTTTGCGACATGAGCCTTTGCATGACCATAGCTTGAACTTGGTTTTTTTTCGGATCTGCGGTTGTCCTCCTCTATATGGAGTCGAACAATCAGATCCTCCAAAGTCATCTCCTTTTGCTTGTGTTTGAGATAGCTTCTAATTCTCTCCATGAAAGAGGTAGCTTCTCAACACAGACGTCACTATGAAAGATTCACAGAGCAACATGCCCTCTTCTTCCGTTTCAGCCACTAACATCTGAAGTTCTTCAATCTAATAAACAACAGTCTTGGAGTCTGACATTTTAAAATTAAAAAAATTTTCCAACGACAAACTTCTTTGTACCTGCATCTTCCTTGTAGTACTTCTTATCTAAGGTCATCCACAGTGACTTTGCAGTTTTAAAGGTACAATACAGTCCGTACAACGAATTGTCGAAACAACTTAAAATATGGCTCAAGCAAATATAATTATTATAGTTCCGCACTTCAGCCATCAAACTGTTTTGCATATTTTGATTCTGATCTTCATCCGGAACAACCTCCGGAGGATCGTCAATCAACATTTTAGCCAAACCCATAGTTGTCAAGAAAAACAACATCTTTTGCTGCCAGTGTTTGAAGAAACTGCCTCCAAACTTTTCATGCTTCTCAACTTGTCCAACCACAGGGACAGGAGCAGGAACAGGCACAACAACAGTAGGTGTAATCGGAACAGCACTGTTCTGTTCCTGAGAACCAATGTGCACACCATTGAACGAATTAGCGCTTTCGTTCTCCATCACGTTTCAGTTTCTGACAAATATAGAAACAAGAAGTCAGTATCAAACAGAATACTGTAAATAAACTGGTACAGAACCATTGACAAATTCGTCTTAAGATTGTTAAATTTCTAATATACGAAACTCAGATTCTATACAGATTAGAAACTGACATTCTGTACAGCACAGGGATGAAGCACATGAAGAGCTGAGCTCAACACATGAAGAGCTCAGCATAGGGAAGAGCTGAGCTCAGCACAGGATGAGCAGAGCTCAGCACAGGATGAGCAGAGCTCAAAACAGGATGAGCAAAGCTCAACATAGGAAGAGCTCAACATAGGAAGAGCTCAGCACAGGGAAGAGCTGAGCTCAGTACAAGATGAGCAAAGCTCTACACAGGAAGAGCTAAGCTCAACACAGGATAAGCAGAGCTCAAAATAGGAAGAACTGAGCTCAACACATGAAGAGATGAGCTCAGCACAGAAGAGCTCAGCACAGACATGAGCTTAACATAGAGATGAGCTCAACACAGGGAAGAGCTCAACATGCAAACCGAGGCGAGTCCAAGACTCTGTCCTTAACACGTATTGCTTCGGTATACTGTGCCCAACTAGAAATTGCAAACGTCTGCCAAGATACAACGGCTAACAGTTCCAATGAGTGGAACTACTACATGAGAACTCCACGAAACTGACAAATATTCTGACTTCTCAGATTGATGAAATGCACCAGCAGTGTATGCAGTATGCATTAGTAGTTTATGCAGAATGCTCGTATTCATTAGGAGAATGGAAGAAATTTTTTCAGTGTGTCTCAGAAGCAGAGCACTGCCTCCATTTATAGAGGAAAATCTTGGAGGTTATGGCAACCCATGAGCGCACTGATCGGCCAGTCACCCCACGATCATCACGCGCCGCGCGACCACCTCTGATCGGCCAGTAACCCAAGACTGGTAGGAATCAGTCAACTGAAACTGTCAGCTTAATCCAAGCCGTTAGATCGTAGGATTAAATCATAACCGTAGGATCAGGTTACTTATTTTCTGGAAAAATTTAAAAGAAAATTTGTCCAAAAAGATAGAAACTGGGCGGGCGAGCCACGAGCATGAGCACGAGCCGAGCTGAACCAGCCAGACAGGCGGGTGCGGCGCACGCACGCGTGTGTGGCAGTTATATGCGTCATTCCTCTGGTAAAAAAATTCTTTTGCCCTTAGGGCACATCTAAAGTGCCTTTTCTAGCACTATATTTGGTGGCAACTTTCCTTCAATTGACCAATGTGATATATTTAGAAAATGATGACGTGTTCAATTCTCATGAGGCCACATCATCATTTCTCTATTTTTCAACCATTTTTATCTCCTACCTTGAACATTAATTTCTCATTCACACAGTATCGGAATCGAGTGATTCAAAAGCCTAAAATCATCTACTCGTTATGCAGATAATTTAGGACTAATTAATTTCTATTTTTGATCAACGAACACTAATCATAATTAAGTTCAAAGTATGTTGCTCACCAACTTTAAACAAACCCATTTCCAAAATTTCTTCCAAACATAACTTTCATGTTTAATCCTCTTTTACTCGATCTCGCGGCCACTGGTTTATATTTTTTTATAAAAAAATATTTCTTCTAATTTGTTATAATTCCTAAGCCACCACTACTGCCAACTGATTCTCCACTTAGTCTAAGATAAGTGCGACAACAGTTCCGCATTGTTTTGATTTGTCTCCATTTTTCTTTATCCCTATTTCTATAGGCACCAAGTAATTATAGTTCACTATTTCTTTTCTTTCTTTCCCTCTTGCACGTTTGATAGACTCAGCGCCCTCAATATTTTGATTTCGTCTAATTCCATATTTTCAATTGGATTTGTGTCACAAACAGGTTTAACACCTTGAATGCTCTTTTGAAGTGGGCAAAGAGGTATGCTACCAGAAAAAGTACTAGAACTGAATTTGCCAAAGCTTCTATTGCGGTGGTTATCTATTTTATTTGGCAATCTAAAAATTTGAAGTTTTTTAAAGACCAATCACCTACTGTACGAGATGTAGCGCATAGAGTTGCAACGCATGTGTATAGAGATATGCGAGAAAAATGTGACTAGACTATATCTAGTGATTGTATGTTTTTCATCCCAAATATGCCAGACGAAATTGTAAATGTATATCTCCTTTTTTTGACCATTGATTAAATGAAATTTTTATATTTCACAAACACCGATGATATAGTTAATATACAAGTTTAGTACAACATCAGATGAGAAAGAATCCTAACCAAACGTAGAAAATATTTTAACAAAAATCCTTATCCTAACAAATAAAAATATTAACAATAAGATTACAACAACCAAATAACATCACTCTCTAATACTCCCCTCAAGTTGGAGCATGAATGTCAAAAAAGCCCAACTTGCGTAAATGCTGATGAAAACGATTAGGACCCAAAGCCTTGGTCAACACATCAGCTAGCTGAGAATCAGAGGCGACTTTACGAGGGAGGATGGTTCAAGACAGGTAGTGTTGACGAACAAAATGACAATCGATCTCAATGTGTTTGGTGCGCTCATGAAAGACTGGCTTGGCAACAATATGCAAGGCGGCCTGGTTGTCACAAAAGAGCGGAACGGGTGCCCTAAGGGGGATACATAAGTCGGTAAGCAACCGACATAGCCAAATGATTTCACTGGACGCATGTACCATGGCGCTATATTCTGCTTCAGCGGAAGAACAAGAGATGACAAGTTGTTTCTCGGAGCGCCACGAGATAAGAGAGGTTCCAAGAAAGATAACATAACCAGTAGTAGAGCGCCGAGTAGTTGGACAACCAGCCCAATCAGCGTTGCAGGAAGCCAGTAACCGTATGGAATTATCAGCAGAAAAAAATAAACCTTGACCTGACGCACGCTTAAGATAATACAGCAAATAAAACATGGCATCAAGATGACACTTACGAGGAGCATGCACAAACTGACTTAAAAGATTAACTGCAAAGCAAATATCAGGACGAGTGACTGTGAGATACAAGAGGCGTCCAGCAATACTACGATAAAATCCGGGATCAGAGAGTAGGGGAGTGTCATTTGAAAAACAAGCCTTCTAGTCCATAGGAGTTCGCGCAGACCGGCACCCTAGAAGACCACACTCCATAAGAATGTCCGAAATATACTTGCGTTGATTGAGAACAACACCGGAAGACGACCGAGCAACTTCAATGCCTAAAAAATATTTTAGCGGACCAAGATTCTTAATTTTAAACTGATCATCTAAGTACTGTTTCAAAGAAGTAATGCGAGCGAGGTCATTGTCGGTAACAATAACATCATCCACATAAACTAGGACAGCGACAAAAGAAGAAGCCAACACAAACATAAAAAGAGATGGATCAGCAGAGGATTGACAATAGCCAAGACTAGTGATAGCCATGGTAAATTTGGAATACCAATTACGAGAGGCTTGGCGTAGACCATATAATGATTTATGTAATTTACAAACACGCGTCTCCCCCTTACGAGCGAAACCTTGGGGAATCCGCATGTATACATCCTCCTCAAGATCCCCGTGAAGAAATGCATTATTGATATCGAGTTGATGCAGATGCCATTGTTTAGCAACATCAACAGCAAAAAGACATCGAACAGTAACTAACTTAGCAACCGGAGCAAAAGTTACATGAAAATCAACACCTTCAATCTGCGTATAACCTCGAACAACCAAGCGAGGCTTATAGCGCTCAATCGTACCATTAGGATTGTATTTGATTTTATAGACCCATTTGGAATCAATAGCTCGCTAGCCCAGAGGCAAAGAGACAAGGGACCAAGTGTGATTAGCTTCTAAAGCATCAATTTCCCGTTGCGTGGAATCATGCCAATGAGAATACTGGACAGCCTGGCGGAAAGAAGAAGGCTCATCTGTGGCAGAGATAGCTGCTAAAAAACCGTGATGAGTCCGAGATAATTTAGAATAAGAAAGGAAGTGTGATAAAGGAAATACCGTAGAGTTGGCCGTAGGAGGGGCGCGACGATGGCTGAAGAGATGACGGGGGATCAACATGTAAGCATCCAAATGACGAGGCGGATACCGAGAATGCGTGCAACGTGAGGGTGGTGGCACAAAAGCATCCTTAGCTGGAGAGACCAAGGGGGTACTAGCCGGAGGCGTATCATTATCCCAACAGGAAACAGTGGTGGAAGGTAACAAAGACGTAGAGGGAGGGGTTGAAGATAAATGAGCAAAAGGAAATATATGTTCTTCAAAATGGACATGATGCGAAACATATAAACTATTAGTAGACAAATCAAATACCTTATAACCCTTTTGCCCTGGAGGATAGCCAATAAAAATGCCCGGAGCCGAGCGAGGGGAAAACTTATCACGAAAACTAGGGGACTGATGGCCATAGCATAAATAGCCAAAAACACGCAAATGGGAATAAGAAGGCGAATGATCTAGCAAGACTTCATACTGAGTTTTATTTTCAAGGACAGGCAAGGGCATACGATTAATAAGTTAAGTAGCAGTAAGAACACATTCCCCCAAAACTTAATAGGTAAGCTAGCTTGAAACGTAAGGGCACGGGCCACTTCAAGAATGTGTCGATGCTTACGTTTCACTACCCCATATTATTGTGGAGTGTAAGGACAGGATGTTTGGTTGACAATACCATTAGTAGAATAATAAGCAAGAATCGCAACACTAGTGAATTCCAAACCATTGTCAGTGCGTACAGTCTTAACAGACAGATACATACGTACCCAATTAAAGAAATGCATCAAGTAACAATAGGTCTCGGACTTATATGCCATCAAATATACCCAAGTTTAACGGCTGCGATCATCAACAATAGTCAAAAAATAGTGAGCGCCTGATAAAGTTGGTATTTTGTAAGGACCCCAAATGTCACAATGTATTAGATCAAAGTTATCAGCAGAAACACTAGTACTTAAAAGAAAAGACAAACGAGTTTGTTTCACTCGGCAGCAAGCATCACAAGATACATTGTCCTTGATACAAAATTGACAATCAGAAATAAAACGAGAACGAGACAAAGGAAGATGGCCTAAGCGGCGATGCCAAACATTCGTATCTTTATTCCCCGCAGTTGACAGCAACGAGATCGATGGCGGGTGCTCCAAATAATATAAGCCATCGCGCAACCTACCCACTCCAATCAGATTCCTCGAGGGCATTTCCTGTATAACACAAACATCCAACCAAAAAGTCACCGTACAGTTCATGTCTCTTAACAACTGACTCGTGGATAAAAGATTGAACTTGAATTTAGGTACAACTAGAACATGCTTCAAGAAAATGCCATTTGAAAAAGAAACAGAGCCCACAGCTCTGACAGGAAGTAGGAGCCCATTTGGAGTTATAACATGGCACCCTGACATCAACCTTCTCCACAGATGACAATACAGCCAAATCATTGGTGATATGCGCACTCGCTCCACTATGAATGACCCAAACAGAGGACAACACTGAAGACAAGAGAGGCTTACCCGGATCCAGCAGTGGTAATTTCACAGACGGCACGGCAGAAGGTGCGGAGTTAGGCACACTATCCTTTAGTTGCTCAAGGAGTTGAGTTACCTGGTGCTGTTGAGTCACAGTGAGACCGACAAAGATAGAAGACAAAATGTCAGATGGCACCAACCCACCACCAACTGGCGTGGTCTTCTCTGCCGACAATGAGGTGCTTCGCGGGCGGAGTACAACGTGGTCACTCCCCCTTCCCCTAACTTGCTGATGTGTTCGACGAGGGGGAAAAGAAGGCATCACCGCCATGGCCGCGGCTTCCAATTGCGGGAGCAGATTACGAGCAACCGAGCGTTGTTTCTCTTCTTGAGCTACCAGCGCATAAACGAGACCAATGCTGGGTAACGGTTTGATGCTGAGAACATGAGACCGGATTGTGTTGAAAGTTTCATCTAGTCCCATGAGAAAATCAAACACCATCTCCTTTTTACGTAACTTCTCTACTGCTTTGGTCACCTCACACGTACACCTGCCACAATGACATACAGACAAGAGTTCAAAAGAATGTAACTTACCCCAAGCAGCCTTAAGTAGACCATAATAGGCAGAGACTGTGATGTGCTCTTGACGCAGCCTGGCTATAGTACGCCAGAGTTCATACACCCGTGCATCAACTCCTTGTGTAAAACGTTCCTCCAGATCGAGCCACACATCTCTAGCTGTGTTTGCGTGTGCCGTTGCTCCTTGAAGATCTTTGGCCAGGGCATTGGACAACCAAGAAAGGACAATAGCATTGCATTGCTGCCACTGTGTATATTCTACGGATGTAGCACCAGGAGGGACAATGGTGCCATCAAGAAAACCTGCTTTATTTTTTGACTTAAGAGCATTAAGAAAAGCTTTTCTCCACACAAAGTAGTTGTCTCCATCTTCACTTAATGATTGAGTGACGAAAACAAGATCCAGATGATCAGAAGGGTGTAGATAAATTGGAGATTTTGGGTCAGTTGATGGAAGCTGCACTTGGGACGCCATGGAAGCTAACCAAAAAAGGATGGAAAAAATTTGTCTAAGAAGAGAGAAGTTCAGAAGGAAAGAAAGTAGTGACTGTGTGAAAGTGACTTGATGGGGTGACTTATTGGAAAAGCGAAAAACGTGCAGGAGTAAAAACTCAGCAGGCCAAAAGGAAACGTATGAGATCTGAGTAGGTAAGGTATGAGGCAAAATATGAGGCCTCCAATCACGCGACGACACGTATACAAAAGAGCTTTTTTTTTAAAAGGAAAAAAGTAAATAGCGGGCCCTTTTGTACACGTGTCGTCGCATGATTGGAGGCCTCATATTTTGCCTCATACCTTACCTTCTCAGATCTCATCCGAAAAGGAAAAGGCGCTGCATAGGTAGACTGACAAAAGCAACCAAGAAAATGACGGGTGAGTAATTTGTTTGACTCTGATACCATAAAGAGTTTGAATAATGTAGTATATTCTCTGTATTTCACAACCCACCGATGGTATGATTAATATACAAGATTGGTACAACATCAGATGAAAAAAATCCTAATGTATAAAATGTTTCAAGAAAAACCCTTATCCTAACAAATAGAAATATTAACAATAAGATTACAACAACCAAATAATATCAATATCTAATACATGTAAGTTTTAGGTGAATGTTGCCCCAGGGGCATAGTCCAGTGATAAGTGGCAAAGGTGATTGGGGCTAGAACCCCGACGTACCGAGTTCGAGTCCGTGTGGAGACAATCCTTGTTGAAAAATTACAAGGGTTGCCTCTGGGCTGACTGAGGCTCGAGTGTCCTCTCCCTTTGCAGGGCTGCCGGTGGAGCACATCCCTCGATTTACATCCCACCTGGCTAAGAGGCCTCTGGTACATGTGGGGGGAGAACTCACTCTCTCATCAAAGTTTTAGGTGAATGTTTAGTCAATTACAGTTTTAGTTTATATGAATATTTTACGTAAATTTTTTAGCTTACGCATTAAGTTTATTTTCATCGTTATGCACTCAGTTTATTAAGTTCTGTTAGACGAAGGATATGGATAGCACACAAACAACGCAGAATAATCGCCGAGACGTGATGTAATCACTGTCTTTAAAAGCGATTTTGCCTCTACCGGTGAGCAAGGAGAACTACAAGCGAATGCTTCACAGGATTTAACGCCTTCCCTTATTCCTTTGCTCTAGGAGAAAGGGAATGAACTTGCAAGTTGAAGTGTTTAAAAGTAGAGGAAAAGAGGAAGAATGCTGTGTTTTTTTCCTGCACTAAGGAAATCACAAGAGAAAGTTTTCTATATTTGCAATATAGTTAAGCCTTGTATATATGGGCTTTAGGGTAGTAGAAAACAATATTTTAAACTTGTTTCAGCAGTCTTCAGACCTCTCAAGTTCGTTGAATAACGTTCATAATCGAAGGGAGATGATTCTTGGACCAAAAATTACAACTCAAAGTGAAAAGTCATGTCCGCTGGGACGTCGAACTCTGACGTCGATCGATCGACGTGAGAGATCCACGTCCGACAAAAATCTTTAGCAGCCTCAGATCCACGTCGATCTCTGACGTCGATCGATCGACGTGAGAGATCTACGTCCTTCTGAACACTTAACTTTATTCCACTTTCACTTGGTTCAATCCAACTCTTACTTAGATCAATCCAAGTGATATTCTTCAAGTTAACTGTGTTCAAATCATCAATCAAACTCCCAAACAAGGCATGTTCTTATATAAGTTTGGAGCACATTTAAAAAGTATTTTAACATACTTTTTCCAACAATCCCCCACATGATCTAAACTTATATATGAACACTCTTAAACGTTAATCAACTAACCTCTCTACCTTCAAACGAAGACAATAACACATGATGGACAATGACTTTCGTCTTGAATTGCCACTTAGTGCAAGAAGAAGCATATAAACGGAAATAAGATGACAAAAGTCTTGAATCTTACTTCACTACTGTTTATATAAACTTACAACTGACATGTCATTGACTAACTTCAGGCAAGTTCGCGGTGTGGTGCAATATCGGCCATGCACCCAGTCCCAGGTTTTCATAAGAGCTCTAGTGAGTTGTTCCAAACTCTCATAGGAAGCGGCACCACCTACACTCTTATATAGGTGATGTTCATCAAGTGTGTACTGCACACACCACCATACAACATGACTATGAACTTCATTAAGAGATTCTAAAAAATCTCACCATCCTCAATTTGCAGTAAGTACTATCTTCAACAGCGCCATAGGAAGAGACAAAACGATAGTACTAGTAGAACTTTTATATGACTTGTTTTTACCACATTGAACCCCGTTCGTAGGATCTCTACTAATAGTGGGTTGGGTTGCCGTCATACAAAGTTCACAACTTTGGAACCAGTCCCATTCCCCTCGATGCTTGTTGTGGGTCTCTCTCATAGACCTTGCACTGTCTATGTTTTACCCAAGAAAACTCATGATAGTGCACAATCTCATGATATTTCCTTTCAGTGATTTTCTTCAACAAATCACTCAACATAACAAGATGATTTTTCAACAAGCAAATCACCAAACTTAAGATGATTTTTCACTAAGCAAATCATCAAACTTAGGATGATTTTTATCAAGCAAATCATCAAACTTAGGATGATTTTTATCAAGCAAATCATCAAACTTATTTTTACAAATTGTCTCTTACAAGCATGATCAAAGTATCATGATGCGTTACAAACAGCAAGCAAGCCTATCATCCTTATAGACTTGGAGCATTAACCATCAAATGACTAGAACAACATAGTGGCCATTACTTTGGTGATTAAACAACACAAGTTATTTACATGTTCAGCATTCACATGTTATAATAACTTTGTTCTTAAATGAAAGTATTGAAAGGCTAAACCCCCACAATTCACCTCAATTTATATTAATCACATACCACACTTTTATTCATTATCAACAATTACTTCAACATTCATCTTTAACTGATCATATAGTAGCCAGAAACTAGCTATGATATAGATTAATTCAAAAGGCTTTCAACAGCGACCATAGACTAAACGTTCTATGTCTCTTTGGAGTAAACTCCAACAATCTTCTTATGAATCAAAATTCATAAGGAACTAGCACTTTTGATCTTTCAATCACACCATAGTTTCAACAGCGTGGTTTTCCAAAAGCTAACAACTAAAACTAGAAACCCAACATTCTTGATTTCTAGGTTTTGCTTTCACATAGCATATTAGCTAGTTTTGCCACAGAGAACAAATGACTAAGACTAGAAAATTCTATTTTCATAAGATTATCTTCATCAAAAACAACTAGTCTCAGTCAACCTATTTCAACAAGAAACTTTATTCATAAATGATGAAAGCAATCTATCTAATCTTTCCTTCTCAGAATTCTTATTATTTACTATAGAACGATTTCATTATACACAAGCAGCATGCTTCACATTTCAACTTTTAGACCGATTTTCTCTTTCCATGAAACTCTAAGTTGAAATGCAAAACAAATTACACACATTAAGACATGTATTTAACACCAATAGATTAGCAAGAGTCGTGTTCTTGTTTATCATTATGCATAATACATGAAATGACTTAAATAAACTAGACGCAAGTCTATTAAGACTCATAAATCACTTATGCAGCACTAAACAAACATTAAAACCCTTGTCTGATAGCGACTCGGAAATTATTCTTACATGTGTAAGAATGTCACACACATTGCCAACTCCAACTTTTATAGACAAAGTTAACTTTAAGTGCAACTTCTAACTAAACTCTTGAATTTCTAGTGCATCATTAAAGAAACTAAGCTACCTCTCTACTGGTTGCAATAAACTTGATAGATATAGTCTATCACCCTTTCCGAGGAACTATCAACAAGATTACCTCATAGAAGACCGTTGTGATATCCTTATCCTCCATCATTGTAGCCGCCGTTAATGCTGTGAAACTTGGGCTTCTTTGCAGCACGCTCCACAACGTTAGTTTTGACTCCACTCTCATGGTGAGATTCGTCCTCCAGCCTATTGTACTCTTCGATGCGTATGTGTTTAATTACTGCATCTAGAGACAACTTGGCGTCGTCATGATTTCCTCTCTTCTTGTATTTGCTCCAAGAAGGAGGGAGTTTCTCCAACAGCGCCGTCGCCTGGAACGTCTCATCAACCTTGATTCCTTCGTGTTCTAGATTATCCACCAGTTGTTGGAATTGATGGATTTGATCATTGATTGGAACATGATCAACCATCTGGAACCTAAGGAATTCACTTACCACGTACTTGCATTTTCCTACGCCTTCAGTACCATATTTGTTCTCCAGTGCTGACCAAATCTCTTTTGCAGAGGTGGATTTGACATAAATGTCAAATAGAGAATTGACCAGAAAATGTAGTATGTGGCCTCTGCAAGTAGTGTCGCCTGCATCAAACTTACGTGCCTCGGTTTCATCCTTCAGTTTGTCCGTCTTGAGCACATATGAAACCGAAAGCATTTCAAGGAAGAACATCACTTTTGCTGTCCATCTCTTGTAAAATTTGCCATCGAATGGATCCATCTTGGACATATCAGGCAATGCTTGCTTGGATGCCATCGTAAATTGCTTTTAAGATTGTTATACGAAGGATATGGATAGCACACAAACAACGCAGAATAATCGCCGAGACGTGATGGAATCACTGTCCTTAAAAGCAATTTCGCCTCCACCGGTGAGCAAGGTGAACTACAAGCGAATGCTTCCCAGGATTTAACGGCTTCCCTTGTTCCTTTGCTCTAGGAGAAAGGGAATGAACTTGCAAGTTGAAGTGTTTAAAAGTGGAGGAAAAGAGGAAGAAGAATGCTGAGTTTTTTTCCTGCACTAAGGAAATCACAAGAGAAAGTTTTCTATATTTGCAATATAGTTAAGCCTTGTATATATAGGCTTCAGGGTAGTAGAAAACAATATTTTAAACTTGTTTCAGTAGTTTTCAGACCTCCCAAGTTCGTTGAATAATGTTCATAACCGAAGGGAGATGATTCTTGGACCAAAAGTTGTAACTCAAAGTGAAAAGTCCTGTCCGCTGGGACGTCGAACTCTGACGTCGATCGATCGACGTGAGAGATCCACGTCCGACAGAAATCTTCAGCAGCCTCAGATCCACGTCGATCTCTGATGAGATCTACGTCCTTCTAAACACTTAACTTTATTCCACTTTCACTTGGTTCAATCCAACTCTTACTTAGATCAATCCAAGTGATATTCTTCAAGTTAACTGTGTTCAAATCATCAATCAAACTCCCAAACAAGTTACGCATGTTCTTATATAAGTTTGGAGCACATTCAAAAAGTATTTTAACATACTTTTTCCAACAAGTTCAAGTGTATTAAGTTCCCCCTTTTTAATCTACTGTTTCAGTTTACTGTCATGCTTTCAATTTATTAAGTCTTGTTTATTTAGTTAACTCTTTTTCTTTATGAATTCTGATTAATTAATTATGTTCCTTATTTGTTGTTGCTTACTTTTTATAGTTATGAGGAAATTTCCGAGATTGCAGTGCTTTTGATTTTAGGAAAAAGAAATTTCTTTCAAACATGATTTGTCCCTAATGGGCTACGGATTACAAGTCCAAAATATTACATTTAGCTATTAAATTTAACTTTGACTCGACAGCTTCGTGCCAGTTTGACCAATTATTTTTTACTTTTGTATTCTTCAATCGATCTAAGCTCGTGATCAACATCTTTCTCATCATTTCTAGTGATGCATTACTTACAGAAATATTATAAACAATTGCCTTTTATGGTTTCTTCTATTCTCATTAGAGGCATTAGTTATTGAATTTCTATGCAATTCATCAATTCAGAATTTCACTCTTGGTAGGGCTAGAAACGAACCTAACCGAGATGAATAGTGAGTTTTAAAGTTTGGATTTGTTTAGATAAACGAATAGATTGGATCGACTCCTTTGGTTTAACGAGCTTAAAAATTTATTCGAATTTAGTGAGAAAATTTTATAACTTTTCAAACGAACCAAAAAATTCGAAAACTGTTCGGCTCGTTTCCTAAACGAATCTAATTAGGTGTTCGAATTCGACTCATTTAATTAAAATTAACAAACAAGCTCGAAGCGAATATAATCCGAACTCGAAGTTTTTACCAACAGTTAGGTTCGTTTCACACCCCCAAACTCTTAGGCACGAGGAAGAACAACTGTCTTCAGGTGAGCATATGTTTTTTTTTTTTTTTCAAAAGAACAAAAGGATCCTCCACTATTTAATATTTATCTTCAGGGCATCGTATGTACGAGGATGGAGGAATATAGCACAGTCTTGGTTTGATGTTACATTGTTTTTGTTTTTGTTTATAGCATGACCAAGACCCATACCATCAAATGATCTTTAAACCAAATACACATGATAGATAATTCTTCCCAGAAATGTCAAGAGCAGTGATGCAAGTTCTCCGTCTTATGCCCTAGCCGATTTTCCCACCCACGTAAAAGAAGAAGATAGTCTCCAGGAACCGATCCAGCCTTCGTCTGTTTTTCCATCCGTCTTCGAGTAATCAAAGGCAAGTAACTTTCTTATAAGTTCCTACGATTTGCGAAAGAAAACTGGCCTATTTTGTTATCAAATCGGATCACCATGCAGTAGTTTCGTTTTGTGTTTATTTGTTTATGAGTTATGTGTTTTGATTTGGATTTGGCCGTTATATGATGAAAACCGTTTCGTTGTTGTTGATTTCTTGAAATCCTGCAAATCCCAATCCCTTGAACCCCTTTCCTTGCTGCTATTTTCGGTTGAGGGGAGAAGGGAGAGAAAGGTAGAATTTTTGGATTGTTTTGGTGGATGATTTGAGTGTTAGGCATGAATCTGTGATGGATATGTGTGCGTTGTTTTAATTGTAGTTTAAGCATAAGATTGCAGCAGGGATTAGGCTTGGATTGATTGGGTCGAAGTTTGGATATGTTGGTGTTTATGGTTCTGCAGCTGTTGCAGAAAACGCAGAGGAAATTTAGAGAAACCGCTGACATCGATCGATCGATGTCAGAGATCGATGTTCTCTGTTGGACATCGATCGATCGATGTAGAAGGAAGCTGAGAGATCGATGTCCTCTGTTGGACATCGATCGATCGATGTGGAAGAGACCTGAGAGATCGATGTCCTCTGTTGGACATCGATCGATCGATGTAGGTGAGGGCTGAGAGATCGATGTCCTCTGATTGGACATTGATCGATCGAAATAGTAAAGGGCTGAGAGATCGATGTCCTCTGATGGACATCGATCGATCGAAGTAAGGGGATGATGTCCATCAGTTTTGTGGGAAATAGAGGAAGAAAGAGGGAAGCTCGGGGAGTCTTTGGGTGACCTTAGAGACTTCTTAAGACCGGATTAAAGGTAGTCTAAGTCTCGGGAACATGACTTAGGATGGTGAATCAACTTGGGGAGTTCAAAAGGGGTTTTCGAATCGCATTTCAATGAGAATGACTTAGGAGGGTTAGGAGATGAACGTACGAGGTGTTTGATAGTTCAATGAAGGATGGTTAGCGATACTTGCCTTAGGTTGCGAACCTTAGAATCAAGACTAAGTGTTGACAAGATGGTGGAAGCCTAAAGTGATGATGTGTAAGTTAGTGAAAGCTTGTGTGTTGCTTATACTTGCGCATGTGTACATGAACTACTTATGTGAACGAGATACGAGATTGAACGAGGAGTCTTGCATCATGGCACTTGCATTCGCATATTGATTTGAAAAGAGATGTGCTTCGGCACAGATTTGCGAAGGTGACCTGCAATGTTAACCGGGATGGAAATTTAAGTCGGGGTGCATTGCAGGGCACAAAAGGCTGTAACGTTAACCGGGATGGAAATATAAGCCGAGGTGCGTTACAGGGTATAAAGTCCTCTGCAATGTTAATCGGGATGAAAATATAAGCCGAGGTGCATTGCAGAGTTTTACGAGTTTGTGATGTTAATCGGGATGGAAATATAAGCCGAGGTACATCACAGAGCATAACGAGCCTGTAACGTTAACCGGATGGAAATATAAGCCGGGGTGCGTTACAGGGTTACGAGTTACGAGACCGGACATTTTGACATGCATTGCACTGATTTGAAAAGAAGTGGCTCATGCATTTGTGATTGTGTAGTGTAGTGCATATTTTGACATGCATCACGAGAGTCAATGTGGTATGAATGTGAGTGGTATCTGATTGCCAATGAATTGTTATTTGCGTGCAAATTGCTGTACTTGCTTTATTACGTTATTCACTTATATGTTTGGAAGTTTACAAGACATGTGCCCCACCATTCCCTTGAATTATATATTACTCATGTCTTGCCATGTGTTGATCCCGTATGTCTTGTAAGCGGGTTACTTGCTAGCGTTTTTCGCTAAGGGTACTGCCTTTGTCTTTGCAGATGAGCCTAGTTACGATATGATTTTCATTGAGGACGACGACGAGTGGGCAGAATGGGATGTCTAGATCTGATGGAGAGAATTGATTAGATAGTTTCGGTTATTTCTGTTTCTTAATTCATTTGAGGTTTTAGATGGCTGCGACCATATACAATTTTTGAGGTTCACATTGTCTGTTGACGTACTGCATTGAGGGTTTAGATTTACGAGATATGTTTCCGCACTTATTTCTCTTACCTCATCGATGATGGGTATTCAAGAGATGAGAAGTCTTGTAGTCTTCTCAGAAAGCTACGACGGGTGTACCAGTTCGGATTCCGTTGTCCGGGTCGGGGTGCTACAAAAGCTTAAGTGTCTTCACATTATTGGTTGATCAGCTAAACACCTTGTACACTTGGGAACTTCAAGAAGAATGATTGGTCTACCTTGGAACATTGTCTGGCCGATTTTTAGTCTTGAAAAAATGGCTTGGAAATTGTTTCAAAATGAAGATAATATAGAAGGCATATTCTACCAAGAAACTCAACTTCTTGGCATGATAATAGGCCATGTGATGGCTAAAAATTAAACATCAAAATCAGCTCTAACCTCTAAACTAGCCGTTGGTTTCAAATGGATAATTGCCAACTAACTTGTATTTGGTTGGTCCACTTGTACACATGTCAAAAAATGAATCAAACACCTTTATCACATATTCGTGGACGTTTTTGAGCTGAATATAATTGTACAACTTCATATTTAATGAAGAGAAAACAATAGATAAAAGTTGACAATACTTTGTCAACTAATAATTCAAAATTCCCACATTTCTCTCTTTCTAAGTTGTGGTGAATTTATACCAAGAATTCCCTCAAATTCTCTGCAAAAATATGATTAAGAATCTCCAATAATATATCCATAAGAGTGTTCAAGAAAATAATAGAATGTGATATCGAAAATCGTCACATATTCCGCCACTGTCGATAATATCACCAAATAGAAAATAGAATAGATAACCATGATATAATCTTCAAGAAAACCATGAGTAAGCTTCATAATGAAAATAATATCATACTCAAGTGTTGTACTTGAGTAAAAATACCAAAATGTCCTCGGGGTAAAATGACAAAAATACTCCTAGTAATGAAAAACTCTAAAAATGACTCCGATGTTCAGAAATAAATGTAAGAACACCTTTGCGATGATAAATAAGACATAAGGAATGTTGAGAAATATGTTTGGATAATTTTCAAAGTCATGATTTTAAGTGGTGAATACTTAAAAATGTCACACATGGTGTTATATGTGATTAAAAGTTGAAAAAGTTGACATCGATCTCTCAGGTTGTTGCACATCGATCGATCTATGTACATAGATCTCTCACATCGATCGATCTATGTAAGGCAGAAAAGTTCAAGACCTTTCTGTGAGACATCGATCTCTAAACCTGAGACACATCGATCGATCGATGTACATCGAACCCTCACTTCGATCGATCGATGTAGGTCAGAGGCAAACTCTGAAACTTTGTGTGAGACATCGATCTCTGAAGTTGAGGACTGCGATCGATCGATGTCTAGGGTTTTTAGAATTAATTTTCTAAAATGTGTTAAAATGATTGTTTTCATTTGGATATGAATTATACATGTTCATTATGTGATTATTTTGTATTTTTGGTGATTATTATTGTATTGTGACTAACATGCTTTGGAAGTTTCTACAACTTACCAAAAAGGGCAAAATTGGTATTTTGAGTTTTGTAGGAACATCACATGATGAAAATGTTTCAAGGATGTATTCTCATCCTATTTATCATGACAAAGGTGAATTGTGATTATTTCTGACCATCGGGGTCATTTCTGGAGTTTTCTCACACCAGGGGTATTTTGGTAATTTCACACCCCTGAGGGTATTTTTGGTATTTTCACTCAAGGAATCTCTTGAGTATATTATTATCTTCATTCTGGAGCTGTGTTATTATTATTTTGAAGATAATATGGTGATCTTATATCTTATTCTCTCAACCGATGATATTATTGACTATAGCTGGATATGTGACGATTTGAGATATCACATTCTATTTTTTCTTGAAGACACTCTTATATATGTTATAAGAGAATATTTTTCATCATTATTCAAAGTTGTTCAAGGTGTCAAAAGGTGTGGAAATGATCACGACATATGAGAAGAAATATTAGGAATTTCGGTGTTACACGTTGACATAATCTTGTCAACTATTATCTATTTATTTCTTCTTCAAAAATTTGAGTTGCTACACATATTTGTATGTCCAAAAACGTGATTAATCAGGTGGATATGATGGTGTATTCATTTTGTGAGTTGGAGACAAGTGGACCAACCAAAAAGGAGCTAGTTGGCAAAATTGCCAACTTGGAAATTTCAAAGACTAAACCCAACGGCTATGGCTGTTCTTGGAGGGTTTTTCATCAGATTTTTTTAAGTCAAATGGAGCTCTCACATGACCTATTGTTGTGCTTGAAGTTGAGGATATTTTGGTGTATTATCCTTTCTTATTTAATTAAGAAAAAGAAATGAAAAAAAAATCACTTTTGAAATGTAGCCAACGGCTACTTCAATTTTGGAGTTGAAAATTGGAGTTGTTCTTTTTGAATTGGTAAAAGCTCACATGCCTATTATCTTGCCAAAGAGTTGAGAAGATGGTGGAGTGGTTATGGCCTTATTATCTTCTTGGTTTCAAGATAATTCCAAGACAAATCCAAGGTGTAATTTTCAGCCACATAAAGTTGTCAAGGTGGACCAATCATGTTGTTTTATTTTGCAAGTGTACAAGGCCAACCAATGATGAGAAGACATTTGGAGTTGATGATGAATATGATGACACATTGGCATTCTTATCTTCAAGGCTCAAATCACACTATAAATAGAGGCATTGGTGAAGAAGATGAAACACACTTGAAGCTCACAAGCATTCGTTGAAATTGTCTAGCTTTCATCTTCATCTTCTTCTTGTTGTTGTTTTGTTCATTGTAGCAAAGGTGATCTTGTTGTATTTTGGTGAGCTACAAGCCTCTTGAGCTTCATTTGTAAGATTGATTAGCCATCTTTATAAGGCTACATCAATAGGTTGTAGAGGTGTTGCAACTAAGTGATGCTTAGAAGGTGATTATCCAAGTCTTGAGTAGGGTTGGTGTATAACCCAATGATCAAGCTTGGCTCTTGTTGTAAGGTGTTCATTTCATAGTGAAATCCAAGGAAAGGTGTTCCTTGGGATTGGAGTAGGTCACATTGACCGAACCAGGATAAATCCTCGGTGTTCTTCTCTTGTTTCTTTATTTCTGCTTTCTTCCCGTTTTGACTGCAGTTTACACACAACTTCTCATAATTTGAAAAAATAGCTAAACATTTTCAAAATTCGTGATTTTTGGTGGATTTATACTTCAGACTGTTAGATTTCATTTGCAACAAGAATCACTTGATTTGAGCAAGGGAAAGTTAGTCTTTCAGTCTTTGCAAGATAACTGCTCCAATCTGGCTGCAATCTGACCAGTTTTGAGAAAACTTAAATTATGCATTTTTCAAGAATTGTTTAAGGTCAGGGACTTTTGAAAATATCATCTAAACATCCTAAGGAGTGTTTTTATATAAAGATCAACCTTTTTGGTTGAGTATTCAAAGAGAAATACGTTTCGCAAAATCAGCAACATTCTGTCCAGATTGACCATCTGAATCTTTTTATTTGTTTGAAGGGTCAAACGATCTTATTTTTGTCTGATGTTTGGACAGAGTATTTTCAACTCATTTAAGTTCCATTCTGGAAAATTTCATAATTTTTGGAGTCGTGTACAATTATTTGTGAATTTTTGAAAAACGGGTTCGGAATCTGAGGTGGTCTCAGATTCTGTTTTCAAAGGGGATTTTAACAAAGGGTTGTAGTGTAATTTCTGCTAACCACTATTCATCCCCTCTAGTGGTGTTTATTGCAGGTGCACGGTCCTACAAGGAAGTCATTGTATGATTTTTTCCGTGTCATATACCTACAAAAACTCAAAATAACACTTTTGCCATTTTTGGTAAGTTTTAGAAACTTACAAGGCATATTAGTCACAAGACATAATATTCAATAAAACCAAGTAACAAAATCACAATAAACATATATGAAACATATGCAAATGAAAACAATCATTTTATCATATTTAAAAAAATTTCAAGAAACTCTAGACATCGATCGATCGAAGTGCCCCTGCTTGAGAGACCGATGTCTCACAGTAAGGTCCTGGTTTTGAATCTTTCTTACATCGATCGATCGATATGAGAGATTGATGTGTACATCGATCAATCGATGGGTCTCAGGTTTAGAAATCGACGTCTCATAGTAAGGTTTTGGTTTTATGTTGTTAGGTCTAAATGGGATTTTATCTGCTGAATAGAATTTCATACATGTTAACATTTTTGGAGGCAAAATTCTGGGTGTCAGGTTTAGTAGGATTTGGCCATCACATTTTTGCAAGTTTTGGAAGAACAGGAGAAGAAGAGAGGGTTGGGGGTGGGGTTGCATTCGGGGAATGAACTTTTGAATGACTGTCATTGTTATGAAAACGAGGAAACAAGACAAAGAACAAGAGAAGAAGAACGTGAAGAAGCTTGGCTTGAGGCGTGAGAATCACTTTCCGTAAGGAATATTTGCCCCCACTAGATGCTGCAGGGTTATAGGCAAACTTCCTCCTAGGATACAACAGCCAACAAACTCTAATCCTCAGGAAATATGATTGAGATTCAATGAACTTTCATGAACAAGAGTGAAAATGAGAAGGATGAAGTATTTAGAATGCAAAAACAACTCTAAAACAAGATGTCTTGAACAATGGGTTGTAATAGCCTATTTATAGGCTCTTCAACTCCATTCAGACAGTTTTTAGACGTTGGTGGTCGTTGCATGACGATTGGGTATGTCCCTTGATGCATAAGTTGTGATTTTTCATGAAAAGTCACTTCTGCTGGGACATCGATCCATCGATGTGATCGATCGATGTCTCACAGTAAGCTCCAATTCCATTCTGACCAACATCGATCTGTCACATCGATCGATCGAAGTCACTTCGATCGATCTATGTTGGACAGAAAGTTTCAACTCTGCACCCAGGATACATCGATCGATCGATGTGATCGATCTATGTGACATGGATCGATCGATGTCATCGATCTATGTCCGGCAGAATACTCAACTTCATTTTCAAGCCACATGGATCTATCCATTTGATACATTGATCGATCCAATACTTCATTTTCAAGCCACATGGATCTATCCATTTGATACATGGATCGATCCAAATCATGAATCAAGCTATTCTTGTTTATTCTAACACCATTTCACCTACGTTCTTCATCCTATTGCCTTTACAAACTATTATAACAGGGATGAGGTGTTCTGAAACTATTGTTCCACTCAGACAACCTCCTGCATCTCTTTGTTCATTGCGGGAATGTTCTTATGTTTCTACACTGATGTTATTTATTAGTCTAAAAGTGACTCTTTCCTCCAACTTCTATGGTTTTCTGCAGCTTGGGACACTTAGTGACGCCCAGAAGCAACTTGAGTCGCAGTTGAAATTTGTTGTTGAAGCTTGGCTAAGGTGAGTCAAATCATCGCTTTTAAGTTATCAGTCATATTTCACATTTCATTTACTTGGCACTCTTGAACAGGGAGCCATGTTGATACTTGTGTTTTACTTCCTTTTTTTTTAAAAAAGTTTTACTGTAGAGTTGTGTGCCCTGTCTACCTATTGGCAGATTCTGCAAGCTTTTTGAATTTTGGTCGTCCTTCTATTTTTTTCAATCTAGAAATTCTTTACATCTGGAGTCCGTTCTATACGTACATGTACAAAAACTCTGTGAATTTGCAGATTGTGGAATGTAGGAAGGTCTTAAAATGGACGTACGCCTATGGATATTATCTACCTGAGGAAGAGCAGACCAAAAAGCAGTTTTTTGAGTACTTATAAGGGGTTGTGATCTCCTCACCCCCACTTTCTTCACCCCTTTGTGACCACGCGACACATGGCAGTAAAGGAAATGGTGAGGCTAGATGCAGGTGACTCTCATCTAGCCTCACCACCCCCTGCTGCCACGTGTCGCGCGGTCACGCGTCACCGCACTTCATTGCGGTGAGAGGATCCTATCCCCTTACAAGTACTCGACAGTCATCGCCTTTATTTTCTATTTTTATGTTTCGTAAATCAAGTACTTGCCGTTGTTCCTGGCCAATGGTAAACATATTCTATTCAGACTACGTACTAGGTTCATGCTTAATCTGGCACGTGCATTTATTGCAGGGGAGGCAGAGGCCGGTTTGGAGAGGCTTCATCAGTGTGCCGAAAAAGAACTCCAAGTTTACCTCAATCCAGAGAATGCGTCCAAAGATTTCAATGATTTTCGTACTAAGTTAGCGGGCTTGACAAGGTAAGGGAGACTTATCTTTAGACCTCCCCTGTTTTGCTTTCTTTGCCTTCTTGTAAGAAATATCAGGCTGACAAACTGTGTTAATTTTTTTTTAGAAAATTAGAGAAGAGAAACAGTAGAAGGAAGAGGAATCTGAGTAATACATATGCAACGTTGAAGAAGAATCAAGGTATTTTTGTATTCATTCTTAAAAGATAAAATACTACACCTATGCAACTATATATACAAGTGGGAAGAAGGTCTTCCATCTCAACGGTCATATTTACCAACGGTAATATTTACATCCAACGGCTATCTCCATTTCTTATACGTACAATATATAGTGTATTTTCTATACTCAACCTCAAACTTAGTGCATAGGTGCAACTAAGTTTGGAACATGTATACTAATAGGAGCTTTCAATATTTCTTCCATAACTACAACGTATTGATACTAATAGGAGCGTTCAATATTTCTTCCATAACTGCAACGTCTTTAATCTTCAACGTTTCACTTTTGCTGTCTTCATATGTATGTTTGCGTGTTCAAATAATAGCAATCCCAGTCTAACTTGAGCATCCACAACACTTCTAGATCTGAAGCACCTGCAAAGTAAAGTCAACAATAAATACCAAAATATAAAAAACTTGAAATACCCACCGGCAAACAATCACTCAGTTGCTTTCTTGAATGCTTGCGTAAAGCATTAGTATGATACTCCTAGCCTTGTTACACTTGTAAAGAAAAAAATAACTTTGGTCCTGCAAAACAAATGTTAGTGCATAACTCCTGATATTACTTCTTGAACACCTGCAAAAAAATTCCATTTTCCATCGTGCATTGTAACTGTTAATAAATGGTTCTGGAATCTCATGCATAAACAATAATGAAACTTGCAATCAATAAGCCTTTCCATGGTGGAAGACAATCCTGGAACCCTTGTTAGTCATGAAAACACAGTTTAAAAACAACTTTATAAACCAATTTACATTGCTAAGCAACAGTAACATCAATTATTTCCACTGTAAGCCAATAAATAAAACCGATTTGAACATGTCAACAAAGAAACTACAATTATTTATGCCTAGCTATACAAACTAGAATGGATTGACCACTATTAATACCAATGTTATTTATTTCATACCATATTCAAAAAGAATTTTAAACAAAATCTTAAATATACTCCAACTGAAAACATGCTCATGAAGCGAAGCAATCTTTAAAGGACAATGCAGTGCTTACGTTGTAAATGTTAGACACATAGTCACACACAAAAAATAACAGGTGAAGATTGTGAAGATTTATTTTAGATTACTATTGTATTCTCCCCCTCAAAACAGGTCTCATCAGAAGATCATCTAGCTTATAAGCTATAAGAGAAATAAACTAGGCTAGAAACTCAATACGAAACTTGGATGTAAAAAATGCATACCAGGGGAAAACTACATATGAGTTTGATATCTGTAGAGGATCTATAACAACTAGTAATTAGAGTCATCACAAGATAAAGTTCGTAAAAAGAGTTTTAGAACGGCTAACAAGTTACATATATCAATTGTGGAACAATAGACATTAGTATTATCATAACGGTTAACATGTCAAGGACTATATACTAAGAACAATTGATATACATTCAGGACAGAAGTTGTTAACTCAAATAGGACAATACCAGATAAAATAATAATTTTGAAACATATTTCATTAAACAGATATTTTTGGAATAAAAGCAAAAATATAGGCTTAGAATAATAAGATATTTATGAACGACAGATAGATTATAATTCATCAACAAGTTACACAAATCACAGAGCAAACACAAAGATCCATTGAATCACTGATAAAACTGAACAGACAAAATATCTTTGACATTTAGAACATAATATCTTACAAGTGATACAAGGATGATGCATGGCACTAGGAATAATTAAGAAGATTTTAGCTATGTAGCTAAGGCTCTCCTAGCCTGATTTAAAATATCTCAGAGGACTCCATGTCTATGACTCAGAGGAATAATTCAAGATTATATGTGTTCATAGCTCAGAGGGACTCTTGTCCATTCAAATAATAGTGGCAACAATGGCCATCATACTAAACTGAATGCCAAGACAAATGCCTTATATCAACATGTAAGACACTTCTAATAGTTTTAGCAATCATGATCATATTCCACTTGATATGCTTTATAATTGAAATAACAATCCATGTCAACAATAATCAACATTTGGGTTCAACCAGACAACTGTCCAAGATTATGCATTTTATTAAAACTTAACTCTATATAAAAATGATCCCAATATATAAACCAGTTTGCAACCCCATAGGTTTATCACATACTCATACGAGATAGGTATAAATAAAAGATAAAAACAAAGCAGGACAACCATTTTAATAGTGATGCCTTACGGTTTCTTTGAATAATAGTTTCAATACTCAGAACTAATAGAAACGTATGATAATTACCGACTAATGCACCAAGAAACTTCTTAAAACCAACAGGAAGAAACATAAATAAACTTGCATCAGAAACAGAGCAAAGAGGTTCCAAACACAATATAAATCACAGAAGCAACATAGCTTGAGTTATCAACTGACTAAACATTGTTAGGTCCGAAATACACTGTAGAGGGGGGTGAATAGAGTGTTTGGCACTTTTGCGGAATTTTTCTTGTGTGATTCAATTCAAAAGATATTCAAAATCAGAGTAAGAATGGGAGATGAGAAGTAATGAATGAGTACACCAGATATAGAGTGGTTCGAATCATAAATGATTCTACTCCACTACCACTTTGTTGCCAAAGTGGATTTTCAACAACTACTCTTCTGGTTAAAGACAATAAGAACAACCACAGCAATAATTACATTAACACCTTAGTGTAAGCAACAACAACAACAACTTCTTGCACAAAACACACTTGTACAACTACAGCAACTACAGATCTTAGCAAGAACAACTTCTTGCTACCTCACAACTTCAGCAAAGTCCCTCAAGAACTTCTCACAATGGGTTGAAGAAATATAGGAAGGTTCACACTTTCTCACTAGTCTAAGCACAAGCAAGAGATCAAATATTTATGGTTCCTCTTGTGCTTGACTCTCTATCTCTCAATATACAACAATAAAGAGCAAAGAAAAGCTTAACAATCTTTTTGCAAATTTACAAGTATGAGAGAATTATACAACAATGAAAAATGAAGCTAGATGATGTTGAAAGTGTGTATTTGCCTCATCCAAGATTCTCCCATTTATAGATAAATTTGACCACTTTTTGAGGCTCTCCACCAAGTCTTCATCTTCAAAAATGTCAAGATAATGTCCAAATAGTCTTTAGCCACCCTATGGAGTGATTTGATCTTGAATAGCCACCCTAGAGAATCTTAGACATGGTTAAAATAGTCAAGGAAGCATGTAGTATGTTGGGTTAAAGTCCACAAGAAATTTGTGCAAGATTGGAGAGAGAAAACATCATAGATCTCCCTTGGATTTTGTTCCAACGTTCAAAAACTTTTGACTTTTGGGGACGTCGATCGATCCACGTCCCAATGCTGAGAGATCGATGTCTCTCAAAATGGCGTCGATCGATCGACGTTTGCTGGGCTGAAAGATCGACGTCTCTCAGATGTACGTCGATCGATCGACGTACCCTTAGCTGAGAGATCGACGTCTCTCAAAATGACGTCGATCGATCGACGTTTGTCTGGATGAGAGATTGATGTCTCTCAGAAGCACGTCGATTGATCCATGTCTCTTGGCTAAGAGATTGACGTGGATCTGAGAGCTCAAACGTTTACAAAACTTCACATGGATCGATCCATGTGCCTCCCTGAGGGGCTGATGTATAGTTCAACCGATCCATGAGAGATTTACGTCTCGAAATGTGTTTTTCTCAATTTGCTTGAAACTCAAAATGTGAAATTCCATTTTAGTCCTTTTAAAACATCTTTTTAACATCATCAAAATATTTCATTATCCAACAATCTCACCCTTTTTGATGATTTCAAAACCAAGATTTTAAAAGATGTTTTTGCTTCATTTTAACTGTTTGAATGTTTCAAACTTGAAAAAAATATCAATCTCCCCCTAAGTATATGCACTTTATACCTTCTGAAATAATCAATGCGAACAAGATTTTACAACTCCAATCAAAATACTTTTCTTTAAAATTTCTCCCCCTTAACCAAACATGTATCAATAACTCATCTTTCAAACATGCTCATTTTCATTTTACCAGTAACCAACAATGATTCCAATTATCAAACTTACCTCATTTTACATTTTACCAGCAACCAAAAAAGATTCCAATTTTCAAACTTACCTCATTTTACCAGCTACCAACGAAAATTATCTCATCAAGCAATAAACAACTTTAACAAATAAGCAACTCATCAAGCAACAAACAATTTTAACAAATAAGCAATAATAAGCCACTTTCTCCCCCTTTTTGAAAGCATCAAAACAATAAGCAATAGTACTCCATTAAATTCAAGTCACAACCAAATTTAACAACTAGCAAGACATCCTAAGATAGAATCATTGATAAAACAAGAAGCGATCTAGAAAACACTCTAGTCTTCATCGGAAGAGAACGTGATGCCAGGAATGCACGCTTTCATCTTTGCCTTGAGCTTTGCAAATCTTGACTCATGTACGGACACCTTGCTTCGAAGCTCACCAACCTCTTGTTGAAGACTAGCAACTTGAGCTTAAAGTTCAGGCACATTTGAGCTCAAGCTACTAGGTGTTTCTTGAGTATCCGGTTCAGGAATGGGTGCCTCGTCCGGAAGGTCTTCGTCTTCTCTTTCTTCCTCCTCTTGTTCTCTCCTCATTGCTTCTTTTCTAGACTTGAGTATTTGTTGGATGTTGCCTTTATCGTAAAAATCCTTGTGCATTATGTTGTCAACATCCGTGTCATCCACATAAACACCCGACTTTACAAGCATCCTATAGATAAGATTACTATAGGGTAGGGCTTTGTTTTGTTTGGTGGCGGCTTCGATAACATTGGTCATAAAAAGCTCCCCAAAGTTAACCTTCTCACGGTTAGCTATTCGGTATACTATGTAAAAGTCTAGGTTAATTGGCAATTTGGCGGATTTACCATTTATAGAAAATGTAACAATGGCAAGAAGGGTACGATAATCCAAGGGCATATCATTTGTGTTTTTAGTGGGATGGAAGCCTAAGAATGACTTCACTTCATCTTCAGAGACTTTCCACCTAGCCGCATCCCACTTCCACGCATCAAACTCAAAGTACCTTCGTTGGGTACACCAATCAAGTCACAAATTTTTTCAACTTTCCATTTAATGTGATGTCCATCAATAACGGAATGTAGAGCTAAAGGAAGGCCATTTATGTATTCTATCCATAAATTGGCATAAAAGAGTCTAGTATACCTAGTAGACATTTTGTGCATCTCTCTCACATTCCATATACTCCTCCATTCTTGAACATCTAACCACTCAATGATAGGACTTAGTTCATTATTGCTTAGAATATCATTTATTCTAAGAAATTTGAGTGTGATGGTGGCTCTCTCATCATCTTCCCATTTATCATATAATATCTGAGAATGTCTAGTGATATACGTTATATGCCCAGGGGTTAGGGGTTCCGTCAAAGCATCCTTGGCATCTTTGGCTTTGATCCAAGGGAAGTTGGAGAGAGTTAACTCACTCCTAATTTCGGCTAGCACTTGTCCTTGACTCTCATCCATAGATTTCTTTTTTCTAGGTTGAGATGTTTGTCCTTGAGAAGGATTGCTTGAACCTTCTCCTCCACTCCTAGAGGATCTTGGCCTCTTGGTTGTGTTCTTGCTTCTTGAAGTCATTTTTGAGAGACTTGGGGCTTGAGAGATTGAAAAGTTTAGGTTGAAATGGAGAAATTCAAGAGAGGAAATCAAGAATCAAGAGTAGAGATGATTAAATCTTGATTTAGAGATGAAATTTAAGAGAGGAATGTTTTTGGTGAAAGGGGGCGAAGGGAATCTAGGGTTTCAGCCGCTTGTTGAAGGTGGAAATGAGAAAGAGTTTTGATTTTGAGAGTTTTTAAAGATGCTGAAATCGACGACGTCGATCGATCGACGTACGTGGATCTCTTGTTTTGATACATGGATCGATCCATGTATGTCGGATTTTGAAATTTTCAATTTTAACCCTCTAAACAATGTTTATCATCACTAATCTTGTTCTAATGGACTCAAATGTCTCAGTAGGAATGGATTTTGTGAATATATCAGCTAGTTGCTCATTTGTTGGGACAAATTCAACGCATACCAATCCTTTTTGAATGCAATCCCTTATAAAGTGATGTCTCACTTCTATATGTTTGGTCCTACTATGATGTACCAGGTTTTGCGCTATACTTATGGCTGAGGTGTTGTCACATAGGATGAGAACTTTATCAAACTTAACATTATAATCGTTTAAGGTGTTAATCATCCAAAGAAGTTGCGCACAACACGAAGCGGCCGATACATATTCGGATTCCACCGTTGAAAGTGACACATTATTTTGTTTTTTAGAGAACCAAAAAACTAAGCAATCTCCAAGGAATTGGCATGTCCTGGAGGTGCTTTTTCTATCAACAAGATTTCTGGCAAAATCGGAGTCACTATATCCTCTTAAATCAAAACAACCATTTTTGGGATAAAACAATCCAAAGTTCAAAGTTCCTTTCAAATACCTAAAGATACGTTTAATAGCACCTAAATATGATTCCTTAGGCATACTTTGAAATCTAGCACATAAGCACACAACATGCAAAATATCCGGTCTACTAGCAGTTAGATAAAGTAAACTACCAATCATACCCTTATATTTGATTACCTCAACCGGCTTTCCTTTTTCATCTTTGTCAAGCTTTGTACTTGTGCTGATAAGTGTGTTTACACTTCTTCCATCCTCAAATTTGTACTTCTTGAGCAAATCCTTTGTATACTTCGTTTGAGATATACACACTCCATCTTGAGTTTGCTTGATTTGAAGACCAAGAAAGTAGTTGAGTTCACCCATCATGCTCATTTCAAATTCTCCTTCCATCAATTTTACAAAATGCTCACAAAGAGAATCATTAGTAGCACCAAATATAATATTATCCACATAAATTTGAACAAGCAATTGATGGTTTCCTTGTTCTTTAATAAAAAGAGTAGTGTCAAATTTTCCTCTTCAAAACTCATTTTCAAGTAAGAAGTTATTTAACCTATCATACCAAGCCCTAGGAGCTTGTTTAAGTCCATAAAGGGTCTTTTTGAGTTTAAATACATGTTTTGGATAATCATGATTTTCAATTCCCGGAGGTTGAGCCACATACACCTCTTCTTGAATTATTCCATTCAAGAATGCGGATTTCACATCCATTTGATATAGTTTGAAATCCTTATAGCATGCATATGCTAATAGCATTCTAATAGCTTCTAACCTAGCTATGGGGGCAAAAGTCTCATCATAGTATATGCCTTCCTCTTGCCTATATCCTTGGGCTACTAACCTAGCTTTGTTTCTAGTGATGTTTCTTTTATCATCCATTTTGTTTCTAAATACCCATTTAGTGCCAATTACGGGATAATCGCTAGGTTTAGAAACTAATTCCCAAACATCACTTCTTTCAAATTGATTTAATTCTTCTTGCATGACTAATACCCAATCTTAACTTACAAGCAAAAAACCACGCTACTCCTGAAAAATTTACTCCAAGAACTTCAAGATCATCAAGAAAAGACTGAAACTGGGAATCAAACTCTACGGATATTGAGATACTGATATTTACTGATACTGAAACTGAGACACTGAGATTGAGGCAGACGGATCAAGGCCAGGAAAATCACTGAAACAACAGAAAAAGGGATGGCCACTGGAAAACCCACATACGCTGAGATCACCAAGAAACTTATAGGGGATATCAGCTCAATCACAGCAACTGGCCTCGCAAATGAAAACAATACACAAGAAAAGGCCAAATTCAAAGGAATGCCATCAGTAGTCTTCACGAAGGAAGAAGAAACAATACTATCAGAAAAATTTAAATTCACGCTGATTGGCACTTTCTGGCAAGGTAGACCTTCAATGATAGCAACAAGAAATGCATTTGAAAGATAGGATTCAAACAAACGCCAGCAATTGGCCTGCTGGGAGAAAAACATATTTTAGTATCCTTCAAGAATGAAGAAGACTACCAAAGATGCTTTGCAAGAGGAGTATGGACAATCGCAGGATATGACATAAAGATGACAAAGTGGACACCAAACTATAATCTCAAACGAGACTCCCCGATAGTGCCAGTTTGGGTATCGATGGACGGGCTACCAGTACACCTTCATGAAAAAAGAGCTATGCACACCATTGCAAAATCAATAGGCCAACCCATAAAACTGGACACAGCAACATTAAATCTCTATAGACCATCAACAGCAAGAATATGTATAGAACTGGATGTCTCGCAACCCCTGCCACCAAAGATACACATCAGGTGTGGAAACAACAGTTTTGTACAGGCAGTTAACTATGAAAGCCCGCCAAATTACTGCCAAGACTGCCAACAACTGGGACACAAAACAGGTCACTGCGAAGAGATCAAGAAATATAAAGAAAGTCTACCAAGAAAGGAAAACAACGAAAAAGAAGAAAAGAAATATGAACAAAAAGGCCAGAAGAGCAAAGAAAGGGCAGACAAAGGCACAAACTATCCACCAAAAGAAAATCAGCAGTGGAAAGAAAGGACAATGGGAGAACAGTGGAAGCCTAAAGAACAAAGGCCAAAGACGGAAACAAGAAAAGCAAATGTAGAGGCACAAAATCATCCAGCCAAACTCACATGCGAAGAAAAGCAAGCCATACAACAATTAACATACTCGCAAGACAAATCAAGGCTCAATATGAAGCATGAAGAAATAAATCATCAGAAAGCCGAAGAAGAAGAATATGCCAACCACTCAGAAACAGAAGCAAGTCCAAGGAAACCAAGACAACACATCACACTTGCGGAATGGATAGTGGCAGCACAGCAAATTGAAGGAAGATTAACAAAAAAGAAAATACCACAACAATCAACAGAGTTAGCAGAAGAGCAAATATCTGGAGAACAAAACGAAGAGAAAGAAGAAGTCCAAAAAATAATACCCTCCATATCCAGAAGAACAACAACAAACAAACATCCCCCACCAATGTGGATGCAAACAAGAAGATCATCAAAGATGGGGGAAGGCCCAACACCAAAAATGACTGAATCAGACAAGTCAAGATGATAATCACAATGTCATGGAATGTCAGGGGGATTTCTACCTCAATCACAAGATTAAAACAACTTGTAGCCAAACACAAGGTACAACTGCTTGCCATAATTGAGCCAAAGCAGAAAGAGAACAGAATAACAGAGAACAGACTGAAGCTGGGATTTACGCAAGCAAAACAATGCTGTAGAGGAAAGGTCTGGATAATGTGGCAAGACACAAAGCTTAAATACAAATCAGAGGAAGAAACTGAACAAGCAACGCACATCAACTTCCAATGGATGGAAATGAATGAAGAAATATGCTACACAGCTATATACGCAAAACACTCAGTATCGGAAAGAAAAGACCTATGGGAGGAACTAAGAAGAAAAAGCCAGACACAGAATCAACCATGGATAATAGGAGGAGATTTCAACACATTCCTAAAGATAGAAGAGCATAAAGGGACTGTAACGCCAACATTAGCAGCACTCAAAGACTTTCAAGACTGCATTCATCAATGCAAACTATCAGAAATACCATACCAAGGGTCACAATACACATGGTCAGACACAAGAAAGCAAGGGAGAGTCTGGAGAAGACTGGACAGATATCTAGTAGATGGAAAAATGAAAGAAAGGTGTACAGAAATGATAGTCAAACACCTCAACAGAACCACTTCAGACCATGCTCCTCTACTGCTCATTGGAGACACAAACACAAACAAGATACCATCCCCCTTCAGATTCTTAAACGCATGGACATTGCACCCCGACTTTAAACAGTTTGTCTACACAACATGGAAATCATACGAAACAGTAGGGGGAATGAGAGGTATATACTCAAAGCTAAACAGACTCAAGAAAGACCTGGCAGCATGGAACAAAAACATATACGGAAACATATTTGATCATGTGGAAAAAGCAGAAGAAAAAGCAACACGGGCTGAACAAGCATACGAAGCCCAACCAACAGAGCTCATCAGAACAGAATATCAATTAGCCATGGCAGAACTAACACTAGCAAACAAAAAAGCGGAAACATACTGGAGACAAAAAGCAAACATCAAATGGCTTGAAGAAGGAGAGGCAAACACAGCCTACTTCCATAACATAGTCAAAGAACGAAGAAACATGCAGAAAATAAGGAACATCAAAAAGGGAGATGGTACCACATGCAACGGTATAGAAGAATACAAAGAAGCAGCAAAAGAATTCTTCCAACAACTATTCACAAAAGAAGAAACAAAGGACCATCAACAAATACTGAAGGAAATCCCCATAACCATCAGTGACACAGACAACCAAATGCTAACAAAGCAACCCACAATAGAGGAGGTAAAGCAAGCAGTATGGGACCTGAACCCCAATAGCTCTGCAGGACCAGATGGATTCAATGGAAATTTCTATAGATACTGCTGGGACATAATCAAACATGACATACTCATGGCATCACAAGAATTTTTTCTAGGATTTCCCCCACCCAAAGAAATGGCAAAAACTGCAATCACCCTCATACCAAAGATAGACAGCCCAAAGAGCTACTCAGATTACAGGCCCATCAGCTTATCAAACTTCATAAGCAAGATAAACACGAGAATAATGGCTACCAGACTCAACTGTGTACTTCCAAAAATAATCTCAGAGGAACAGTCAGGATTCATGAAAGGGAAAGAGATTGCAGACCAAGTCCTAATGGCAAGCGAAATGATGCATCACATAGACAAAAAATGCAGAGGATCAAATGTCATAATAAAACTGGATATGACAAAGGCATTTGACAGAGTGGATTGGGAATACCTCAGGCTGATACTAGAGAAATTTGGCTTCTCAAAAAAACTGATAAGGCTGATATTCAACCATCTAGAAACAACCCAGCTATCAGTGATAGTAAACGGAAGCCCTACAGATTACTTCAAGCCAACAAGGGGGGTAAAGCAAGGGGACCCATTATCTCCACTACTATTTATCATTGCACCAGAGGGATTTAGTAGAGGGTTGAAAGCACACACAGAAAAGGGGACAATAAAGGCATATGAGGTGGGAAAAGGAATCAAAACACCATCCCACCTTGCCTTTGCTGATGATCTACTAGTGTTCACAAATGGGACAATGCAAAACATAAGGCAGCTGAAAGAATTCTTCCAACAATATCAAACGGCATCAGGCCAAAAAATCAACTTTGCAAAAAGCCAACTGCTAACAAGCACAAAGATGACAGAAAAAAGAAGAAAAGGCATACAACACATGCTGGAAATGCAACAAAGTAAACCACCGATGAAATACTTGGGATGCTACATACACAAGGGTATCAACAGAACAAAGTACTGCCAGTCAATCCTCAGCCACTTTGACAGAAAGCTAAATCTATGGAGTAACAGAATGCTCAACACTGCCTCAAAACTCATACTGATAAAACATGTGCTATCAACAATACCTCTACATACCCTAGCAGTCTCAAAGCTACCAAGGGAGGTAATAAAAGACCTAGAAAGAAAGATGGCAAGATTCCTATGGGGAGAAAGGCATCACTGGCAAGAATGGAATAAACTAACAATGCCCACAACAGAAGGGGGACTAGGCATCAGAGACATCAATGCTCTACAAAAAGCATACTCTTGCAAACTATGGGCAAGATACAAACAGAACGAAAGCCTGTGGAGCAGATACATGAATCAAAAATATGGAGCACAACGCAACTATCAATACAAGGCAACGGACACCCCAATCTGGAAAAGAATCTGCCAAATACACAACCTCTGTGCAGAAAACTGGAAAAACGAAGAAGGAAAAATAACTTTGAAAGAAGCATATGACAAATGTAGAAGGAGCAAAAATACACTACTATCTCATAAGTTCATATGGCATAGATACCAAACAGGGACAATCAAAATCTTTCTATGGAAGCTTCTACATAAATCTCTCCCCACCAAAGACAACCTTCAAAAATTTCTAACAATCTCACCAACAATTTGTCCTTTTTGCAGGGAGGATGAAGCAGAAGAGAGACACATATTTATACACTGCAAGGAAATAAGGGGGATCTGGGCCAAATATGCATACTTACTAGAAGGACCAACGAGACCACAACAACAAATCAAGCAACATCTAATGTCTTGGTGGATTAAAGGATCAGAAAGAACAATAGCTGGAGCCCTCAGAATCATAACTCCAGGAATTATAATATGGCACACTTGGAAAGCATACAACAAACTCACACAAGAAGACGCAGAATGGAAACCACAAACACTAGAAGAACAGATCAGAACACACATATACAACTGGAGCAAGATGAAGAACAAGACCAAAATGGAAACAAACAATAAAATACTCCAACAAGCAGGAATAATTGCAAGCATGCAGCCAAGACCAGCAAAAATACTAAAATGGAAAGCACCCCCAAAGGGAAGACTAAAACTAAACACGGATGCAGCTATTGGAAGGAAAACAGCAGCAGAGGGGGCAATCGTCAGAGATGAGGAAGGAAATTTCAAACATGCAATAAGCTTCCAATTTCCAGTACAGACCCACTACAATCAGAAATTCAAGCGATGCTCATAGCAGTCTGCTACTACAACATACACAGCATAAAGCTCAACATGCAGATGCAAGGGATAGAAATTCAAACAGACTGTAAAAGAATCATAGACATCAGACAAGAACAGAAAGCATCCACGAAGAATCTGGAGCAAATAAAATGGATCGAGGAAATAACAAGAAGAAACAACGGGACAATCAGCCACAGTCCAAGAGAAACAAACTCAGTGGCTCACAACCTAGCCCAACACGGGATGATGAAGCAGGAATTCACCAAGTTTAAAGAAATCAAAGAACTACCTCCATATATCAAAGGGTGTATAAAAACAGATGTAAGCACAGCCTACATCAGAGTATAAAAGAGAAGAAGAAACTGGGAAGAAAGAAGCTCAAGGAGCAGACCAAAGAAAAAGGAAGAAGACGCAGAAAAGGAAAATCAGAAGATGCGGTGAAGAAAGCCAGGCCATAGAAATGCCCTGAATTTTAAAACCCCAAAAATGTACATCCCGAGAGAGTCTCTCAATTTCTCAAGATGACACCACGTGAAACCGTGCATGTCAAAAGAACTCTGCCTAAAAATTGTAAATTCTTTTCATTGAATAAAAAAAAACTATTTCTTGCTAAAAAAAAAAGACTAATACCCAATCTTCATCATTTATTGCCTCTTTATATTTTAGGCTCAACTTGTGAAATAAAGGCGTTTTCATTTAGCTCTACTCATTTCTTGAAGTGTTCTATTTTTCCTTTCCGCAACACCATTTTGTTGAGGAGTTCTTGGAGCTGAGAAATTGTGTCCATACCCTTTGGATACACAAAATTCTTGAAATTCTCCATCAAACTCACCACCTCTATCACTTCTAATTTCCTTAATTGTGTCCTCTCTTTGATTTTCTAATCTCTTACAAAGCTTTATAAATTCTTGGCATGCATCATTCTTTTTAGCTAAGAACATTACCCAAGTGTACTCAGAGAAGTCATCTACCACCACAAAGGTGTAATGTTTTCCACTTAGACTTGCCGTACCGATATCCCCATCAAATCCATATGAAGCAATTGTAGAGGTTTGGTGGTGGAGATTTCACTCTTGGGCTTCAAACTTGTTTTAACAAGCTTTGACTTTTGACAAGTGTCACATAAGCCATGGTTTTTGAAATTTAATTTTGGAAGACCTTGGACTTTTTTATTTTTGCAAATCTCTTGAAAATTTTAAAACTAATGTGTCCAAGTCGTCTATGCCATAGTTGAGTCAATCATTGTTGGCAACTAGACAAGAAATATTTTGTGATATCAAATCATGTGTGCTAAATTTGTAAACATGATTTTTACGTATAGCCTCAAAAACAATCTTATCGTTCTTTTTCAGAACACATTTTCTTTTCACAAATTCAATTTGAAAATTAGCATCACATAGTTGGCTAACACTTATCAAATTATACTTAAGCCCTTCTATATATAGTACATTATTAATAGTAAAAGAAGAGTTACCAATTTCTCCATGTCCAAGGATTTTGGCTCTCCCATTGCCAGAATGCACCGTTCCACCGTCTTGGAGCTTGAGCTTGGTGAACAACGTCTTGTCTCCGGTCATGTGAGTTGAACATCCGCTGTCCATAAGCCATTTGGTTCCTTCTTCTTTGGCTACTCCATTTATCTTGACAGCCTAAAAAACCAAAAGATGTATGCATTGGTACCCTTTGATGGTTGTGTCCTTTAGGGTTAGTTTGTCGACCCTTAGGCTTCCAAACATATGTGCTTCCAAATCTAGCTTTACATGCTTTCTTCACATGTCCTAGTTTGTTGCAATGAAAACAAATGGGTACATGCTTTGGTTTAGAAGGTGATGAATTTTGTTGTGTTTTTCTATTATTTGCCATTTTATTTAAGGACTTGGGTTTAATAGAAGAAAGTGATGAATTAAATCCTAAACCGGATTTATCATTTCCAATTCTTTGATTTCCAAGTAGTATGTCTAAATTGTTTTTACCATTTGTTAGTCTTTGTAAGTCTAACTTTAGTTTCTCAGATTCTTTTCTAATTTCTACATTTTCAAGAGCTACGGTTTTATGCATGGTGAGTATGATGTCATGCTCTTGAAACATCAAAATATTCTTGTTACGCAAGCTCTTATTTTCTAAGATGCATTTTTTGAACTCTTTCTTCAAATTCTTATATTTTAAAGTCAATTTTTCAAAGTCATCTTGAAAATCTCTTATTTCATCATGCAAATTTGAAGGATTAGAATTTACCTCAAGATTATCTTCAATTGCCATGAGACAAGTATGTTGAATCTTTGGATTGTCAACTGTTGCAACAAGTCCAACACCTTGATCTTCACTATCTTCTCCTTCCGATTCCGAAAGGAGATCATCCCACGTAGTTACCTCCGCATTGAGGGCTTTCTTCTTTTGAGGAAAGACCTTCTTTTCTTGCTTTTACGGCTCTTTTACGTGGCAATCGGCAATGAAATGACCGGGTCGACCGCATCTATAACAATTTTCACTTGCTTCCTTTTTTTAGATGGTCTTTTGAAAAACTTTCTTGCTTGAGCTTTGTTTCTAGTTGCCATTCTTCTAAACTTTCTTACTAGAAGAGCAACTTCCTCATCCGATTCATTGGACTCTACCACCAATCCTTTGTGTGATGTTTATGTGGGCTTGATAGGGTTCATCCTATTTTGTTCATCAATAAGAATTTCATGAGTAAGAAGATTACCGAATAGCTCATCAAGGGTAAGAGTCTTGAGATTCTTTGATTCGGTGATGGCGGTGACTTTGGGTGTCCACTCTCTTAGCAAGGAGTTGAGGAGTTTTGAGACAAGGTCTTCATTTGAGATTTTCTTGTCCACCATGGAGAGTTGATTTACTATTCGTGTGAATCCATCGATTGTCTCCTCAATCTTCTCACCGTTTTTCATTCCGAACATCTCATACTCCTTCATGAGCATGAGTCTTTTGTCCATTCTTACTTGCTCAGTTCTTTCGTGTATCATTTCAAGCATTTTCCATGCCTCATGAGCTGTTTCAAGACCTTGAATTCTTATGAGCTCGGTGGTGGTAAGAGCACTTGATAGAATATCGAATGCTTTGCCATTTATGGCAAATTTTATCTTCTCTTCGTCGGTGTAGTCATCCTCATCTTTGAACATTGATTCGATTCCTTTCACAATGGCTCTCCATATATTAAATCCACAGCCTTTCAAATGATTGATCATTCGAAATTTCCCCAAAGAATAATTTTGGACATCAAACATAGGAGCTTTAGTGTTTGATCTGGAAAATAGTGCAGTACGCTTAGGAGATGAAGTGTGAGATGAAGAGGTTGAGGTTGAGGTTGCCATGATCTTTAACATTTCTATTTGCAAAGATAGGCCAAGCAATAAAGGTTAGGCTCTGATACCAATTGTTAGGTCCGAAATACACACTAGAGGGGGGGGTGAATAGAGTGTTTGACACTTTTGCGGAATTTTTCTTGTGTGAATCAACTCAAAAGATATTCAAAATCAGAGGAAGAATGGGAGATGAGAAGTACTGAATGAGTACACCGGATATAGAGTGGTTCGAATCATAAATGATTCTACTATACTACCACTTTGTTGCCAAAGTGGATTTTCAACAACTACTCTTCTTGTTAAAGACAATAAGAACAACCACAGCAACACTTACATTAACACCTTAGTGTAAGCAACAACAACAACAACTTCTTGCACAAAACACACTTGTGCAACTACAGCAACTACAGCTCTTAGCAAGAACAACTTTTTGCTACCTCACAACTTCAGCAAAGTTCCCTCAAGAACTTCTCACAGTGGGTTGAAGAAATGTAGGAAGGTTCACACTTTCTCACTAGTCTAAGCACAAGCAAGAGATCAAATATTTATGGTTCCTCTTGTGCTTGACTCTCTATCTCTAAATATACAACAATAAAGAGCAAAGAAAAGCTTAAAAAGCTGTTTGCAAATTTACAAGTATGAAAGAATTATACAACAATGAAAAATGAAGCTAGATGATATTGAAAGTGTGTATTTACCTCATCCAAGCTTCTCCCATTTATAGATAAAGTTGACCATGTTTTTGAGGCTCTCCACCAAGTCTTCATCTTCAAAAATGTCAAGATAATGTCCAAATAGTCTTTAGCCACCCTATGGAGTGTTTTGATCTTGAATAGCCACCCTAGAGAATCTTAGACATGGTTAAAATCGTCAAGGAAGCATGTAGTATATTGGGCTAAAGTCCAAAAGAAATTTAAGCAAGATTGGAGAGTGAAAACATCATAGATCTCCCTTGGATTTTGTTCCAACGTTCAAAATATTTGACTTCTGGGGACGTCGATTGATCCACGTGCCAATGCTGAGAGATCGACTTCTCTTAGATGTATGTCGTTAGATCGATGTACCCTTAGCTGAGAGATCGACGTCTCTCAGATGTACGTCGATCGATCGACGTACCCTTAGCTGAGAGATCGACTTCTCTCAGAATAACGTCAATCGATCGATGTTTGTCTGGCTGTGAGATTGACGTCTCTCAGAAGTACGTCGATCGATCCACATCTCTTGGCTGAGAGATTGACGTGGATCTTAGAGCTCAAACATTTACAAAACTTCACATGGATCGATCCATGTGCCTCCCTGAGGGGCTGATGTATACTTCAACCGATCCATGAGAGATTTACGTCTCGCAATGTGTTTTTCTCAATTCGTTTCAAACTCAAAATGTGAAATTCCATTTTAGTCCTTTTAAAACATCTTTTTAACATCATCAAAACATTTCATAATCCAACAAACATGTTCCTTTAGTTGATCATTTAGACACAAGGATAACAATATCACAATCGATTATGGAAGATACATATGAGAGTTATCAACTTACTAAACATGTTCCTCTAGTTGATCATTTAGACACAAGGATAACAATATCACAATCGATTATGGAAGATGCATACGAGAGTTATATACACGCAACATATAATATTCATTCAATAGGTGCCAAGATATTACTTGAAAAAGAACACTTGCCGGTGCCAAGATATCACTTGAAAAAGAGCACTTGCCCACAACATTGTGTTGATCATAACACATGCTATCCCTCGAGTGATACCATGGCCAAGACTCTTAATTATCACATCATACTTGATACATAATTATCACCATCATACACAAAAATTTGAAGGAAAAACATGGAACCTGATTACTTGGCACTTTGAGAACCCGTATCAGACATTTGAGGAAAAGAAATGAAACCTGATTACTTGGCACTTTGAGAACCCTTATCAGACACTTTGTCAGCATGCGATTAGGTTACATAGCATACCAAGAAAATTTTACCTTCAACCAAACAAGAAACTTTTATAACCCAAAGTAATAAAACTCACATGTTAGTGAAGCAATTTTCACAATGAAATCAGAAAACATATTTTTCAGATACATCACTTTCTTAGCAGATCAAAATTAACAGAAGCGGTTCCAAAAATAATTCTCAGATCTGGAACAACAAAGTTAGATACAAACAATAACCAAAGAAGATTACTTTTCCAGAAACACTCAAGAATCAACAACACGCAATCACAAAAATTTGAATACATAACTTTGATTTTGAACAAAGACAATTTTTCCAACAAATCAATTTCTCAAAAAACTCACACATTCTTAAATTATCAGAGGAAGAAAAAACGTTAGACTGCATGTACTAAAAATCTTAAATTGTTTTTGATCAAAGAACCATTTTCCAGGTCGTGCATCTTTTCCAGGAAATCTAACACCACATGTTCATATTTGAGCACCAAGGCTCTTTCAAACAAAGATTTCAGCTATCAAAGATTTCTCTTTGTAGCCAAGGCTCTTTATAGCCCATCGAATGAGAAGATTTCAGTTTATGACCAGGGTTTTTCATAGCCTCTTGGAAGTTTATAGACATAATGGTCTGAAGAATTGGCTCTGTAGCCTTTGACGAGATTTTGAGGCTTTGTGGCCTTTGAAGAATGGTCTTGAAGTTGATTTTAGAAGAATTTTCGGCTGTTCATAGAGAAATAGATTGAAAAGATTACAGCTATGTTACCGAGGCTCTTCATAGCCAATTGAAAAGATTTCGGCTTTATGGGCCAAGGCTCTTCATAGCCCATTGAAAGAAAAAAAATTAAACTTAATAGCCATGAATATGGTAAGGATTTTGACAAACAAACAGAGATCTAGTGAAAGCATTAGTAAGAGTTCTAGCAGCATGACCCAAAGATCAACCACGGATGCAACTTTAACCAACAGCTCTCCCTTAGCTGTCAAGCTGCACTTGTTTAGGACATATATGTTGAATCATCGTGAGCTTCTATGAAGAAAATTTTAAAGAAACCAGATAGGAAAAATCCTGCATGCACGACCAACATGAGAAAACCAACGAAAATAACTTCCCTTTGAGGTCAGGCCAGCCATCTGGATTATAATTCCCATAAAGACTGAAGAGACAGGTTGTGGCTAAATACTCTACGCTTCACACCAACACAGATACTATCTGTAAGACACAATAAATAGTGAAGCAAAAATGCACCCTTAATTTTTGTAAATTGAGAGCTGACAGTGAAACAGCTGGTAACCCCGGATTTGAATAATTTTGATGAATCGAGATAAAGATCAATATACACTTAAGATAAAATTCAAACCCAGAAACACTTGAAATGATGATATGAAGTTTCGTCAGTCATTTTAACAATTTGAAAGACTTTGAAAAACAACAACTCTTTAGATGAAGAGATACTTTATTATTCCTTGAAGCACTAGAATAAAAAATGAAAAATTGAGAAGATGGAAACGGAGAGGAAACAAATATTGAAGAGATTAAGAAGAGGAGAATCCCAGTTAAGGAAAACGTAATCGAGGAGATGTATCTTGTCTCTGGAATTTTGAGAAGAAGAATGTTGAAATTTTGAAGAGAGAGAGAGAGAGAGAATAAGTTGAGGGAGAAGAAAATATTTTCGATTTGTGCAGAATCTTCCCGAGGACACTTTAGCAAAAGACTCTGAGAAGATTAAAAACAGAGGGATGGATGGAAACTTGGGGGGGGGAAGTAACGGCAGAGATTTCCTAGGCTTTTGTGTATAGTTTCTCCAAGAAGCTTCATACATATATTATAATATAATTGTTCCCACTATCTCCCATTATGTGTGGGACGTGGGTTAAGGGATTTCTTGAACACGTGGATTAAGGGATTTCTTGAACAAACACACCATTTTTCCACTCTTTTTTTGTCTGCGCCACTCCTTAGGTTTCTTCCTCCCCTTTTTTGTCTTCCTCTTTCAACCTCAGTTGTAAAGAACCCATTTACCAGTAAGAAGAGATTTCAGCAATAATTGACTGATTAAACCAAAAGCTTTTATGAACTCAAACTCAGAAAGATATATAAGAAGAGCAACCTAAGCTTTGATACCATGTAGAAAATTAGAGAAGAGAAACGGTAGAAGGAAGAGGAATGTGTAGAAATTGTACATATAAGAAATAGCCGTTGGATGTATAGCCGTTGGGTGTATGTAAATATTACCGTTAGAAAATATAACCGTTGAGATGGAAGGCCTTCTTCTCACTTGTATATATAATTGCCTAGGTGTAGATTTTACCTTCAAGCAAGAACTCAATAATACTTGATTCTTCTTCAACTTTGTGTCTCAAACTTCTCTTCTTCTCTGTCTCTCTTCTTCAAATCTCTACATAGTATCAGAGCTTAGGTTGCTCTTCTCATATATTCGTCTGAGTTGAGTTCATAAAATTTTTCGTTTTTCTTACTGGTATTTGAGTGTTCTGCTACTAAGGTGAAGCAGAAGACGAAAAAGAGGGAAGTATCCTCAGGAAGAAGAAGACGAAAAATGGGTTTTCAGAAGAAGTAGACGAAGAAAAGGAGTATTCAGTAAAAAAATCATTTTTTCTCTAACCCACGTGTAATACATAAGTGGAGCTAGTGGGAAACAAGTATATTAAAATATGCGTAGGAAGCTTCTTAGAGAGGCCATGCACAAGAAGCAAGAAAATCTGCACCTTGCTCAAATTTATTTTCCATCTAATTTATTTTCCCAATTCTTATTATTTCAAATCTATTCAATGTCCATCAGTTTTATTATTATTCCTTGCTTTTATTATTCTCACAAAAATAAAAAAAAATCTTCAAGGTTTTTTCATCTTTCCAAGTTCTCAAGTTCTTCAAAGTTTTTTGTTGA
>AP025046.1:18077751-18228568 GCA_036186865.1 Eustoma russellianum | reverse complement strand
TGAACAAACACACCATTTTTCCACTCTTTTTTTGTCTGCGCCACTCCTTAGGTTTCTTCCTCCCCTTTTTTGTCTTCCTCTTTCAACCTCAGTTGTAAAGAACCCATTTACCAGTAAGAAGAGATTTCAGCAATAATTGACTGATTAAACCAAAAGCTTTTATGAACTCAAACTCAGAAAGATATATAAGAAGAGCAACCTAAGCTTTGATACCATGTAGAAAATTAGAGAAGAGAAACGGTAGAAGGAAGAGGAATGTGTAGAAATTGTACATATAAGAAATAGCCGTTGGATGTATAGCCGTTGGGTGTATGTAAATATTACCGTTAGAAAATATAACCGTTGAGATGGAAGGCCTTCTTCTCACTTGTATATATAATTGCCTAGGTGTAGATTTTACCTTCAAGCAAGAACTCAATAATACTTGATTCTTCTTCAACTTTGTGTCTCAAACTTCTCTTCTTCTCTGTCTCTCTTCTTCAAATCTCTACATAGTATCAGAGCTTAGGTTGCTCTTCTCATATATTCGTCTGAGTTGAGTTCATAAAATTTTTCGTTTTTCTTACTGGTATTTGAGTGTTCTGCTACTAAGGTGAAGCAGAAGACGAAAAAGAGGGAAGTATCCTCAGGAAGAAGAAGACGAAAAATGGGTTTTCAGAAGAAGTAGACGAAGAAAAGGAGTATTCAGTAAAAAAATCATTTTTTCTCTAACCCACGTGTAATACATAAGTGGAGCTAGTGGGAAACAAGTATATTAAAATATGCGTAGGAAGCTTCTTAGAGAGGCCATGCACAAGAAGCAAGAAAATCTGCACCTTGCTCAAATTTATTTTCCATCTAATTTATTTTCCCAATTCTTATTATTTCAAATCTATTCAATGTCCATCAGTTTTATTATTATTCCTTGCTTTTATTATTCTCACAAAAATAAAAAAAAATCTTCAAGGTTTTTTCATCTTTCCAAGTTCTCAAGTTCTTCAAAGTTTTTTGTTGAACACGTGTCTAAAGTATGAAACCACATGGCCTAGTAAAAGTTTCCAGCTGTCTTTGTAAGATACAAAAGAAAGGAGAGATAGTGGGATCCAGATTAACACTAAAAAAATCGACTAAGCTTCCTTCAGAAGCTTCGCACAACTCCCAAGGAGTCACATGAATTCACTTATTTTCTCTCAATTTCATTTACATTTCATTTCCGAAATTTTTTCATTCTCTTCTCTTCTTCTACCATATTCCTCTTTTGGAACCTTCATCTCCAACGCAACTCTTCTTCTGTTACATTTCAGTCCAGAAATAGTTGTTGTTTTTGTGAAAAATCAAAGTCTTCGATTGTTCTTCCTGAAAAAAACGTGTTCAAATTACCAATGAAATCTCTTATCATTCACTTCATTTCCTTAGTTTTCTGGGTTAAGTTTTTATCTTAAACCTTGGTTGATCCTTATCTTGATTCATTGGAATCATTCAAATCAAGGATCTTCAACCTTTCACTATCAGATCTCAACTTTAAAATATATGATGGTATATTTTGCCTCATTAGTTATTGTTGTACCCTGTGTTGGTACGAAAAAATGAAGGTATTTTCAATCTTTTGGTCTTGCATGCTTTAAATATTTTGTTATGCATGCTCAAACATATGTTCTAAACAAATTTGCAGTAGACAGCTAGGAGAGCCGTTGGTTGAAGCTGCACTTGTGTTAAGTAGCTGACCTTTGGGTCATGCTGCTAAGATTCTTAATACCTCCACTAGATATCTCTGCAATTGACAAGCTTCAGCTATCAAGTCCTTCAAATTCCTATTCAATGAGCCATGAAGAGCCTTGGTCTCTGACCGAAATCTTCTCTACTCAATGAGCTATGAAGAGCCTTGGTCTGCTGTGACCGAAATCTTCTCCTTGACCGAAATCTTCTCTATTCAATAGGCTATGAAGAGCCTTGGCCTGCTGTGACCGAAATCTTCTCCTTTAGGAGGCTATGAAGAGCCTTGGCTAAGCCGAAACCTTTCCTTCAAGTCCATTATGTATAAACTTCCAAGAGGCTATGAAGAGCCTTGGTCATAAACCGAAATCTTCTCATTAAATGGGCTATAAAGAGCCTTGGCTACAAGGAGAAATCTTTGATAGCTGAAATCTTTGTTGAAAGAGCCTTGGTGCTCAGATATATGTATACGGTGTTAGATTTCCTGGAAAAGTTGCTCGACCCAGAGAAATTTTTTTTTGTTCTTTGATCAAAATCCATTTAAGGGTTTCAGTATATGCAGTCGATGATTCTGACATTTCTTTCTCTTCCTCTGACAATTTAACAATCCATGTGATTTTTTTAAGAAATTCATATTTGTTCGAAATCAAAGTTATGTATTCAAATGTTTGATTGCATATGGTTGATTCTAGAGTAATTCTAGAAAAATATTCTTCTTCTGTTATTGTTTGTATCTAAGTCTGTTGTTCAAGATCTGAATTCTTGTATATACTAGTAATAAATATGTATTAAGTATGATATGATAATTAAGAGTCTTGGCCATGATATCACTTGAGGGGTAGCATGTGTTATGATCAACATAATGTTGTGGGCAAGTGTTCTCTTTCAAGTGATATCTTGGCATCTATTGAATGAATATTGTTTTAAGTGCTTACGTGTATATAACTCTCTTATGTTTCTTCCATAATCAATTGTGATTTTGTTATCATCCTTATTTCTAATGATAAAATAAAGGAACCTTGAGCGATATTTTCCAGTGTTCAAAGTGTTGTGTTGAAATGAAGTAATTTCCGTATGTGCATATTTAAGTGCTCCAATTGATATTGTCTTAAGTGTTTATCTCGAATCTTTTATAGGCAGATATTTGCTACATTATGTGGACTTATGATTGATCTGTTAAAATGTCTTATTCTTTTGGCATATTCCCCTGTTGAAATAAATAATTCAAGGGAAAAGATTTCTATTTGTATGGGTTTATTGTTCCTTTGTTAAACAAAAAAAAATTACAGCTTATACGATTGTAAAGCTTATTACCATGAGTGCTTGGTTTGTCAAAATGTGTCCTGTTCATATTATGATCTGTTTTATACATTTTGGCATTATGTGTTCCTTGAAGATATCTCTGTTGGTTTTTTACTATTGAAACTGGTATCGTAAGGCATCATAGTTAAAATGGTTGTCCTGCTTGTTTTTTTTAAAAAAATCTTGGATTTATATCTCGTACGAGTATGTGAAAAACCCGAGGAGTTGCAAACAGGTTTATATATTGTGATCAGTTTTTAATTGAGTTAAGTTCTTTAATAAAATACCTAATGTTGCAAGTTGTTTGGTTAAACTTAAGTGTGGATTATTGTTGACATGACTAGAAAAATGAACTGTAAAGCATATTAAGTGAAATGTGATCATAAATGCTAAAAATATTAGAAGTGTCTTACATGTTGATATAAAGTATTTGTCTTGACATTCAGTTTAAAATGATGGACATTGTTGCCACTATTATTTGAATGGACAAGAGTTCCCTTGAGCTATGAACACGGATAATCTTGAATTATTCCTCTGAGTCATAGACATGGACCCCTCTGAGCTATTTTAAAATTAGGCGAGTAGAGCCTTAGCCACATAACTGAAATCTCCTTAATTATTCCTGGTGCCATGCATGATCCATGCATCACTTGTAAGATATTGTCAGTAACTTTTTTCATCCCTGTATTTGATTGACAGAATATGATGATTATGCAAAACATAATGGGATTTTATGCATATTATCTGATTTTTTAAATCTGGTAATTTTTTCTTCTAAGGATATCTTGTCTGATTAGTTTTATCATTGTTTCAATGAATCTCTAGGATATTTGCTATGTGATTTGTATAACTTGTCAATGAATTCTAATATATCTGACGTTCATAAATATCTTATTATTCTAAACCTATATTTTTCTGTTACTCCAAAAATATTTGTTTAATGAAATATGTTTCAAAATTATTATCTGATACTATTCTATTGGGGTTAACAACTTCTGTCATGAGTATAATCAACTATCCTTAATATATAGTTCTTGAAATGTTAAATGTTATGATAATAGTAATGTCTATTGTTCAATGATTGATTTGTGTAACTTGATAGTCGTTCTAAATTTCTTCTTTACAAACCTTATCTTGTGATGTCATACTACCTATTTGCATTATCCTCTACTGTGGCTCTGATGTCCTTTATAATTTTGCCTTTGAACAGTCAGCTGCCCTAACTTTCTGTTCACTAACGACACCATATCCTAGCAAATAGATCAGGTTAAATAACTCCCCTGCCACAGAATGCAGATCACACATCTGAGTCAGGATTGAAAAGCATGAATACTTTTTTGCTCTGAGTAAATCAAATGTATATCTACTTCAACTTCATATCATAGCACTAGCAGGAACATCGTTGAGTTGAAATTACTTTTGTTACAAAAATACAATAGTAATCTAAAATAAAATCTTCACCTGTTATTCTCTGTGACTATATGTCTAAAACTTACAACTTAAGCATTGTATTGTACCTTAAAGATTTCTTCACCTCATGAGCATGTTTCCAGTTGGAATATACTTAAGATTTCGTTTAAAAATTCTTTCTTTTTATGTGAATAACATCAGTGTTAGTAGTGGACAATTCATTCTAGTTTGTATAGCTAGGTATAAATAATTGTAGTGTCTTTGTTGACTTGTTCAAATCAGTTTTTTACTTATTGGTTTACTGTGGAAATACTTCGTGTTACTATTGTTTAGCACTGTACATTAGTCTACAAAAGTGTCTTTTAAACTATGCCAGAATCATTTACTAACAGTTACGATGCAGGATGGAAAATGAAATTTTCTTGCAGGGATTCAAGAAGTAATATCAAGAGTTATGCACTAACATTTGTTTTGCAGAATCAAAGTTATTTTTTACAGGTGTAAAAAGGCCAGGAGTATCATACTAATGCTTTATGCAAGCATTCAAGAAAGCAACTGAGAGATTGTTTGCAGATCCAGAAATGTTGTGGATACTCAAGTTAAACTGGAGTTGCTATTATTTGCACACGCAAACATACATATGAAGACAACAAAAGTGAAACATTGAAGATTAAAGACGTAGCAGCTATTGAAGAAATATTCCAAACTTAGTTGCATCTCCCTATGCACTAAGTTTGAGGGGGAGTGTAGAAATTGTACAGATATGAAATAGCCGTTGGATGTATAGCCGTTGGGTGTATGTAAATATTGGGTGTATGTAAATATTACCGTTAGAAAATATAACCGTTGAGATGGAAGGCCTTCTTCCCACTTGTATATATAATTGCCTAGGTGTAGATTTTACCTTCAAGTAAGAACTCAATAATACTTTATTCTTCTTCAACTTTGTGTCTCAAACTTCTCTTCTTCTCTGTCTCTCTTCTTCAAATCTCTGCAGAATGCGAGTAATACAGATTCAACGTTGAAGAAGAATCAAGGTATTCCTGTATTCATTCTTAAAAGATAAACTACTACACCTAGACAACTATATATACAAGTGGAAAGAAGGTCTTACATCTCAATGGTCATATTTACCAACGGTAATATTTACATCCAACGGCTATCTCCATTTCTTATCGGTACAATATATAGTGTACTTTCTACATTTTTCCTTCGAATCCAGTGTCACTCGGACTTTCTTTGAGAACCTGGTTGGAGCTTTTGAGAATGGTCTTGCAGATGCTGATTCATATGGAGAAAGTGCTCACAAAATGCTCCTGCCAGTTACAAGGACAAAAATGGGAGAAAGGGCAAGTCTTCCTCAAAGGCAGGTGCATCAAGCCGAAACCAAGATGATTCAGGTAGTTGGGCTTGTGATCACTGCACCTTTTGGAATTCCAAGTCCGTGACTACATGTCAAATGTGTCAGCACCGCCCTTGAATAGTTCTTCTCTTGCCTTTTCTTTGAGCAATCCCGTCTGAACCAAGGTAGTGCACTCTTATTAATCCAGTGGATCCTGCTGTCCTGGGGGAAAATGACACTGGCTGTCAAAACTTAGATGTGTGTCATGTTAAACGCTACAATTATTAATACATTTACCAAACTGACTGCATGTATGAAATTCAACTAATATCCAAATTCAAGTTCCAAGTATACACCATGACTCCTAATGTATAAGTTACTGCATTGCAGTGACGTGTATGTAGGCCTATTCAGCTAAAATTCAAGTAAATTTAAATTTTGTAATTAATATTCTCTCATACACTGTATTATAGTGTTTCTGCCACCGTGATATATAGTATATCTTGAAATCTTAAATGGTCTTTTTCTGTTTCCCAAGAAGTTGTAAAATGCACATCAAATTAATCAAAAAGAAAATAATCCAACCTACTCATATCAATAACCGCGCTTTTAAAGATACAACCCAATTTTCAAATCACACTTATTCAATAACAGTTAGACGTAGTTTCATACACTTATTCAAACTCACCATCATGTATGCGGTGTAATTAAATAGAACCGTAATATAGCGAGTAGTGAATCGTGCTTTGGTTAAAATCTTCAAACTATTTTATGCATACACCATCAATTGGTCAAGGTGCAAATTCCACATGTCTTTTTTATTTAAGTTGTAAATAATTAGTGAATAACTAACACTTTTCACCTCCCACAAAACGATCACATTTAGGGCACATTTCACTCATTATGTACTCTTGCCACACCGTGAACGCAGTTCAATGACACTTGAGAACAGTTTTCAGCTCTCCTCACTAGATTCTTTTTGGGTTACAATTTATGGTAAAATGGCTGATAAAACACAATAGATTATGACAACCAATCAATGAGAATTTGAGTTACAATTTATGGTAAAATGCCACGAAATGAAAGAAACGAAGCAACAAATGGAAGCAACACAAAAGCATCAACTGCATGCCCTTTCACATCATATAAATTAGCTCAGGTAAGATCTTTGGAATGAAAGCCAAGCATGTGACTCGCTTCAATATAAATGCAATGATGCTGATCTTGAAATCAATCGTCTCACGCAACGACTTGATTAAATTTCTTTTGTACACCTACCACTTTCACTACCCATCATCCTATGCCAATCAGTACCGCATGCTGTCTCCACTTCTATGAATGCAAACATCTACCTCATCATACAATATGGAACCAATACATAGTCAAGATATACATTGTAGACCTGTTTCCTAAAGATCGAACATAAAAGCAAAGTGAATAAATGCAGAAATGTATCTTGCTCTATTGGTTAACGCTGTTGTGATTCTAACACGTAGTAATTGTGTCTTCCGATGGAAAAAGATGCCTTATTCTCGAGAGTGTTCTCTCTCTATATACACACACGTAATGTGCAAAGCAATGAAGATAAAGCTTCTGCAAAGTTTTAGAACATGCAAAGCTTACTTTTTTGAATATGTAAAGCAAAGTTTTTGCCCACGCTGTCTTTCTATTGCTGCACATATATATAGTGGGAAATGGATAATGCATTCCATCGGCTGAACCGTTTCAAAGCAAAACGGAAATGTTCAATAAAACGTTTCCATCAATTTTCCGTTATATCTTAATATGAAATGGAAAAGTTTAATATAATAAATTATATATATTAAATAGCTTATTTAAAATATTTCTACAAGAATACTCGTAGACTCTTGTCCTTCGGAGACCAGATATCATTAATAATACGGTCTCGTCTTTACGAGTCCTACCATCAAGGACTGTAACCGTACAACTGTCTACACATTTAGTGATCTATTCATATTACACTGTGTATCCATTAATATACATCAATGATCACTAAACGTGTGGTTACGTACGTAATACAAATAGTACGTGACATTAGTAACATATAATATATAACATACATAAGTCCACATATGTTTGATATGTAACTTATGTCGCACTACACGTATGAGCATATCAAATCCAACATACATCTCTCTTTGTTATCTTTATTTTATCTGTTCAAATGTCCTGTGATCTGTAACTCTTGTTCGAACTTAGAGAGAGTATTGTTGTGATGAAATTCGAAGGATTAGGATTATAATCTATCAAACAGGGATAAATAAGTAGTTACATCTCGTTCACAAGCAACTTTAAGTTAAAATATCTCTTCTTATGTATCTGAATATTCCAGTTTTTATTCGCTCATATTATGTATCTCAATTTTCAGTAACATTAACCCACGAGTAGATTGAACGTGTTACATTTTGTAATATACACTGTCTTCCTAGTGTACAAGTCATCGTATGTGATGTGTATGACACATTCGGTGTTCAAAATCCTGAATTGGAAGATAATATAAACGTACATCGTGAACACGGTGTATGTACAAAAACAATATCGTTATCTGATGTCTTATTCACCACAATATTGTGAGCACGGTGTATATATCATGTGACGCTCGGTGTATGTATTAATCAACATTACATCATCATTACAGTGTACAAGTTTTACGTGGATTGCAAAAGACTATGTCTGGTTCGCCATCCAAGATATTTTGGAAAAAGCGGGAAAAATTTATAGTGCTGTGCAAATTAATTTTAGCGCATGAGTCTGAAGAAAATTTATCTCGACATTATGTAATTAAATGCAATTTACCCAAATATTATCCTCTTATTTTATAAACTGTTCTTGTTGCTGAATTTTTATCTTATAAAGTTAGAGGTTTGTGACAAAGTTGTTACACTATTTCAAAGCCAGTATCTACTAGAAGTCTATGGAATATTATTAGTATCATGAGATTTATGTTGGGACTTCTTTTTAATAATTATTCCATATTATTTTGGTGTCTATTTGACCACTAAATTCGGACAAGGAGGGAGCATATATGCTTAAACTCTTATCTTCCAAATTGTAAGGTTGTTGGATGGCGTATTTTTTTTTTGGCCATTAATCTAAGACATTATCCTTGCTACTATACGAAAAAAAATTCAGGATATCAACTTGATTTCGGAGGTGAAAGCCGTTTCCTCCTTATGAAGACAAAGGTGGACTCATATTACCTCAAAAGTCGTTGGGAATATGTTGCAGTCTCTTGAATTGTCATTGGTGGAAATAGTTATACATTCAAAATGCAAAAATTATGTATATATTTGGGTTTAGAACCGGCCAGCAAAAACGAGGAAGAAGAGGTCAACTTTTGTTCACAAACTTGTTGCAGAATTGTTGGAATAAGGTAGATATTGTTGGAGGAAATGAGAAGAAATTAAAATTGGGTCAAGTTACAAACTGTGGTTAGTAACGTATTTTGAGTTAATATGATGATTATTTTTACTAGTGATAAGTGAAAACTAATAAGTTTTTAATTATCTACGTGACGAGTAGATAATTGTAGGCTTTTGAATCAATCGATTCCGATAACGGGTGAAGAGAAATTAATGCTCAAAGTAAGGAGGGAAAATTGGTTCAGCCGGCCTGTGCCTTTGCATGGGTTGCGTGCTGAGCTGATGGGCTCAGGTTAGAGCTGTTGAGCTGATGGGCTCAGATTTTAGACTAGGCTACAGGCTGAGCTGCGGGCTGCAGACTGCAGGCTGGGTCCTGTAGCACCAGGTCGGATCTTGTTAGCCGAGGTAAAGGTTGTTTCAGTTCAAACTGTTATGCCCCGCATCCTCCGGGACTTCATCAAATGAGGAAAGAAATTTTAAGAAAGTAAGAATCAATTAAATTTATATTAAATATTAAAATTTAAGAATTAACGAAAAAAGGATTTAAGTAAAATACAATTTAGAAATTCCTGTTTTACCCTTCCCCATAATAAAAGTGGAAAAGAACGTCATTCCTCCCCATCCTTTTCAGAAAAGCGTCGACTCCTCCTCCCTCCCCAGCCATAGTCGACTTCTACAAGCCCTAGGTGAGGAAGACAGCCTTCAGGAATCGATCCAAATCCTGTCTGTATCTTAATCCGAGTATCAGTAATCAAAAGGAAGTAACTTTATTATAAGTTCTTACGGTTTGTGAAGGAAAAGGCCTTACTTTTGTATCAAAATTGGATCACCATGCAGTATTAAACCCTTGGTTATCTATATGTGAATTCTGTGCAATCTCTGTGTTTGGGTTTGATGTTTTGGCCATTCTATGTTAAAAATCTAGTTTCATGTTGGTGAATATATGAATTCCTGCAAATCCTTATCCCTCGAATCCCTTTTGCTGAAATTTTACTGCTTGTTAGGGTTTGAGGGTGAAAGGTGAGATCTTTGGGCTCATAGGTTGAAATCTTTGAGTTCTAGGCTTGAATCTTTAGCACATAAGTGTGTAGTGTTCGAATTGTAGTTTAAGCATGAGATGATAGCAGAGACTAGGCCTGGAATATTTGGGATGGAGTTTGGGAATGGTTGAATGTTTGGGTTCTGCAGATTTTCTGCAGAAATCGTAAAGTTTTTCTGGAAATCGAGGACAACGATCGATCGATGTCATCGAATGATGTACATCGATCAATCAATATAGGTAGAATGAGAGACTGATGTAAGACAGAAAGTTTCTGACGGACTTTGATTGATCGATGTTAGGGTATGAAGTCACTTCGATCGATCGATGTAGGCAGAAGGATCGACTGATGTAAGACAGAAAGATTCTGACGGACTTCGATCGATCAATGTTAGGGGATGAAGTCACATCGATCGATCGATGTCAGGGTATGATGTAAACAATTTTCTTGGAAAAAAATAGAAGAAGAATAGGGAAGCTAGAGGACCAATTGGGTGACATTAGAGGCTTCTTAGGGCTTGATTGAGGTCAGTGTAAGTCTTGGGAACGTGTTTTAAGATGGTGAATCAACGTTAAAGATTTCACTAAGTATTCGAACTAGACTTCAGTGTGGATGGTCTAAGGGGCTAGGAATGGATGCTTGAGGTTTCGGTAAGGTTTAAATGGAGCGTGTGAGATTGTCTAGTTCGTCCTTTATGTTCCTAATATGAATGTTTATGTTGAGGTAAGCATGAGCATGTAGAGATATGCTTGAATGTTTGAATGTGATGAGCCTCGAGTGATTGAAAGACATGTGGAATGTGCATCTTTGCATCAGGGCACTCGCATCTGCATTATGTTCGAATAAGAGCTGTGCTTTGGCACAGGGTATAAAGTCTTTGCAAAATGAGCTGTGATGTGCTACGAGGTACAAATGCAAGCTGTAGCCATCACAGGGTATAAAGTGAGCTGTAATGTGACACAGGATATAAAGACAAGCTGTGGATCATTATAGGGTACAAATTTAAGTTGTGATATGTCACATGGCATAAAGACAAGCTGTGGCCCATCACAGGGTATAAAGTTATATGACCGGGCATTGTGACATGCATTGCACTGTTTTGAAAAGTATTGCACAAGCATTTGTGACTGTGTATTGTAGAGCATGATTTGAAATGGCATGCATCATATGTTTTGTTCCGGTATGATTGTTGTGTAAGTGACTCGTTGTTTACTTGTGTATTACTTGTTTCTTTTCTTGTGTTGTGCAAATAAATCAGAACTTTTGAACAACTCAGGACATGTGCCCCTATTCTCCTTGGTATTGATATTCACTCATGTCTTGCCATATGATGATCCCGTATGTCTTATAAGCGGGTTACTTGCTAGCGTTTTTTCACTAAGGGTTCTACCCCGTTATTTTGCAGATGAGCCCGAGTATGATATGATTTTCATTGAGGACGATGGCGAGTGGACTGAGTGGGGTGCTTAGAGCCTATCTTGAGGATTGTTATGGACTGCTTCTTATTACTTTAACTTTCTTTCATTCAGTTGAGGATTAGATGGCTGCGTCCATAAACAGTTTTATTTAACTATGCTTTGGGGGTATAGATTCAATTGATTCAGATTTAAATTTTCATGTGTTTCCGCGTCTATTTCTCTTACGTCAGTGATGATGTGTATGTGAGAGTAGTGACGTCTGGTAGTCCTCTTAGTAGGCTACGACGGGTGCACCGGTTCAGATCCGCTGGCCAGGCCGGGGCACTACACAAACTCTCCAGGTTATTAAGATAAGATAAGGTTAAAGTTTGAAAAGTTGTTCAGATTTAACCGGCCGAGCTGACTTGAGTTTGTTATGATATGACGGCTCAGATTGAACAGTTAGTTGATCTGACGGCTAAGGTTAAACTTTAGAAAGTGGTTCAATTCGATCGGCTAAGCTGATCTGAAACTGTTATGATCTGACGGCTCAGATTAAATAGTTAGTTGATCTGACGGCTAAGGACAGACTTGGCGCGGTTATCTGATCCAATGGTTCAGGTCGAGCTGATATCTGATCCTACGGTTGATATTGAACTGACTAAAATAGATTGACCTCAGAATTTCCTTATAAATAGTGGCCGAAGGTGACCTATGTGGACACACACTTAGAACAATTCTAAAGTTCTTCTCTTTCTCTACAATCTCACTCGCTGCATATTCATTCTCTTGCTCCCACAACACTCTGCAACAGTATATCGAGAAGTTCAGAACATCTAACAGGTTCATAGAGTTTAACGATGCAGTGATGCTCGTCTAAACTGACCTCCGTTGTATCCTGGGAGACGGTTGCTCCTCTGGTTGGGCACAGTATATAGGAGCAATAACGTCTTAAGGACAGAGCCCTGGACTCACTTCGGATCTCTACTCAACTGGGCTGTTGAGGTTATTGCCGAAGCTGAGCTCTGCTTTGTGCTGAATTGCAGCACTGTTGTTATACAGTGTTTCAGTGCTAAGCTCTGCTCGTTGGCTGAGAACATTCGTTGTTCTTCAGCTCTGCTGTGCCGAGCTCTGCCTTGTGCTGAACTCTGCTCTTTGGCTGGAAACATTTGTTTTTCTGCAGCACTGCCGTGCTGAGCTATGCTTGTGTGCTGAGCTCGGATGAAGTGGCATAAAGCACAATTGTTGGTTGTTGTGCTGAGGTGCCGAGGTCGGCATGTCGGTGATCCGCCCAGAAAGCAAATACAATTGCGGACTGGTCTGATCTGTTTGATCAGACTTACTCTAGTTCAGCTCGGCTGGAAGGCTAAAAGCACAGAACCACTGTTCTGAAGTGCTATTCAGTTAAGGTCGGCAAGTCGGCTGACTGTTCAGGACGCAAACTCAGTTGCACTATCTGAACTGTCTTGACTCTGCAGAGTAATCCAGCCTACCCTGAGTTCGGCAGGTTGGCTATTACTGTACAAAAGTCAATTTGTCTGACTTGAATTATTTCCCACAGATATTTACTATGTGAACAACCTAAGCTATTATCCTTGTCAATTAGGTGAAAACAATCAGACTATTTATGTATTTTTGAGGCTTAAAAACGTTGGCAAGGCAAGTCCAATGTGGACCAACTATATCTTGATAAATAAAGAATGTGACAAGCTTTTACAAATTAAATTTTGACACTTCAGCTTTGTAAGACCAACAAGAGCCTAAGCTGTCCTACATCATCCCTAGACACCCCACAAGTCTATAAAAGAAAGAAGAACTCAAGACACTAAAACTCTTGCTGTAAACTCTTTTTCTCTTCATGTACACCTCTTGTCCTTCTTCAAGTTCTTTGCAGCAAACTTTATACTATCATTATATTTCATTTTTGCTGCTTATTACACACCTTTAAATACTTATAAAAGTTATAGAAGGATTGACCAAGTTAAAGTTCAATCTATAGTTATAATGTATTGGTACTCGTGGTGCTGTTTTGTGTTTTTGTAAAGCTTTGGAGGGTTGATGTATGATCCAAGTCCAAAAGCTTTTACAAGTTGTATTGTGAACCAATTTGGTGTTATTATAATCCAAAGAAGGTATTTTTTGGTATTGGAGTAAGTCAGATTGGTCGAGCCACGATAAATTATTGTCTTTGTGTATTTTAATTTCAGTACTTTGGTATCCATTGAACAAGTAAAAGTTAATCCAAGGATCGTTTGAAAATGTTTGCGTAATTCTATTAGATTTCTGAGTCAGTAGTGAAACAGGTCGATTTTGGCATAGTTTGTATAGTAGACTAGTCCAAAAGTTTTTTTTTTTAATTCATTCTACACATATTGGCGTTATTTTTTTCAAATTTGAAAATTTTTAGAGTTGGAATTTTTTAAAAAAATAAAATTCAGGACGAAAGTCAAAACAATTAAAAATCATGAGCAATCTAGGTGCAACCGTTTTTCAAGGGGTTTCAGGTCTTGTACTTTGTTTAAATTTGGAGATATTAAATTAGATATATTAAAATAGTTTTTTTTTTTTGATAGTGTCATTTTGTGTTGAGTACTATCCAGAATTGTTTTTACTCAACATTGTTAAGATTCTAGAATTTCCCGATGGAAGGGAAAATACTTCTTTTATATTTTATAGTGTAATTTATGCCAACCACGGTTCACTCTTCTTTTTTAACGGTCTTTTTCATGCCCAACATTTTGAACGAAAAATGCATCTTTTCCTTTTTTAATATGTCGTAAATACTGTTGGGAAAATCGGGTATTTTTCACACTACGACAACACAACTAGTGAAATGCACCAGTCCAAAACTAATGAACTGGACAGAACACTAACAAAACTACCCGACAAATAATATTGAATACTATACTACAATAGGAAAGAAAGCAGTAAAACAACAATAAAGAGAACAGAACAATAAAAGAGATAAAGAGAGAAACACACCCGAAAACTTTGCCACTAGAGTTCAGCCAGGATAGCTTGATCTCCGAACACTTGCTGAATTGCTTGCTTCTATTTATATGTAGAAGAAGATACAAGTTTTGGGATGATTTACATAAGAGGAGGATGAGTTTATTTATAATTCTCAAATCTCCTATTCATTTCTAAACTACCAATGTGGTACAAAATCTAAGCCAAAAATCAACAAATCTCCACCTTGGCTTAATTTTAAATCCTACCAAATACAAAACTTATCAACCAAAAAAAAGTCTTCGTGGTACTTCCAAGTTCTACTCAAATGTGCAAGATATTAACCAAGTCTAAACAATGTTCAAACTTGGCCCTTGTAACAACCTTGGTCAATATATCTGCAGGTTTCTCCGTAGTATGAATCTTCTGGAAAAGTATCTCCTCTTCTTCGAGAATTTCTCGCACAAAATGATAGCGAAAATCAATATGCTTCGTCCGTGCACGAAAGACTTGATTCTTTGCCAAATGAATAGCACTCTGACTGTCAGAATATACTTTAAGTTGTTTCTGACCAACTCCCAAGTCTTTAAGTAACCCATAAAGCCAAATTGCTTCCTTCACAGCCTCTGTAATTGCCATATACTCTGCCTCTATTGTAGACAAAGCCACCGTTGACTGTAAGGTAGACTTCCAACAAACTGGCGCTTTTGCTAAAGTGAATAAATAGCCAGTTGTAGATCGTCGCTTATCCAAATCTCCTGCATAATCAGAATCACAATATCCAATTACGCCTTGACCAAGTGATTTATCTTGCTCAAATTCCAATCCAACATCTACGGTATTTTGGAGGTACCGTAGAATCCATTTCACAGCTTGCCAATGACCCTTGCCTAGATCATGCATGTATCTACTAACAACAGTAACAGACTGTGAAATATCAGGTCTCGTACACACCATCGCATACATCAAACTTCCAACTGCATTCGCATATGGGACTTTCGCCATGTATTCTCGTTCTTCATCAGTAGTTGGAGACAAACGGCTACTCAGTTTCAAATGAGGAGCAAGTGGGGTACTTACAGGTTTTGTATCTTCGTGCATACCAAACCGTTGTAGTACCTTCTGCAAATAGTGCTTCTGTGAAAGCCAAAGTTTACCCCTCTCTCTGTCTCTGCTTATCTCCATGCCGAGAATCTTCTTGGCTTCCCCCAAATCCTTCATCTCAAACTCTTTACTCAACTGAGCCTTCAACTTGTCAATAGCTGCTTGGCTCTTTGCTGCTATCAGCATGTCATCAACATATAAGAGTAAGTAGATGTAGGAACCATCTTGAAGTCTGCGCAAATACACACAATGGTCGTATTTGCTCCTCTTGTACGACTGACCCTTCATAAACTTGTCAAATCGTTTGTACCACTGTCTCGGAGATTGTTTTAGTCCGTACAACGATTTGCTAAGTTTACAAACCCAATTTTCTTTACCAGCAACCTTGTATCCTTCTGGCTGAGTCATGTAGATTTTCTCCTCCAAATCACCGTGTAGGAACGCGGTTTTCACATCAAGTTGAGCCAGCTCCAAATTCAACTGTGCTACAAGGCCAACAAAATCCTAATGGAGGAATGTTTAACAACTGGAAGTGCATAGGCTACCATGTCAGCAAAACGAGTAGGTTTTTGAATTTCTTGTCTTTGCCTTCTAACTGCAATTGGCGCCGATTGCTGTTGAGGTTCTTGGGTAGAATCCTCTTCTTCATCTGACTCTTCTTCTGCCATAGGAGAGTCACTGGTGGTGCTTCGTGCTGGGATCACCACTCTTTGCGCAAACTCCACCTGCTTCGGAGTACACTCTACCTGCTGCAGAGTACTATCAGCTCCTTGATTTACCTTGTTCAACATGGCAGATTCATCAAATGTAACATCTCTGCTGATAATCGTCTTCTTTGCCTCCAGACACCATAAACGGTATCCCTTCACTCCAGGATTAAAGCCCATGAAAAGAGCCTTCTTTGCCCGTGGATCCAACTTTGATTCAATCACATGATAATATGCAATAGAACCAAAAACATGCAAAGAATCATAATCAGTTGCAGGTTTTCCAGACCATTCCTCCAACGGAGTTTTGCCATCTATAGCAGATGATGGCAACCGATTGACGATATGTTGAGCGTACGTCACAGCCTCAACCCAAAATTTTCTGTCTAACCTAGCATTAGACAGCATACAACAAACTTTCTCCACAAGTGTCTTGTTCATACGCTTTGACACGCCATTCTGTTGTGGTGTCTTTCTAACAGTGAAGTGTCGAACTATGCCACAGTCTTGGCATACCTTCAGGAATGGATCATTCTTGTATTCTCCTCCATTGTCTGTTCGGAGAACCTTAATCTTCCTTCCTGTCTGGTTTTCAACTTGTGCTTTCCACTTAAGGAAAATGTCAATGTTGTACCCCGCTGAAAAGTCATATAGTACTTGAAGACTCATATAAGTGAATTAATAAAGTGGTATCCTTTAAGCGTCTTTCACTAAGTTTCCTTAGTGATTCTTTTATTTTTGGATGATAAGTAAATGATATAATCAATTCAAGCGTGAGTTAGGGACTATATGAAGTGGCCAATTCATTCCCAAAAGCTTAAGAAAATTTCGGCCACAAGGTTTAGAAAGGGCCTTAAAGGGTTTTCCCCAAAAGTATAAGAGATGATAATCTTAAGGGCCTTCTCAAAATAAGCCAAAAGGAAATTAAGGAGTTGTAAGTAGTGGACAATTTTTCTCCCAACTACAACTAAATTTCGGCCCTTTGGCCATGAGGAATTAAGAATTTCCTAATTTTATTTTAAAACAAGAAAAGGGGAATAATTAAAAAGGGGGCAAATACCCACATGGCTTCTTATTAAACTCATTTGGAGAGAAATTAAGCATGGTAAAGTTTCCCCCCAAGAAGTCAAAACCGCCCCCCCATGGTTGACCAAGAAAAATTACCATGGTTACTTAATATTTACTACAAGGTTAAGAAAATAACTCTAGTTGGATAAAGTAACCTAGGTTAGCCGTAAAGTAACTATAGTTGGCATAAAGTAACTATAGTTGATATAAAGTAACTATAGTTAACATAAAGTAACTATAGTTGACATAAAGTAACTATGGTTTACATAGAGTAACTATGGTTAAACTAAAGTAACCATAGTTGGGTAAAAGTAACCTAGGCTAATTAATTCTAGCTAGCCTAAACAAAGACAAGGTAAACCCCTTCCCCTTCTCTCTCATAACTCGCGGTTACCTCCTTTAACCAAGGGAAAAGAAAACTTTCTTCAAAACAACTCTAGAATATTCAACTCTCAAGAAGTCACAATGGAGCAAAGAGATTTCCCCCTTTCTCCATTGTAATATACGGCTAGTGAAGAAGGTCCAAGAACCATCTTCAAGCTCCAAGAATTCATCTAGGTAAGTGTGTGATTAAATCTTCTAAGTGAGTTCTATATTTCAAAGGATGAAGCTCACAATATACCCTCCTTTTTCCATGCTAAAAACGTGACCTACAAAGGGTCACTAAGTGAGGATTCTTCAAGCTACTAAGGAGAAGCTAACATTTTGGTGGTTTGAATCCATTTCAAGATCCATTCAAGCTTCATTTTGGTAAGATGAATCTAGCCTCAATCTAGCTCCATTCTTCATTTCAAATGGTAGCTAATGTTCTCCTTCTTCTCCTCTTCAAAAACGTGTGCTATGAGTAAAGTGGAGGAAGACTTCATTCCATTTCAACCAAGGTTCAAGCAAAGGAAAAGCTCTAAGGTTCAAGAAGGCAAGTATACTCTAGCCAATCTTGCCTTATTTGTGAAGTGCATGCTTGAATGACTAGCCATTTTTAAGTTATTAATCTTAGTTGGAAATTCTAAGAACAAGACATGAACTTAGTTGATGTAAAGAAAAGTGTTGGTATGAAAAGTGACATGTACTAAGCGTAAATGGCAAGACTGTTGGTATGAGTCATGTGTAGCCTAAAATGAGTTATGAGACTTGAAATAACTATGTTTAAATGTGTATTTGATGTATAGTGAGTCATCTTAATAAATGAAGTTGGTTGAAGGATGCTTGAACAATAAAAAGGTGAAGAAGTGCTGAAACTACTGGAGCTGACAGATTTGTGTTGCTGATTTTGTGACTTGAGAACGAACCTTAGAAGTGTTTTATTAAGTTAAATTTTGACATGACACTAACTCTGTGTGTGTAGTACAAGTGAGAGTTGGAATTGCAGTAAAAAGAGTTATGGTTTATTTTTAATAAATCTTTTGGTAAAACTGCTCAAGAATAAATTACTGGAAATGGGCAGAACAGTGTGATATATTGCATGACCTGAAAATGAATCTTAGGAGTATTCAAATTGGCTAATTTTTGGTTTTATGTTAGCCTCATATGTATATGAAATGTGTGAGTTGGAATTTCAATAAAAGGTGTTGTGGTTTGTCCTTAATGAAGTTTTTACTAAGAAGTGGTCAAACAGAAGTACTGGAACTGGACAGATTTATGTGTTATATTGAACGAACTGAACATGAATCTTAGGAGCGTTTAAATTGGCTAATTTTTGGTATGATGATAGCCTTATGTGTATATGAAATGTGAGAGGTGGAATTTTGATAAAAGGAGTTGTGAATTATTATTAATGAAAATTGTGGTGAAACTGCACAAACAGAGTTGCTAGAACAGGACAGTTTTGAGTAGTAAGTTGTGTGGCTCGAAAATGCACCTTAGGAATATGCAAATGAGCTGATTTTTGGTATGATGATAGTTTGATGTGTTTATGACATCTGTGAGTTGGAATTTTGGAAAAAGTAGTTGTGGTTTGGTCACAATTTATTTCATGATACAACTGGTCAATCCAGTCTCTGCATGTACCCAATTTAAGAAAGTAATTAGATGACCCCCTTAAACTTATTGAATTACCTTGGAATTTTAATGGTAATTTCCTAAGGCATAGATGTACTTGTTCATGTAAAGAAACCAGTACGAAACTACCATTTTGATGGTTAACAACTGAGTTGAAGTTAGTGTATAAAACTGGAAAACAGGACATTTTATTGTCATAAGTTGTAAGGCTTTGATCTTGCTCATTTAAGCTTAAATGTGATATTTAGCCTTATGAATAATGTTCCTTGGTGTGTTAGATATGTTTTCTAGGTGATGGATCAAAATGAATAAAGTTTTATGACCCACAAAACTGAGGTAAGGCGGTACTGCCCTGCTGATTTCAGCAGTACCTTTGATGATAGTATGATGTTTCGAGGTAGTTAGACATTTCGGAATGTTACGAAATTTTAATAGCATGTGTCTAAGCCTTCATTATGCATATGTATGGCATGGGTATACGAATATGAGCACGAATTGAGGAGCACGAGGCTGTATGAACATAATGTGATTGCTGGACAGTTTTTCCAGTTTAAAAGACAAGTCCGTGCATGCATGATTATGATGCAGTTGTTCACGAGTCGCATAATGCATGTCATACATTGCATCATCGTCACGTACATGATTTACAGCATGTCTTTTATGAGAAAGAAAGATGAAAAGCGTTTTCAAAAGATGATTTTTGAAAAGAATGATTCCCCACCAGTACCGTGTGTGAGTATGAACTTGGCCAGTAAGAGCCCGCTAGATCCAGGAGAATAGATCTGAACACCAGTAGATGACGTTACCGTTCCGAATCCGACAATAATAGATTCGAAGGGGAGACGTTACCGCCTCAGATCCAGGAAGATAGATCTAAACACCAGTAGATGACGTTACCGTTCCGAATCTGGGAATAATAGATTCGAAGGGGAGACGTTACCGCCTCAGATCCGGGAAGATAGATCTGAACACTCTATTGTTTTATGACGATGATGATTTGAAAGAAGAGCATGAAAAGATCATATTCTCATTTTTATCATGATGCATCACACGTACATATGCATGCATGTTACATTCATTAAGTCATTGTGTAGTGACACATGATACTTAGACTAAGTTGTGATGACCTCGTAGACCCTATGTATGACTTCCCTAAGTGATGACTCTTGTTATGTTATGAATTGATGCGAGGTACAGTCTTTTATTGTTATGCTCTTTAAGTAACAATCTTGCTTAAGTTATGATCTTGATGCATTAAGTGTTGATCACAATGGCATGGGATGGAGGGTATTATGCGCTACTCTTGCACATTCATACGCATTGCATATGGTTATGAGCATGATGTTGAGTCTATTTGCACTAGGCTGTGTTATTAATTGCTTCGTGACTGAGTTATGATTTTATTGCCTTAACGGCTATTGATTGAAGGGATGAAATGCTAGCCAAATGCTAGAGGTAATGTTACATAGGTTATGATTCTCCTATCTCTCGTTACCTAAGTTACGATTTCACTACTGTTGATACGTAAGCTATGATCTTATTCAGGACATTTAGGTCAAGTTGTTATGAATTGGTAGCTCCTAGGTTATGATCTTTATTGAGTGGTGACCTTTTTGTATGTCATGATCTTTATTGAATGACTATCCTTTCATGAGCTATGATCTCTGTTAAGTTTCAATCTCTGTCAAGCTATGACCTTGGATATACCTTGTGTTGACTTCTCACGAGTATTTAATGGAAGGTCAGGTATGTTCTAAACCGAATTTTGGGGGTTCGGTTCTTGTATGTACTTTCCAGTTAATGCATGATTGTTTATGGTATACTTGCTGGTGACTTTGTCACTCACCCTCTATTTTTCCTCCCAGAGGCTGCAGGGAATAAAGTAGAGTGGACTGAGGATGAGTCTAGGGTCCCCTACCCATGAGCGCAGCGAGGAGTGGACGAATTTAGGAGACATGACTGGCCAGCTATGACTGATGACTGATGACGTATTTGAGATGGAAAACATTTGTTTTGTGACTCTCAATACTTTTGATTTGAGATGTAAACTATGAATGATCGTGTGGATGATTTTAATTTGAAGTATTAAATTCTGCCACGGTTTCGCTTACTTATTTGCGTGTAAACGCGAAAATCCATCCATTATATCATGGATCATGATACGTATGGGACGACGCCTAGTGCTCTCCTTAGTGAAGTACGGCGGGTGCACCGACTTCGGCGGGGCCGGAGTGCGGGGCGCCACAGTCAAGCACATCATCTTTGTTCTTCATTGTATACACCCAAACTCTTCTTGAAAAATCATCAACAAAGGTGACAAAATAATGCCTACCTCCAATAGATGGAGTCTTGGCAGGTCCCCACACATCCGAATGCACATAATCCAGAATACCCTTGGTATTATGAATCGCAGTGCCAAATTTCACTCTTCGTTGTTTTCCAAGAACACAATGGTCACGAAATTCAAGTTTGCAAGCCTTAGTACCTTTCAAGAGTCCTTGCTTGGAAAGAATTTGCAAGGACTTTTCTCCAGCATGTCTCAACCTCATATGCCACAGCTTCGTTGCCTCAGCATCCTTCTTTGTGCTAGAAGTTGCTGCCGCTACTGCTCCCACCACTGTATTACCCTGGTAATAATACAGATTGTTTTTCCTCACGCCTTTCAACATCACAAGTGCTCTTGAAGTTGCTTTAAGAACTCCATCTCGCATCGTCACAACTAAACCTTTAGATTCTAAGGCTCCCAAAAAGATGAGATTCTTCTTCAACTTTGGTACGTACCGCACATCCCGTAAAATTCTGGTGGATCCATCATGATTTCTCAGCTTGATTGATCTTATCCCAGTTGTTTTACATGGATTATCATTACCCATGTAAACAACCCCACCAACAAGTTCCTGGAATTCAAAGAAAAATTCCCGAATAGGACACATATGATATGTACAACCTGAATCCAATATCCACTCATCTGGATGTAATGATGCTGAAGGCGAGACAGTCAAAGAGACATCTGATTCCGCATCACTTTTGCATTCTGCAACATTTGCATCTTGCAGAGTCTTCCCTTTCTTTTTCAGCTTTGGACAGTCTTTCTTCCAGTGCCCTTTCTCACGATAGAAAGCACACTCGTCTTTGGCAACGGCTCGGCCTTTGGACTTAGACCTTTCTCTTCTTCCTTTTATCTGGCTTTGCTGATGACCTCTTGCCACCAATGCTTCTTCTGATGTCATTGATTTGTTTTTTATCTTATCCTGCTTTCTCAGTTCATGACTATACAAAGCAGAACACACAGCATCTAACGACACATTCTCTTTCCAATGAAGTAATGTAGTTTCCAAATGTTCAAATTCATCGGGAAGAGACGATAACAACATCAAAGCCAGATCTTCATCCTCAAATTTCACATCTAAATTCAGCAGGTCTGCTACTAATTGATTAAACATAGTGATGTGTTCATTCATAGTAGTACCTGGTCGGTAATCAAATCGGAACAGTCTTTTCTTCATGAGGAGCTTGTTCTGACCACTCTTTTTCAGAAACTTGTCCTCCAATGCCTTCCACAGTTTGTGTGCAGAAGTTTCACTCTTGAAGGCATACTTCTGCTCTCTAGACAGACATGATCGAATAGTTTCGTATGCTAACCGATTGATGATACTCCAGTCTTTATCCTCTATCTCTTCTGGTTTCTTTCCTTCAATGGCAATATCAAGACCCTGTTGGAAAAGAGAGTCCAAGACTTTCCCTTGCCACATACCGAAATGGCTAGTACCATCAAATATTTCTACCGCCAATTTCAAAGCAGACACCGGGAACCTTGACCATGATGACGAGGAGCCCGATACCCCCGATGGAATATTTGAGATCACACCCTTCGCTTCTTAATCTTTAGTTGCCATTACAGACTCAATATGTAGTATTCAATATTACAACAAATTTCAAACAGCCCAAGGGCGAACCTTCGGCTCTGATACCACTTGTTGGGAAAATCGGGTATTTTTTCCACTACGACAACACAACTAGTAAAATGCACCAGTTCAGAACTAATGAAATGGACAGAACACTAACAAAACTACCCGACAAATAATATTGAATACTATATTACAATAGGAAAGAAAGCAGTAAAACAACAATAAAGAGAACAGAACAATGAAAGAGATAAAGAGAGAAACACACCCAAAAACTTTGCCACTAGAGTTCAGCCAGGATAGCTTGATCTCCGAACACTTGTTGAATTGATTGCTTCTATTTATATGTAGAAGAAGATACAAGTTTTGGGATGATTTACATAAGAGGAGGATAAGTTTATTTATAATCCTCAAATCTCCTATTCGTTTCTAAACTACCAATGTGGTACAAAATCTAAGCCAAAAATCAACAAATACATGGTTATTTTTAATGAAACAATATTCATTCAACCTGCTCCTAAACATAATCACCACATTTAATGTGGTACATTTATCGATAATCAATTCCTTTTTGTCTCCTTTAAATGCTGCTCCAGTTTAGAAATATCCTTTTAGCACGTCTACATGGGGTACAAGAAAAATATAATATGTTTTTCCTTTTTCAACTCTCCTGTCCAGATATTCTCATACTCCTTCCTTTCACCCAAATCCATCTGTTTCATTACAAAAGAAGAACCATAGCACAACCAATAAAGAATGGTAGAACTACAACTGATCAACGTTCGTATTTGTAAACACAATTCAAACTTTACAACGTTACACCAAAGGCTTTCCACTCGGCCAATAGTTTCACTAGCGGAAAGTTATTGACAAAAGCACTTTGAAATGTATTCTAGCAATGGTTCACCTAAGCGACTAACAATTTTTCTGTTGCACATTCTATTATACTATTGATGCAAATAGTATAACGAAATATCCAATTACAATCCATCTCCATAGAAGGCCGATAATCAAGTTTCAGTAAAATAAAGATTTCCCATGTTTGATTTGTAATATGTACATCTTAGCTTTGTATTGTGTTCAGTTATGATGATTATTCCTTCTGAATTTAAATGTAGCCAAAGACACCACTTCTAAAGTTTCAGGTAGATTCAGTGTCTTCATTATACTTTTTTTTTTCTTTAGACAGTCTTTACGGTACCCAAATCGCCGTATCACGGTGTCTATACACCATTCTTCAGTAAGCATTGGCATTAATCCTACTAGTTACAAAAATCATCGCAACACTTGACATAGCTGTTCGAAAAGATGAAGAAATATGGTCACCAAACAAATAAAACGGAAATCGCAGGAAGAATAGAAAGCTGAGACACAACGAATGTTGCTGTCCTTAAAGCTAAAATACCTCCACCACGAGCGAGGTGAATCTCTCTTGACACAAGCCTCCCAGGATATAACGGCTTCTTCCTTTCGTTCGCTCAACGAGAGAAAGATGAACTTGCAAAGTAGAAGTGTTTGAATGTAGAAGAGTAAGAGGAGAAAGACTGCTGAAATTTCTGCACTAAGTTTCTCAAGTGATTTTCTATATTTTTGTAAGATAGTCAAGCCTTGTATATATAGGCTTTAGGATAGAAGAAAAGCATTGTTTGAAACAAGTCTCAGCAGTTTTCAGACCCCTTGAGTCAGTTGTTTAACGTTCAAGTGTGAAGGGAGATGATTCTTGGACCAAAAGATGCAACTCAGCATGAAAGGTTCTGTCCATTGGCACATCGATCGATCACATCGATTGATCGATGTCCCTTCGATCGATCGATGTGATAGATCGAAGTCAGACATAATACTTCGGGCTGACATGGATCGATCACGTCGATCGATCGACTCGATCGATCGATCGATGTCTCTTACATTGATCGATCCATGTCCTCCAGAACACTTAACTTTATTCCATCTTTCACTTGGTTCGATCCAACTCTCACTTGGATCGATCCAAGTGATATCCTCCAAGTTAAAAGTGTTTAAATCATCAACCAAGCTCCCATACAACATTACACACGCTTCTACATAAGTTTAGAGCATATTTTTAAAAGTATTTTAACATACTTTTTCCAACAATCCCCCACATGATCCAAACTTATATACAAACAATCACGACGTTAACAAACTAACCTTTCTACTATCAAACGAAGACAATGATACATAATGGACAATGACTCTCGTGTCTTGAATTACCATTTAGTTCAAGAAGAAGTATATAAATGGAAATAAGATGACATTGACGTCTTGAATCTTACTTCTCTATTGTTTATATAAACTTACAACCGACATATCATTGACTAACTTCAGGCAAGTTCGCGGTGTGGTGCGAAATCGGCCATGCACCCAGTCCCAGGTATTCATAAGCGCTTTAGTGAGTTGTTCCAAAATCTCATAGGAAGCGACACCACTTCCACGCTTATATAGGTAGAATTCATCAAGTATGCACTGCTCACACCATCATCAAATATGACTATGAATTCCATTAAGAGATTCTAAAAATCTCACCCTCAATAACTTGCAGCGAGCACTATTTTCAGCAACATCATAGGGAGGAACATATGACAGTGCTAAGTAGGATTCTTTTGTGACTTGTTATTACCACATTGAACCCCGTTCGTAGGATCTCTGCTAATAGCGGATTGGGTTGCCGTCACACAGAATCCACTTCGAATGGAACAAGTCCCATCCCCCTTGATGTTTCACGGACCAATTTTTTACATAGTTCTTTTGTTAGTGGGTCAGCCAGGTTAAACTCGAATCTTACAAACTCCAAGTTAACCACCCCTTAACTCATCAAATCTCGCATAATATTGTGTCTCAGTCGAATATGCCGGCTCTTCCCATTATAAACTCTGTTCTTTGCTCGAGCAATCGCAGCCAGCGAATCACAATGTATAGACATAGAATGCATAGGTTTAGACCACAAAGGAATGTCTATAAGCAAATTCCTTAACCATTCAACTTCTGTACATGCAAGTTCTAAAGCAACAAATTCAGATTTCATAGTTGACTTTGCTTTACATGCTTGCTTAGATGACTTCCATGAAATAGCACTACCTCTCAAAGTAAACACATAGCCATTAGTTGAGTTAATTTCATCATTATCCATTACCCAATTAGCATCACAAAATCCTTCTAACACACACGGATTTCCACTAAAAATAAGCCAAGATCTATGGTTCCTCTAAGATATCTCAAAAGTCTTCTTAGAGCAAACCAATGTGCATTACTTGGATTGTGAGTGTATCTAGGAAGTCTATTAACAGCATATGCAATATCCGGTCTAGTGCAATTCATTAAATACATTATACTACCAATAATTCTTGCATATTTACATTGAGAAACACTATCACCATTATTCTTTTCTAATCTTCCGTTAGGATCATATGGAGTACTTACAGCTTTGCAATCAAAGTGATTAAATTTCTTTAACACTTTTTCAACATAATGACTTTGACAAAGCATATAACCCCCACATTTCTCAACTAATTTAAGACCAAGAATAAAATCATCATTTCCCATATCTTTCATATCAAAAACAGATGACAAAACAATTTGGTTTTATTCACAATATCTACATTCGTGCCAAATATCAACATGTCATCAACATATAAGCAAATAATTACACTATCAAGATTTTCAAATTTGCTATAAACACATCTATCACTTTCATTTACTACATAGCCATTTGCCACCAAAGCATTATCAAATTTCTCATGCCATTGCTTAGGGGCCTGTTTCAAACCATATAAAAATTTCTTTAATCTACATACTTTGTGTTCTTGCCCTTCTACAATCATCCCCTCAGGTTGTCTCATGTAGATTTCTTCATCTAAATCTCCATTTATAAATGCAGTTTTCACATCCATTTGATGTATTACAAGCTTATAGATAGAAGCTAATGCAACTAGCATTCTAATGGTTGTTATTCTAGCAACCGGTGCATAAGTGTCAAATAAATCTACTCCTTCTTGTTGAGTAAATCCTTTTAGCCACTAATCTTGCTTTAAATTTATCTATGGTGCCATCCGCCTTCAATTTCTTTAAACACCCATTTGCAACCTATAGGTTTACAACCTCTAGGTAAATCTACTAATTCCCAAGTGTGGTTGCTCATAATAGAATCTAACTCGCTATTTATAACTTCTTTCAAAAATGTTGCATCTATGGATTTCATAGCCTCTTGGTAAGTTTTCGGATCTTCTTCTAAGATAAATAGTTTAGTGAAATTACTACCAAAGGTTTTCTCAATTCTTTTCCTTTTGCTTCTTCTAAGTGAATCTGGTTCTGTATTGATTACAGCTTTACTAGATTCACATTTTTCATAAGTTGATGAAACTTTTTGTTGTTTCATAGGAAAAATAGTCTCAAAGAACTCAGCATCTTTAGACTCTAGGATTGCAGAATTCTCAATCATCATAAACCTATATGCCGCGCTGTTTTGGGCATATACGAACACACAATCTCTGGTTTTTGGCCCTATCTTATTCCTTTGAAATTCAGGAATACCAACTTTTGCTAAAAACCCCCACACTTTCAAGTATCCTAAGTTGGGAGGATAACCTTTCCATAATTCGTAAGGGGTTTTATTAGTCTTTTTGTGAGGTATCCTATTCAAAATATGACATGCACAAAGAATAGCCTCACCCCACAAATTATCTGGTAAACCAGAACTAATGAGCATAGCATTCATCATGTTCTTAAGGGTCCTATTTTTCCTCTCAGCTACACCATTAGACTGTGGAGTATAAGGAGGTGTTACTTAATGAATTATTCCATGTTCTTCACAAAACTTTTGTAAAGAAGTAGTCATGAAGTCACCACCTTTATCGGACCTTAACCGTTTGATTTTCCTCTCTAATTGGTTATCTACTTCATTCTTAAACTTCTTGAACATTTCCTCAGCCTCATCTTTATGACTTAGCAAGTATACTCTAGTGAACCTAGAATAATCATCAATGAAGGTAATATAGTATCTCTTACCTCCTTTACTTACATGGTTCTTAAAATCACCCAAATCATTGTGAATGAGATCTAGATTATTCAAAACTCTTTCCACACTTTTAAACGGTTTCTTATGATGCTTTGCTTCAACACAATATTCACATCTATCAAACTTATCTTCATTTGCTATAGAAATAATGTCATGCTTTTTAATCTTTTCAATGCATCAAGATTAACATGACCTAGAGTAGCATGCCAAATGTCATAAGAGTCAATCAAGTACACCGAATAAGTAGTATTATTATTAGTAATACAAGTAGCAGCTAACACAAACAGTCCAGCATTACAAAATCCCTTCCCGATGAACTCTCCATTTCTAGTAAGCACTAACTTATCAGAATCCAAAACAAGTTTAAGATTTGCCTTGTTTAGAAGTGCTCCAGAAATCAAATTCCTACGTATAGTAGGAACATAGAGCACATTACTCAATTCCAGTCTTTTTCTCGAAGTTAACTTGAGGAGCACTTTTCCTTTCGCGTGTACACGGGTTCCACGTGCATCCCCAAGGAAAACATGGTCTCCACTATCTATTTCTTGAAAGTCAAAAAATAGATCTCTACTGGTAGCAATGTGTCTGGTGGCTCCGGTATCAACCACCCATTCTGTAGCACCTCCAACAAGGTTTACCTCGTCCACGAAGACCGTAGCGATGATCTCCTCGTTCTTGATTCTATTTCTTTCTTCATGCTCTGTCAGGTTTGCATGGCCACTTGCTTGTCCCTTCCTTTTGTTACAGAAGAACGCCTTGTGTCCAGCCTTTCCGCAAACCCAGCATACTCCTTTAGGCTTCTTTTGTCCCTGCACAAAAGGTTTACCTTTATTTTGTTGAGCTTTGGCATTCTGGAGTTTCGGCCTCTTTGACTTTGGATTGTGCTCCAGAATGTTAGCCTGAGACTCATTCTCAACACCCTGCATCTTCCAACCGGTTGTTATCTTCAATACGTATGTGTTTGATGACACCATCCATGGTAAGCTTGGCGTCATCGTGTTTACCTCTCTTCTTGTATTTGTTCCAAGAAGAAGGTAACTTTTCCAACAAGGAGGCAGCCTGGAATGTCTCATCTATCTTGATGCCTTCTTGTTCAAGATTGTCCACCAATTGCTGAAACTAATGGATTTGATCGTTTATAGGTATGTGGTCAACCACTTGAAATTTGAGGAATTCACTGACCACATACTTTCTCTTTCCAACATCTTCAGAACCATACTTGTTCTGAAGTGCCTTCCAAATCTCCCTGGCCGACGTGAACCTGACATATATGTCAAATAGTAAATTTGACAAAAAATACAGGATATGACCCCTACAGGTAGTGTTGTCGGCTTCATATTTGAGTGCTTCTCTTTCTTCAGTAGGTTTCTCCTTGGTGAGCACATAGGAGACATACAGCATCTCAAGGAAAAACAAAACTTTGGCAGACCATCTTTTGAAGAATTTGCCATCAAAAGGTTATACTTTTGACATATCAGGAATAGCGTGATGTTTGGTAGCCATATGACAGAGTTTTTAGCTTTAAGATTGTTAGAAAACATGAAGAAATATGGTCACCAAAACAATAAAACGGAAATTGCAGGAAGAATAGAAAGTCGAGACACAACGAATGTTGCTGTCCTTAAAGCTAAAATGCCTCCACCACGAGCAAGGTGAATCTCTCTTGTTACAAGCCTCCCAGGATATAACAGCTTCTTCCTTTCGTTCGCTCTATGAGAGGAAGATGAACTTGCAAAGTAGAAGTGTTTGAATGTAGAAGAGTAAGAGGAGAAAGACTGCTGAAATTTCTGCACTAAGTTTCTTAAGAGATTTTCTATATTTTTGTAAGATAGTCAAGCTTTGTACATATAGGCTTTAGGATAGAAGAAAAGCATTGTTTGAAACAAGTCTCAGCAGTTTTCAGACCCCTTGAGTCAGTTGTTTAACGTTCAAGTGTGAAGGGAGACGATTCTTGGACCAAAAGATGTAACTCAGCATGAAAGGTTCTGTCCATTGGCACATCTATCGATCACATCGATCGATCTATATCCCTTTGATCAATCGATGTGATCGATCGAAGTTGAACAAAATGCTTCGGGCTTACATGGATCGATCACTTTAATCGATCGATGTCACATCGATCGATCGACGTGAGAGATCTATGTTGGGCCGAAAGCTTCTAGCATTGCAACACTCTACATCGATCGATTGATGTCTCTTACATTGATCGATCCATGTCCTCCAGAACAATTAACTTCGATCACATCGATCGATCACATTTCGGACAGAATGCTTCGGGCTTACATGGATCGATCACTTCGATCGATCGACGTCACATCGATCGATCGACGTGAGAGATCTATGTTGGGCCGAAAGCTTCCAGCATTGCAACACTCTACATCGATCGATTGATGTCTCTTACATTGATTGATCCATGTCCTCGAGAACACTTAACTTTATTCCATCTTTTAGTTGGTTTGATCCAACTCTCATTTGGATTGATTCAAGTGATATCCTCCAAGTTAAAAGTGTTCAAATCATCAACCAAGCTCCCACACAACATTACACATGCTTCTACATAAGTTTGGAGCATATTTTTAGAAGTATTTTAACATAATTTTTCTAACAAAATTTGAAGAATTCACTGACTACATATTTTCTCTTTCCAATATCTTCAGAACCATACTTGTTCTGAAGTGCCTTCCAAATCTCCCTTGCCGACGTGAACTTGACATATATGTCAAATAGTGAATTTGACAAGAAATGCAGGATATGACCCCTACAGGTAATGTTGTCGGCTTCATATTTGAGTGCTTCTCCTTCTTCAGTAGGTTTCTCCTTGGTGAGCACATAGGAGACAGACAGTGTCTCAAGAAAAAACAAAACTTTGGCAAACCATCTTTTGAAGAATTTGCCATCAAAAGGTTCTACTTTTGAGATATCAGGAACATCGTGATGTTTGGTAGCCATATCACAGAGTTTTTAGCTTTAAGATTGTTAAAAAAGATGAAGAAATATGGTCACCAAACAAATAAAATGGAAATTGCAGGAAGAATAGAAAGCCGAGACACAACGAATGTTGCTGTCCTTAAAGCTAAAATGCATCCACCACGAGCGAGGTGAATCTCTCTTGGCACAAGCCTCCCAGTATATAACGGCTTCTTCCTTTCGTTCGCTCTACGAGAGGAAGATGAACTTGCAAAGTAGAAGTGTTTGAATGTAGAAGAGAAAGAGGAGAAAGACTGCTGAAATTTCTGCACTAAGTTTCTCAAGAGATTTTCTATATTTTTGTAAGATAGTCAAGCCTTGTATATATGGGCTTTAGGATAGAAGAAAAGCATTGTTTGAAACAAGTCTCAGCAATTTTCAGACCCCTTGAGTCAGTTGTTTAACGTTCAAGTGTGAAGGGAGATGATTCTTGGACCAAAAGATGCAACTCAACATGAAAGGTTCTGTCCGTTGGCACATCGATCGATCATATTGATCGATCAATGTCCCTTCGATCGATCAATGTGATCGATCGAAGTCAGACAGAATGCTTCGGGCTTACATGGATCGATCACTTCGATCGATCGACGTCACATCGATCGACGTGAGAGATATATGTTGGGCCGAAAGCTTCCAGCATTGCAACACTCTACATCGATCGATCGATGTCTCTTACATTGATCGATCCATGTCCTCCAGAACACTTAACTTAATTCCATCTTTCACTTGGTTCGATCCAACTCTCACTTGGATCAATCCTAGTGATATCCTCCAAGCTAAAAGTGTTCAAATCATCAACCAAGCTCCCATGCAACATTACACATGCTTCTACATAAGTTTGGAGCATATTTTTAAAAGTATTTCAACAATAGAAACTCTCGGGCAAAAAAAACTACGCCAAATAAGAAACGGTCTGGTGTCTGTTTTAGTCTCGAGGAAAGATCTATCAGGATGATACTTTGTAGCTAATATACTTGCTGCAAGTATATGTGTTGGATTTAATATGCCCACACGTGTAGTGCACGACACGTGTGACTTAAGTTAAATATCAAACATATATGTACTTATGTATGTTATATATTATATGTTACTAATGTTACGTAATATTTGTACGTATACACGCGTCAAGTGATCACTACGGTATATTAGTAGATACACAATGTAATCTGAATAGACCACTAAATGTACAAACAGTCGTATGGTTACAGTCCTTGATAGTAGGACTCGTAAAGTCGAAACAGTATTATTAATGACATCTGGTCCCTGAAGGACAAGAGCCCACGAGTATTCTTCTAGAAGTGTTTTAATTAAGATATTTATTATATATATTAAACATTACCATTACTGTAATAGAAATATTCATTTAAGTTAAATAGAAAATTGATGGTTGCATTATGTTAAAGAAACGCTTGAGCCATTACAACTGCAAACGTCTCAGCAGTTGCGTTGCTTTGACATTTCGTTATATAAATGGCAACAAATGGTGTGGGACAAAGGATCAAGAGATTTTGGAGAACTTCTGATTTCGTCCCTTCACATTAGCAAAGTTCATTTTGAAAAGTTTGCAGAAGCGTCTTTTGTTTCTTTGCTTGATTAAGTTTGCAAAAGTATTCTATTGCTTTGCACATTTGCAAAGTTAACACACAGACCGTATATATATATATATATTATATATAAAATACTTTTGAGAGGAAAATACACTATCTATCTTTTCCATCGGAAATAATAGTGGCGGTTGTTGATACTTCATTAGTGGATTCAACAACTGGTGGGTTCATATAATCCCTTGGAAGACACAGTTGCCACACATGTCACAACTACTATAACGTAATCAATGGAGCAAGATACACTTCTATATTTATTTATTTTGCTTTTGTGTTCTCTTAATCGATCCTCGGGTAATGGATTTACTATGTAAATCTAACAATACGTTCATTCGTATGCAATCGCCAACACTTTTTGGTAAGCAATGCTTGTTGTATTATTGGGATCCAGCCCATTTAGCTATCATTTTACTGTGGGAAGCCCAAATGGTTTGAGTATTGATAGCTTCTCTTAGAAGTCCTATAAGACTGTTTTTGGCTGGCTGAAATTAGGTGGGCACTGTAGAACATCTGAGAGTTGAAAAACAGAGAGAAATAGAGTTTTTCGGAGTGTGCAGATTTTCTGGGCAGCCTCCGCTACTTTGACGATCGCCGGAGATCCAACCGTTGAAATTTGATAAAATTTGGACAGCTTCTTCGGAACAAGCACGGCTACATTCTGACCGTTCAGAATTTCGATTAGAGCTCTGGATCGTTTTTAATCTCTGCTGGTGTCAGCTGCAGTTTTTGGTAAAATTTCTGCACTATTATTCTCTCAATTGTTGTCTCTTATGTATGTTGTTGTTGGTGGGCTGTAACATCCTTGTAGACTGATTTGGGTGTTTTTACCCTCAATTTTCATAATAAGAGAAGAATAAGGGTGGACTCCTTATAAGTCCCGTGGTTTTTTATCCTTCATATTGAAGGGGTTTTTCTACGTATAAATCTCTTGTGTTGTTTGAAGCTTTATCTTGGATAATTTGCTTGAGGTTTTGGTGTGTGATTGATATTTGCTTGGTGAATCAATTGTGGTGTATTGGGTTAAGCATTTTGGTTGGTTGCCTTGAAGTTGATCCTTGTAGGTGTTGTATTCTACTTGTTGTTTCTCCCCTACAACTGGTATCAGAGAATTTGGTTAAACTGTAGATATGGAATCTGGAAATCATTCTGTGGTTAAATTGACATCAACCAATTATTCCATTTGGCGTCCGATGATGGAAGATTTGCTATACTGTAAAGATTTGTTTGACCCAATTGATGTGGATAAAACCAAGAAAGATGACACGCCCACTAAACCAGAGAAGATGTCGGATAAAGAATGGAAAAAGCTAAATAGAAAGACATTGGGAACAATTAGACAGTGGATTGACATTAGCATATTCAATCATGTGTCCCAAGAGACTGAGCCACTTGAGTTGTGGAGAAAATTGGAGGGTCTTTATGAAAGAAAGACTGCTCATAACAAGGCATCATTGATTAAGAGACTTGTTAATCTCAAGTTGAAGCCAGGGAAGTCAGTTTCTGAGCATCTAAGTGACTTTCAAGATATCATTAACAAGTTGACTGTGATGAAGATTGTTCTTGATGATGAGTTGCAGGCTTTATTCCTATTGAGTTCTCTGCCGGACAGTTGGAAAACCTTGGTTGTGTCCATCAGCAACTCAGCTCCAGATGGTACGCTTTCATTGGATGTTATTAAAGAGAGCATGTTCAATGAAGAGGTTAGAAGAAAAGAGATGGGTGTTGATATTTCACAGGCACTTGTGGTAGAGAATAGAGGAAGAAGCAAGAGTAGATGTCCCAAGGGACGTGGCAAGTCAAAGTACAGGTCCAAGTCCAAGGATGGGAGAGAACCCACGCTATGTCACTATTGTAGCAAGCCTGGCCATATTCAAAAATTTTGCTATAAGTTGAAAAGAGATCAGCAACAGAAGAAAAATGATCATCACAAAGAGGGTGAGGACAAGAATACAGCTGCGACAACTTCTACTTCAGATGATTCTGTTTCTTTGATTTGTACTACTAGTGATTGTTGTCATGTTGACAATTCCAGTTCTGAATGGCTTGTTGATACTGGGGCTTCTTATCATTGTGTTCCTATTAAGGAGTACTTTATTGACTACCGAGCTGGAGATTTTGGTAGTGTGAATATGGGAAACCAGAGTTCAGCTAGTATTGTTGGAATTGGAGATATTCGAGTACAAACCAGTGTTGGGTGCTATTTGACATTGAGAGATATTCGCCACATTCCAGATTTACGCCTCAATATATTGTCTGCTAATGTACTTGATCAAGAAGGTTACAAGTACACTTTTGGTGAGGGTAAATGGAAATTGTCTAAGGGTTCCTTGACTGTTGCTCGTGGCAAGCTCTGCTGCACCTTGTATAAGACACACTTGAAAGTGTGTACTAGTGAGTTGAATGCTGTTGAGGAGAAAACTTCACTTAACTTATGGCACCGAAGATTGGGGCATGTCAGTGAGAAGGGTATAAAATTGTTGGATGGTAAATCTCTTATTCCTGCTGATGTTACCATTTCTCTTGACCCTTGTGATCATTGTTTAGCAGGAAAGCAACATAGAGTTTCTTTTCCGAGGAGATCCACAAGAAAGAAAGTGAAGCTAGAGTTGGTCTACTCTGATGTGTGTGGTCCCATAGAGGTGGAATCATTTGGTGGTAACAAATACTTTGTTACTTTTATTGATGATGCTACTCGGAGAACTTGGGTTTATATGATGAAGAACAAAAGCGAGGTGTTTGATATCTTTCAGAAGTTTCATGCCATGGTGGAAAGGGAGTCAGATTGCAATTTGAAGCGTCTCCGAACTGATAATGGAGGTGAATACACTTCAAATGAGTTTAAAGCATATTGCTCAAGATATGGCATTCGGCATGAAAGAACAGAACCTGGTACTCCACAACACAATGGTGTTGCCGAGAGAATGAACAGAACTATTGTTGAAAAAGTGAGATGTATGCTTAGGATGTCTAATCTTCCTAATTCATTTTAGGGAGAAGCAGTTGGAACCGCTGTGTACTTGATAAATAGAGCACCATCAGTTCCTTTGGAGTTTGAGATTCCTGAGAGGGTTTGGTTCGAGAAAGATCCCTCTTATTCTCATTTGAGGGTGTTTGGATGCAAGACTTTCATGTATGTACCGAAGGAAGAGAGATTGAATCTTGATTTCAAGACTTCTCCTTGTGTGTTTGTTGGATATGGTGATGAAGAGTTTGGTTACAGACTTTATAATCCAGCAAAGCAAAAAGTTGTGAGGAGTAGAGATGTTGTCTTTTATGAGCACGAGATGGGTTTTCATCTCTTAGGTGCTGGTAAGTCTTATTCTACTGATTTCTCTCATGATGCTACTGATATGTCTCCTATTTCTGTTCCAGATGATCAACAAACAGGTGATGCTCCGAGGATGGTCATGACAACATTCATGAACATGACCATATTGAAGAGATACAACCAGAAGTTGTTGTACCACAACCTGATGATGAAGATGTAGATATTGAACATGGAGAGTCTTCTAATCAAGGGGAGCAATTCAGCCCACAGGTGGAAGAGCAAACAGTTAGAAAGTCAACCCGAGTTCGACAACTTTCAAGACTTTATCCCAGTTCAGAGTATGTCCTAATCACAGATGAGGGGGAGCCTGAGAGCTTTCAAAAGGTGTTGTCACATCCAGACAAAGACCATTGGTTTAAGGCTATGCAAGAAGAGATGGATTCTTTGAAGAAGAATGAAACCTATGACTTGGTGAAGCGTCCAACAGGGAAGAAAGTCTTGAAGAACAGGTGGTTGTTTAAGAACAAGAAAGATGGCCACAAGCTAGTGAGACGGAAGACAAGACTAGTGGTGAAGGGATGCCACCAGAAGAAAGGCATCGACTTTGATGAGATTTTTGCACCAGTGGTGAAGATGACTTCTATTCGTATAAGTTTGGGACTAGCTGCCAGTTTGGATCTTGAACTTGAACAACTTGATGTAAAAACTGCTTTTTTACATGGTGATTTGCATGAGAAGATTTACATGGAGCAGCCAAAAGGATTTGAAGTCAAATGAAAGGAGAATTTTGTTTGTAAGTTGAAAAAGAGTCTCTATGGACTTAAGCAGGCACCAAGGCAATGGTACCGCAAGTTTGATTACTTTATGAGTACTAATGGATACAAGCGGACTTCTGCAGATCCTTGTGTTTATTTTAGAAAGTTCTCTGAAGGTAACTTCATTATCCTTTGCTTGTATGTTGACGATATGCTGATAGTGGGACAAAATGTTGAGATGATTCGCAGGTTGAAAGAGGATTTGTCAAAGTCTTTTGATATGAAAGATTTGGGTCCTGCAAAGAGAATTCTTGGTATTGAAATTGTTCGTGATAGAAAAGCTGGTAAGCTTTGGCTGTCACAAGAGAAGTATATTGAACGGATGCTTGAAAGGTTCAATATGAAGAATGCTAAGCCAGTTAATACACCACTTGCAGGTCATTTCAAGTTGAGCAAGCAGTGTTGTCCTACTACCGAGAAAGAGAAGGAAAGTATGTCACATATTCCTTACTCTTCTGCTGTTGGTTCATTGATGTATGCTGTGGTGTGTACAAGACCGGATATAGCACATGCTGTTGGATTGGTTAGCAGATTCTTGGCTAATCCTGGCAAGGTTCACTGGGAAGCTGTAAAGTGGATCGTGAGATATTTGCATGGCACCTCAAAATTGAGTTTGTGTTTTGGAGGTGGTGAGCCTATTCTTGAGGGATTTACAGATGCTGACATGGCTGGTGATATTGATAACAGAAGGTCTACCTCTGGTTACTTGTTCAAATTTGCAGGGGGAGCCATTTCATGGCAATCCAAGCTACAAAAGTGTGTAGCATTGTCTACTACCGAGGCGGAGTATATAGCAGCTGTGGAAGCATGCAAAGAAATGCTTTGGTTGAAGGGTTTCTTCCAAGAGTTAAGTTTGAAGCAAAGTGAGTATGTCATGTTTTGTGATAGTCAAAGTGCTATGGATTTGAACAAAAATAGCATGTACCATGCTCGCACAAAGCATATTGATGTGAGGTATCATTGGTTGCGTGATGTCATTGAAGAGCAACTAATTAAGTTGAGGAAGATCCACACCAACAAGAATGGTGCTGATATGTTGACAAAGATAGTTCCTGGAAGCAAGCTTGAATTTTGTTCCAAGCTTGTAGGCATGTCATATTGATGAGCTTTGCGTATAATCTTCCCCAAATTGGGCTGGAGGGGGAGATTGTTGTATTATTGGGGTCCAGCCCATTTAGCTATCATTTTACTGTGGGAAGCCCAAATGGTTTGGGTATTGATAGCTTCCCTTAGAAGCCCTATAAGGCTGTTTTTTGCTGGCTGAAATCAGGTGGGCACTGTAGAACATCTGAGAGTTGAAAAACAGAGAGAAACAGAGTTTTTCGGAGTGTGCAGATTTTCTGGGCAGCCTCCGCTACTTTGACGATCGCCGGAGATCCAACCGTTGGATTTTGCTGAAATTTGGAAAGCTTCTTCGGAACACACATGGCTACATTCTGACCGTTCAGAATTTCGATCAGAGCTCTGGATCGTTTTTAATCGCTGCTGGAGTAAGCTGCGGTTTTTGGTGAAATTTCTGCACTATTATTCTCTCTCAATTGTTGTCTCTTATGTATGTTGTTGTTGGTGGGCTGTAACATCCTTGTAGATTGATTTGGGTGTTTTTACCCTCAATTTTCATAATAAGAGAAGAAGAAGGGTGGACTCCTTACAAGTCCCGTGGTTTTTTATCCTTCACATTGAAAGAGTTTTTCTACGTATAAATCTCTTGTGTTGTTTGAAGCTTTATCTTGGATAATTTGCTTGTTTGGTGTGTGATTGATATTTGCTTGGTGAATCAATTGTGGTGTATTGGGTTAAGCATTTTGGTTGGTTGTCTTGAAGTTGATCCTTGTAGGTGTTGTATCCTACTTGTTGTTTCTCCCCCTACAATATTGTATTAAGCAAGAGTAAGTATGTAAAGCCCATTCCACCTCTGCCTTTGAGCAACACATTCTGTCCCAAGACTTACTAAGGTATCCGCCTTTTCTTCTTCTGCTTTTCCCACCAAAAGTTTCTCATGAGGGCAATAACAGACTCACATATAGCTCGAGGAATTTTGAAAGACTGCATAACGTATAACATATGTGGGTATGGCTTGGATTACTGATTTTGAAAATACTCATTTTCAAGAACGGGACTTTGACCAACTGATAAGGTTGTTACTTTGTGACCTTGAGGTCATAGATTCGAACCGCAGAAACAGTACAAAAAAGTGTAAGGTAAGACTGCGTAAATCAAATCGCAAAGCGATCCGGTCTCTTTCCGGACGCTGTACAAAAGCAGAAGACTAGTTCACCGAAAAAGTCCGTTATAATACTCCTTTCCCCGTTTGATAAAGAAACCTTTCTTTCCATCCAGATAGCTTCTCCCACGCTTTATCTTGCAATTCGTGAAACAATGATTTCGTTGACTTCGCAGTCATATAAGACAACCCAAGTATTTTTCATTCTCAGATCCTTCCTTAACTCCCAGAATGCCGCACAAAAAATTCCTATGCCCAACAGAAAGTCCTATACTAAAATAGACACTAGATTTATCAAAATTGACCTCCTGCCCCGAAACAGGTGCAAGCATGCTCTTAAGTCGATTGCCCTCAGAAACTGATGCCGTTGCAAACAGAAGGCAATCATCAGCGAATAAAAGACAGTTAAAGCCTTCAACACGTATTAATTTGTCCAGAACTCTTCACTTGCCTCACCATTGCAGAAAAGCCTTCAACACGTATAATGAAGAAAAAGGTGACAGAGGATCACCTTGGTGAATTCTCCAAGCCGATTCAAAAGAGCCCTTTGGTTTAACATTAATTAGCACCGAATAGGTGTTATGCCCCGCACCCTCCATAAAATAATTAAAGGATAAAAGGAATATTAAATGTGATTAATGACGATTAATGGTAATGAATTAAAAATTAAATATTAGAATAATTGGTATTTATTGAGGGAATAAATATTGGAATTAATTAGTATTTAATTTAGAATTAAATATTATAATTTAACTATTAAGATAAAGGAGATAGTAGAGTATAATTTAGAAATTCCAGTTTGACCCTTTCCCATAACAAAACTGACAAAGCGTCAGTTTCCCTCATTATCTTTCAGAATACTCGACACTCTTCTTTCCAAGCCCTAGTCGTTCCTGCAAGCGTAGGAAAGGAAGTCAATCTCCAGGAAACCGATCCAACCTCTGTTTGTCCTCAATCCGTCTTCTAGTAATCAAAGCCAAATAATCTTCTTATGAGTTCCTACGATTTGCGAAAGAAAAAGGCCTATTTTAATATTAAAATGGATCACCATGTAGTAGTTTCTCTTTGTTAATCTATATGTGATTTATGTGTTATGGATTTGATGTCTTGGGCCACTATATGTTAAAAATCGTTTGTTGTTGTTGATTGCGTGAAATCTTGCAAATTCCAATCCCTTGAACCCTCTCTTTATTGCTATTTTCGGTTGAGGGGAGAAGAGAGGGAAAGGTAGGAATTTTGGGTTTGTTTTGGTGGATGATTTGAGTTTTAGGATTGAATCTTTGGTTGATATGTGTGTAGTGTTCAATTTGTATTTTAAGCTTGAGATTATAGCAGGGATTAGGCCTGGAACATTTGGGATGAAGTTTGGGATCGATTGGGGTTTTGGTTATGCAGTTTCTGCAGAAATCGCAGAGTTTCTTTTCTGGAATCGCAGACATCGATCGATCGATGTGAGGGTATGAAGTACTTCGATCGATCGATGTAGGGTATGATGTGAGGCAGAAAGTATTCTGATGGACATCGATTGATCGATGTGAGGGTATAAAGTACTTCGATCGATCGATGTAGGGTATGATGTGAGCCAAAATGTATTCTGATGGACGTAGATCGATCGATGTGAGGGTATGAAGTGACATCGATCGATCGATGTAGGGTATGATGTCAACCAGTTTTGTGGAAAGAATATAAGAGAAATAGGGAAGCTAGAGGACCAATTTGGGGGACACTAGAGGCTTCTTAGGACCTAATTGAGGTAGAGTAAGCCTTGGGAACACGACTTAGGATGGTGAATCAACGGTGAGGACTTTGTGGGGTATTTGAATTGGACTTCAGCATGAATGTTCTAAGGGGTTAAGGATGAACGTTTGAGGCTTCGATAAGGTTCAAATGGAATGTGTGAGGGTGTCTATCTCATCCCTTGTATCCCTAGTATGAATGTTTTGTGAGGTAGACTTGAACATGTAATGATACGCTTGAATGAGTGAATGAGATGTGCCTCAAATGATTGATTGACATGTGAATGTGCATTCTTGCATCATGGCACTTGCATTTGCATTATGATTTAACAAGAGCTGTGCCTTGGCACAGGGTATAAAGTTTGCGAAATGAGCTGTGATACATTACAGGGTATAAAGACAAGCTGTAACCATCACAGGGTATAAAGTGAGCTGTAATGTGACACAGGTATAAAGACAAGCTGTGGAACATTACAGGGTATAAACTTAAGCTGTGGTGCGTCATAGGGTATAAAGATAAACTGTGGCCCATCACAGGGTATAAAGTTATGTGACCGACATTATGACATGCATGGCACTGTTTTTGAAAAGTGGAGCATAATCATTTGGCTTGTGTAGTGTAGTGCATATTTTGAATTGTCATGCATCACGTGAGTCGTTTTGGTATGATTGACTTGTAAGTGTTTTGTTATTGAACTGTTTACTACTTATTCGTTGTTGTTCTTTGTTTCTGTTGTGCTGACAACTTATGATCTTTATATTATACAAGGCATGTGTCCCATTATCCCTTGATATAGATATTACTCATGTCTTGCCATGCGTTGATCCCGTATGTCTCATAAGCAGGTTACTTGCTAGCGTTTTTCGCTAAGAGTTCTACTCGTTGTCTTGCAGATAAGGCTGAGTATGACATGATATTCATAGAGGACGACGGCGAGTGGGCTGAGTGGGATGCTTAAAGTTCATATTGGGAATTGCTTAGGCTGTTTCTTATTATCTTAGCTCTCTTTCATTCACTTGAGGATTTAGTTGGCTACGACCACGAACAATCTTTTGTAATCTTATTACACCTTAATGTACGGATTTTATGGTTTAGATTTTATTTTGCATGTGTCTCCGTGCTTATTCTCTTACGTCATTGATGATGGGTATTCGAGAGATGAGACGTCTTGTAGTCTTCTCAGTAGGCTACGAAGGGTGCACTGGTTCGAGTCTGATGTCCGGGTCGGGGCACTACAGGTGGTATCAAAGCCTAGGCTTCAGATCTACCTCGGAGACCTATGTTATGTCATATAGAGTCCTAAGCTTTGATATTGACCTTAAGTTGATCCATAGCTCTAAGCATCCGATCTTAGATATAAGATGACTCGGGTTAGGTGTGTGCGAGCGCGATAAAATTTAATCAATAAGCGTTATTTTTCTTTTAGTTAACGAGTTTTGTCCTGTACAACGCATATGAGCTTTCAGTATTTATCTTTGAAATTTCTGAATGCTAATAAGCGTTGATCTGCAGTTTGATGCCTCCTAGAAGGGATAACTGTGGAAACGGTCGCAACGGAAATGAAGTCCCACAGCCACCATAGATGGTAATGCCCCAGGCACTAATGGACGCCATAACGGTGATTGCGCAAAGTGTTGCTCAGTAGCAGTAGAAGCCTCCTCCTCCACCACCGCCCCAGCACGGTATACGGTATTACATTGGGGAGATGCGAAAGATGCATGCCCCAACCTTTGAGGGGACCACTGATCCAGAGGTGGCAGAATTCTGGCTAGACAAGGTAGAGAAATGCTTCAGGCTGGTGCAAGTGCCTGAGGAACTTAAGGTGGATGTGGCCACGCCCTTACTGAATGGCAGAGCAAATGCGTGGTGGAATGATATTCTGCCGAAAATGACTCCTCCTATCTTGTGGAGACAATTTGTTGAGGCCTATAAGGACTATTACGTACCTGAAACTGCTATATTGGAGAAGATGAGACAGTTCGATAAGCTGGAGCAAGATCGGATGTCTATTGCTGACTATGCTGATAGATTCCATGCCTTGGGAAAATTCACGCCCATGGCGTTGGAAAACAACTGGATGAAGATGCTCAAGTTTGAGCAAGGTTTGAACCATTGCATTCGGACGCCTATAGCAGGGTCTAGTATGAAAACGTTTGAGGAGATGTTGGACGCCTGTTACCGTGTGGAAAGTGATATGCGCCGGTCACAACCTAGAGAGGCCCGTGACGATACTAACAAGAGGCCGAGGGACGACAGGAGTGGAGGTAGACCTGGACGTTGGGTCAAAATTCCTAGAACAGGTCAGATGGTATAGTTCCAGCGACCTCCGCAGCAAAGCCAGCCGGACCGATCGGCTGCAGGTATATGTCCCCACTGTCAGAAGAACCACGTTGGGGAATGTTGGAAGAAAACAGGGGCTTGCTTTAAATGTGGTAAGACGGACCACATGATCAAGGATTGTCCCGAGTGGAAGCAAAAGCCACAAGGAGAAGCAGGGCCGTCGCAGCAACAAAGGGGTAGGCCCAAACCCAATGCAAAGGTACATGTCATAACTGACGCTGAAGTGTAAGAGAGCACTGACGTTGTGACATGTACGATTTACGTTAAAATCTTAGTTATTTAAGTTGAATTATAGTCGTTTAAGTTGAAATTGAATGTGCTATACATGAAAACCTTTATGTGCTACACTCTTTGTGTTTAGGTGCGATTCTAGTTAATCAAGTGCCTGCAAACGTATTGTTTGATAGTGGAGCGAGTCACTCGTTCATCTCTAAGCGATTCGTCAAAGTACTTGGATGTCTACCCGAGTGGCTTGAAACCCCCATCAGGGTGCAGACAGCTGGTGAACAAATACTGGTTTCACACCACCAGTATAAAGACTGTGAATTGGAGTTGGATGGGAAGGTGTTTCCCATTACATTGGTCCCAATTGCAATGAGGGATTTCGATGTGATATTGGGCATGGACTGGCTGACCAAGTATCATGCCAATATCGACTGCAGACTGAAGCTAGTAACTGTCAAAGATCCCAAAATGAATGAAGTGACAGTTCAAGGGAACGTCAAGCTAATCAAATCCCCAAAGAAAATATATTTGACAGCGATTAAGGCTTTCAAGGCATTGAAGAAGGGAGCAGAGGGACTCATGGTGTATGCTTTGGACGCGGAGTAAGAAGTTCCCTCTATGGATCAGATTCCGGTAATCAATGAATTTAAAGACGTGTTTCTGGATGATTTGCCGGGAGTACCGCCATCAGGAGAAGTAGAGTTCAAAATCAATTTGATCCCAGGAGCCGAGCCTACATCTAAGGCACCTTACAGAATGGCTCCAGCTGAGCTTAAGGAGCTGAAGGGACAACTTCAGGAGTTGTTAGATAAGAAGTTGATTTGTCCTAGTGTATCACCCTGGACAAGAAGAAAGATGGCAGCTCCTGTTTTATTTGTCAAGAAGAAAGATGACAGCTTAAGATTGTGCATTGATTACAGAGAGCTGAACAAGGTAACCATTAAGAACAAGTACCCACTGCCAAGGATCGAGGATTTATTTGACCAGTTAAAGGGTGCACGTTGGTTCTCGGAAATTGACCTTCGTCAGGGGTACCATAGTTGCTCGTGAAAGAAAGTGACGTCCTTAAAACAGCTTTTCGGACTCGATATGGCCATTATGAGTTTTTGGTGATGCCTTTTGGATTGACTAATGCCCCAGCAGCTTTTATGGACTTGATGAACACTGTATTCCGAGAAGAGTTGGATCCGTTTGTGGTGGTGTTCATCGATGATATCTTGGTCTACTACTCTGATGAACAATACCATGCGGAACACCTAAGTGTGAATTTTGGCTAAGGAGTGTAGCCTTTCTCGGTCATGTAATTTCGGAAGATGGGATTTCAGGGGATCCTAAGAAGGTAGAAGTCATTACCGAATGGCCAAGGCCTACAAATGTGACCGAAGTCAGAAGCTTCCTAGGCCTGGCAGGCTACTATAGGAAGTTCGTTGAAGGATTTTCGACAATAACAGTCCTATTGAGTCGACTTACTTAGAAGAAGACTAAGTTTGAGTGGACTGCTGAATGCGAGCAGAGTTTTTCAAAACTCAAGAAGAGATTGACCACTGCCTCGGTGTTGGCGCAACCCTTTGGCACCGACGGTTTCGTGATCTATAGTGATGCGTCCAAGAAAGGACTAGGTATGTATATCATTACAATTAATATATTATATATATGTATATGCCAGTCACCAACTAACTTTCTGCTTATAGGTTGTGCCTTGATGCAAAATGAACGAGTTATTTCTTACGCGTCGAGACAGCTGAAACCATATGAGCAGAACTACCCGACACATGATTTAGAGCTTGCAGCTGTAGTATTTGCTCTTAAGATATGGAGGCACTATTTGTATGGAGAAAAGTGTGCCGTGTTCACTGACCATAAGAGTCTGAAATACTTATTCTCGTAGAAAGAGCTGAATATGAGACAAAGGAGATGGTTGGAACTACTTAAGGACTATGACTTAACCATCAATTACCACCCTGGGAAAGCCAACAGAGTGGCAGACGCGTTGAGCAGAAAGTCTAGCCATGCAAGACAGTCTCCGTTCGAACGAGAGATCGAAAAGTTTGGTTTAGATGTTATAGACTCAGTGGCAAATGTCCTTACCGCCTTATCTATAAGTCCAGATTTGGTAGATAGAATAAAAGAAGCTCAGTACGAGAATGCAGCATGGAAAGGAATCCGTGACAAATTGATCACGGAACCATTAAAGGATTTTCAGTTGAGAGAAGATAAAAGTTTATGGTTTCAAAACCGGCTATACGTACCAGATAATGAAGACATTCGTAGAGAATTGTTGAGTGAAGCTCATAACTCGAGGTTGTCTATTCACCCTGGTAGCACAAAAATGTATAAGGATCTCAAAATGAATTATTGGTGGATAGGGATGAAGAGAAGCATTGCAGAATATGTTGAGAGATGTTTAGTATGTCAACAAGTCAAAGCAGAGCATTAGCGACCTGGCGGCTTGATGATGCCACTGGAGATCCCAGAATGGAAGTGGGAGCATGTGACTATGGACTTCGTGATGGGGTTGCCCAAAACCAGAAGCGGGAATGAGATGATTTGGGTGATCGTCGATCGCTTGACAAAGACAGCTCATTTCATAGCGATGCTGCATGGTACTTTCTATGAGAAACTGGCCAACATATATGTGGATAACATTGTAAGCTTGCATGGAGTTCCCGTCAGTATTGTGTCGGACCGTGATCCCAGATTCACTTCTAAATTTTGGATGGCTTTCCAGAAAGCTATGGACACTGAGCTAAGGATGAGCACTGCTTATCATCCACAAACGGATGGACAGTCTGAGAGGACCATCCAAACTTTGGAGGACATGCTGAGAGCATGCGCATTGGATTTTAAAGGGAATTGGGACAACATGTTGAAACTGATGGAATTCTCATGCAACAATAGTCACCACAGTGCGATTGGTATGGCACCATTTGAGGCACTATACGGACGGAAGTGCAGATCCCTGGTTTGTTGGGACGAAGTTTGGGAAATGACGATAACCGCACCAGAAGTGGTTGAGCAGACCCTTGGGAAGGTGAAGGTCATATAGGAGAGACTAAAGGTGGCACAAGATCGCAGTAAGAGTTGGGCAGATTCTAAGAGACGACCCTTGGAATTTGAGGAAGGTAAAAAGGTTTATCTGCGAATCTCACCCACTAAGGGAGTTGCGAGATTTGGAATAAAAGGCAAGTTAAGCCCTCGGTATATTGGTCCATACGAGGTACTTGGCAAGGTTGGAGAAAGAGCATATCGACTAGCATTGCCTCCGATTTTATCGCAAGTCCACAATGTGTTTCATATTTCTCAACTGAGGAAATACGTGCCGGAACCGAATCATATTCTCGAGGCCCAACCATTGGAAGTTAAGGATGATGCCACCTATGAAGAGTACCCTGTGAAGATCGTAGACAAGAAAGATCAAGTTCTACGCAAACGTGTGATTCCGTATGTCAAGGTTCAATGGAGTAACCATACGGAGCGCGAAGCCACGTGTGAACTTGAGGAGTAGATGAAGGAGTTGTATCCACATCTCTTCCAATAAGGTACGTCAGTTTCGAGGACGAAACTTTTTGTAAGGGGTTAGAATGTTATGCCCCGCACCCTCCGTAAAATAATTAAAGGATAAAAGGAATATTAAATGTGATTAATGACGATTAATGGTAATGAATTAAGAATTAAATATTAGAATAATTGGTATTTATTGAGGGAATAAATATTATAATTAATTAGTATTTAATTTAGAATTAAATATTATAATTTAATTATTAAGATAAAGGAGATAGTAGAGTATAATTTAGAAATTCCAGTTTGCCCCTTTCCCATAACAAAACTGACAAAGCGTCAGTTTCCCTCATTATCTTTCAGAAAACTATCGACACTCTTCTTTCTAAGCCCTAGCCGTTCCTGCAAGCACAGGAGAGGAAGTCAATCTCCAGGAAACCGATCCAACCTCTGTTTGTCTTCAATCCGTCTTCTAGTAATCAAAGGCAAGTAATCTTCTTATGAGTTCCTACGATTTGCGAAAGAAAAAGGCCTATTTTGATATTAAAATGGATCACCATGTAGTAGTTTCTCTTTGTTGATCTATATGTGATTTATGTGTTATGGATTTGATGTTTTGGGCCACTATATGTTTAAAATCGTTTGTTGTTGTTGATTACGTGAAATCTTGCAAATCCTAATCCATTGAACCCTCTCTTTATTGCTATTTTCGGTTGAGGGAAGAAGAGAGGGAAAGGTAGGATTTTTGGGTTTGTTTTGGTGGATGATTTGAGTTTTAGGCTTGAATCTTTGGTTGGTATGTGTGTAGTGTTCAATTTGTAGTTTAAGCTTGAGATTATAGCAGGGATTAGGCCTGGAACGTTTGGGGTGAAGTTTGGGATCGATTGGGGTTTTGGTTCTGCAGTTTCTGCAGAAATCGTAGAGTTTCTTTTCTGGAATCGCAGACATCGATCGATCGATGTGAGGGTATGAAGTACTTCGATCGATTGATGTAGGGTATAATGTGAGGCAGAAAGTATTCTGATGGACATTGATTGATCGATGTGAGGGTATGAAGTACTTCGATCGATCGATGTAGGGTATGATGTGAGCCGGAATGTATTCTGATGGACATAGATCGATCGATGTGAGGGTATGAAGTGACATCGATCGATCGATGTAGGGTATGATGTCAACCAGTTTTGTGGAAAGAATAGAAGAGAAATAGGGAAGCTAGAGGACCAATTTGGGGGACACTAGAGGCTTCTTAGGACCTGATTGAGGTAGGGTAAGCCTTGGGAACACGACTTAGGATGGTGAATCAACGGTGAGGACTTTGTGGGGTATTTGAATTGGACTTCAGCGTGAATGTTCTAAGGGGTTAAGGATAAACATTTGAGGCTCCGATAAGGTTCAAATGGAACATGTGAGGGTGTCTATCTCATCTCTTGTATCCCTAGTATGAATGTTTTGTAAGGTAGACTTGAACATGTAATGATACGCTTGAATGAGTGAATGAGATGTGCCTCAAATGATTGATTAACATGTGAATGTGCATTCTTGCATCATGGCACTTGCATTTGCATTATGATTTGACAAGAGCTGTGCCTTGGCAAAGGGTATAAAGTTTGCGAAATGAGCTGTGATACGTTACAGGGTATAAAGACAAGCTGTAACCATCACAGGGTATAAAATGAGCTGTAATGTGACACAGGTATAAAGACAAGCTGTGGAACATTACATGGTATAAAGTTAAGCTGTGGTGCGTCACAGGGTATAAAGACAAGCTGTGGCCCATCACAGGGTATAAAGTTATGTGACCGGATATTATGACATGCATGGCACTGTTTTTGAAAAGTGGAGCATAATCATTTGGCTTGTGTAGTGTAGTGCATATTTTGAATTGTCATGCATCACGTGAGTCGTTTTGGTATGATTGACTCGTAAGTGTTTTGTTATTGAACTGTTTACTACTTATTCGTTGTTGTTCTTTGTTTCTGTTTTGCTGACAACTTATGTTCTTTAAATTATACAAGGCATGTGCCCCATTATCCCTTGATATAGATATTACTCATGTCTTGCCATGCGTTGATCCCGTATGTCTTATAAGTAGGTTACTTGCTAGCGTTTTTCGCTAAGAGTTCTACTCGTTGTCTTGCAGATAAGGCTGAGTATGACAATATATTCATAGAGGACGACGTCGAGTGGGCTGAGTGGGATGCTTAAAGTTCATATTAGGAATTGTTTAGGCTGTTTCTTATTATCTTAGCTCTCTTTCATTCACTTGAGGATTTAGTTGGCTACGACCACGAACAATCTTTTATAATCTTATTACATCTTGATGTACGGATTTGATGGTTTAGATTTTATTTTGCACGTGTCTCCATGCTTATTCTCTTACGTCATTGATGATGGGTATTCAAGAGATGAGAAGTCTTGTAGTCTTCTCAGTAGGCTACGACGGGTGCACCGGGTCAGGGCGCTACGATACGAGACTGGTAATTCAATGCATAATAATCTTCACCAAATTTTAGGAAAATAACATACACCTCGGAGGTGGCTCCAAATATGACTATCCCGCCCTATCAAAAGCTTTCGACAAGTTTAAGAGCGACATTGTTACCATAACCAGATGCACGAATATTCTGTTGGAAACAATCAATCCTGAATCAAGACGCATTCGTTCGGTGTGTGCACATGAAAACAGTAAATAGTAGATCAAACCCAGGCGAATCGAGGACTCAGTCCTTAAGACGTATTGCTCCGGTATACTGTGCCCAACCGGCGTTAGCAATCGTCTCCCAGGATATGACGGGTACCTGTTCAATTGAGCGGCACTGCTTAACTTGAACTGCAGCGAACCTTCGAGTGTCCTGACTTCTCTTGGACGTGATGCGAAAGAAGAAAACGATAAAAGCAGAAGAGGAGTGTGTGTTCTGATCGCACCCTGCCTCTGTTTATATAGGAGAGTCGGTTGGAGAATCAATTATGCAGATGAATTTGGGCCACTGTGCAGCTAGGCCTGAAGCATTTAACTATTTACAACAAATAATTAATCAAAAAGCCCAAAGAAATTTTCTCCAAAAAAATAAGAACCGGCTTGGCCCATGAGCCCACGAGCCCAAGCCTCGGCCGAGCCGGATGGACGGGCGGTGGCGACGGGGCGCGTGTGTGTGTAGCACTTTATAGGTCTTCCCTCCGGTCAAAAACTTCTCATGCCCTAAGGACACATCTAAAGTGACCATTCTAGCCATTTATAAGGTGGCTAAATTAATTCATTTGTCTAATGTGTTATTCCTTCATAAAGGTGATGTGGCCTCCTAAGAACAGGACACATCATCCACAAAACCATGTTTTCCATCTATTTTGAGCATTAATTTCTCATTCACCTGGTATCGTAATTGAGTAATTCCAAAGCCTAAAATTAACTACTCATCACGTAGACAATTAAGGGCCTATTAGTTTTCATTTTCCATTAACGAAAACCAATTATAATTAAGCTCAAAGTATGTTGCTTAACCAAGTTTGCAACTTGTCATAATGGGCCAAAGCCCAAACTTCCAATGCCTCCAACATATTCATGCTATGAAAGGCTTCAAAAGCCGCAATAGCATTATCAATAGTAAGTCTATCATTCAGAAAATCACCTTGGGAGGGACTAACTACAGAAGATATCGCTGCCTTAAGCATGTTGACCAACGTACGGGCAATCACCTTATAGACTGCATTTGATAGACAGATCGGCCTGTAATGCTTCACAACCTGCGGCTCCTTCGGAATTAATAAAATAGAAGTATCGTTGATAGTTTCAATAGCCCCACCTCCCCTCATTCAAGAAATTAAGAATCACTCGCATCACGCTGCCAAACATGTGTTAGAAAAATTAGAAAGAAATTTGAAATAGGCCAAGTTGCAAAATGTGGTTAGCAATGTTGGGATGTGTTAAAGTTTTGATGATTTGCACAATTGGTACTTGGAACGCATGATTAGGCTCTCTATGTGTTGTATTTGAAGGTCAGTATACTTCAAACGCCTACATAAGGCGCCTCATGTAAAACTCTGGAAACCAGTACACTTCGAACGCCTACATAAGACGCTTCATGTGCCTTGGTGAAATCCAGTACACTTCGAACGCCTATATTAGGCGCTTCATGTGAAGTGTCTGGACGCCCGAACACTTCGAACACATACATTAGGCGCTTCATGTGTCTTGGGAAAAAGGCAGTACACTTTGAACGCTTACATTAGGCGCTTCATGTGTACCACTAAGTCAAAAGTACTTCACCCCTCCAAATGGGCACGTATATCAAGCTATCTTCTGATGAAAGTCAGAACTACTTCGAACAAGCATGAAGGCTGAGATTAGGCGCTTCATGTGACTTCGAACGCCTTTAATTACCTACATAAGGCGCTTTATGTGACTTCAAACGCCTATTCAAATTCACATAAAGCGCTCCATGTCACATTGAACGCCTGTTCAATATACACATTAGGCGCTTCATGTGACTAACGTTACAAAGGTCTTATGCTTTGCTTTCTAACATCATTTGACTCTTTGTATCCTTCTTATTTAGTGATTTTTTCACAGGGTCTTTCTCTTTCTTGAAGTAGTCAAATTTCCTCTTTTAGCTTTCATCTAAAAGCTTCTCTAAGAAAGTTGCTACAAGCCAAGAGGAGATTCCAAATGAAGAGGACACACCATCACAAGATGCCAAAACCCATTATTGGCTCTGCAGTGGATTCAAACGGGCATATTGTTTCAAGAGTGATAAAACAAGGGTTTTATCATTTTCTTCAACAACTTTCTACAATTTCAAGCTCTCAAGTTTTCTCTACAATTTCAAGCTCTCAAGTTTTCTCTCAAAGCTCAAGCTCTCAAATTAGTTGTAAACATTATATATTTTACTTTATTGTTGAGAGTGATTATTGTAAGAAGAAGAGTCTTCTTCTTGGTGAGTAAAGATTGTGAGAGGTGAAGTAGATTGTTGGTCAAGGAGCAAAGGTGCTTCTTGTTTGAGAAATCTAGACCTTGGAGGGTTAGTTGATAGTGTTGTGGTGCACTATACCCCCTACAAGATTTCTTTGAGGGCAAGGAAGATCTTTGGAGGCTAGACTTCAAGGGGTTAGATTTCTTGGTTGTGGTCTAGGCATGTAGTCTAGTTCTTTGTTGGATTTTTTATTTCTTTGATTGTTGTTTCCCCATTGAAATAACAATTCCCCATTCAAAATCCTTCTTGTTAAAAAAATCAAGAAGGTAGAGGAGTAGAGTCATTTGACTTGAACCTCTATATATCTTTGTGTTCTTTAAGCTTCCGCAAAGTTTTCATTCTTTTCAAGAACACACCTAAGTATTGGTTGCACTCAAAACGAAAATATCCAAGAAAATATCCATACTTGGTGAAAACACTATTCATCCTCCTTCTAGTGTGTTCTAAGGGACCTAACAATTGGTATCAGAGCGAAATCTTGAGTATTTGAGTTCAAATAGCAAGATTTGATCTTAAAGTATGGAAACCTTCAGATTTGATGATGCAAGTTCTCCAAGTAGTGATGCTTCTAGAAGAAGAAGACAAGAGTCACTACTCCCTTCTATCTCAAGTGTACAGGTCAAAGTACCTACGTTTGGCCATGTGAACTTCCCAAAAGATAAGAAATCCTTCTACCAAAAGAAGAAGGCTCTACAAGCAGAAATAGCTCATTGGGAAAGCTTATTGTCCGGATCCGAAAGCGATAACGATGACAATGAGAATCTAACTCTCACGGAGGTCAGTGACGATGATCTCAACAAGGAGTTTTATTCTCTTATGGCCATCAAAGACGACTTAGTGCAAGAAATTGACTTCTTAGAACTAAAATATACTCGTGTCAAAAAGGAATTTAAAACATGTATATACGAATACAATGACACGGTAGAAAATCATATTGCATTACAACTTGAGTATGATATTTTGTTAACAATGCATATGATAGCACTAAAGGAGAAGCATGATTTGATAAAATCAAGCATCTCTCATAAAACAGTTGAGAATAAGAATTCTCTAAAGAAAAATGCAAATAAAACTAAGGTAGTCAAAGATGCATCCTCACCTAGTATGAAACCTAAGGTTAAATCTAGTATTTTGTATGCATCTAAAAAGGAAAAAACCAATGAACAAGCATCATACTTCAAGGAGTCTCAAGCTCCTTTGAAGAAGCAAAGTCACATGCCTAAAAGCAAGGCAAAGCAAACCAAGGTGCCTAAGTCTTGTGTTGAATCCGTAAAAAATAATCCTTCTTTGATGCCAAAGAAAGTTGTCCCTAAACGGGAATCATGGAACGAGTCAACACACGAGCATGATAATCATCATTATCCACACAAACACATTCCTACATGTTTTCATTGCAATAAAAAGGGTTATGTAGAAAGAATGTGTAGAGCTAAAAATGATAAACACTCTTATTCACATAAACACTTACCTACATGTTTTTATTGTAATAAAAAGGGTCATGTAGAGAGAGTGTGTAGAGTCAAAAATAATAAGAATCTTGTGTGGATGTCCAAAGGCGAAATGAAGGTAACTAACCTTCAAGGACCCAAAACAAAAAGGGTACCAATATCGTATGGTTCATTTGCAGGCCCTAGCACTCAATGGAGAAAACGAAGACAAGAAGGTCAAATGAGTCGTGGACAGTGGGTGTTCCAATCATATGACGGGAGATAAAAGTCTCTTCCATAGACTCACTATGCAAGATGGAGGAGTTGCCCACTTTGGAGGTAGCAAAGGCCAAATCAAAGGACACGGTATTGTGGGTAACAATTCCTTCTCTCTTAGTGATGTCTTATATGTAGTAGGACTAAAGTTTAACTTGATAAGTGTTAGTCAACTATGTGATGCTAATTATGAGGTAACGTTTTTGAAAACAAAGTGTGTTGTGAAAAAGGGTAATGCTATCTTATTTGAGGCTTCGCGTTTCAAAAATATTTACAAACTTAGCATCAATGATTTGGTTTCTCAAAATGTATCTTGCCTAGTTGCTAAAAATGATTTGACGCAACTATGGCATAGACGTCTCAGACATGTATGTTTCAAAACATTTAAATTTATTTGCGAAAACAATAAAGTCCGAGGCCTTCCAAAAATGAGTTTCGAAAACCATGACTTATGTGACACTTGTCAAAAGGCAAAGCTTGTGAAAACAAGCTTTAAACCAAAGACAAACATATCCACCTCCAAACCCCTACAATTACTACATATGGATTTGTATGGGGATGTTGGAACAAAAAGTTTGGGTGGTAAACATTATACCTTCGTGGTAGTAGATGACTATACTCGTTATACATAGTTGATGTTTCTTGCTAAGAAAAATGACGCATGTAGTGAATTTATGAATTTAAGTAGACGATTGGAAAATCACGTGGGTGACACCATTAAATCCATCCGAAGTGATCGTGGTGGTGAGTTTGATGGTGAATTCGAAAGGTTTTGTGAATCAAAAGGATACTCACATGATCTTTCGGCACTTAGAACTCAACAACAAAATGGTGAGGCCGAACGAAAGAATAGAACTCTACAAAAAATGTGTAGAGCGATGCTAAATGAGTTCGGTTTGCCCAAATATTTTTGGTCCGAAGCGGTAAATGTCGCTTGCCATGTGATTAATCGTGTATATTTGAGACCATATCTAAATGTGACACCTTATGAGCTTTGAAATGGTAAAGTTCCCAACATTGGGTATTTCAAAGTGTTTGGTTGCAAGTGTTTCATACTTAATACCAAGGACACTTTGGACAAACTTGACCTCAAAGCGGATGAAGGTATCTTTTTAGGTTATGCCTCAAATAGTAAAGCATTTCGTGTTTTCAACGAAAAGAGTCAAAAGGTGGAAGAATCAATCCATGTTAAGTTTAATGAGTCACTTAATGACGAACCTAAACTTAATGAGGATTGTGAAGAAAATGAAGATGTGACTCCTCAAGAAGAAATTCTTGAGGATATTCCTATGGTTGCTCATCAACAAGAGATTGTTGATGACCCTCCAAATGAAAACATCTTCATTGACTTGAGAGTAGAACCTATTGAAGGTACTCCTTCACCTTGTGTGCATGAACTTAGTGAGTCAAATAGAAATATTTCTCATACTCATATTGTTGATACACAAAATGTAGAAAATGCATCCCATGTCCCGGAAAATGAGATTCATTTGAATGATGAAGGTTTGTCACTTCCGGAAAGTGATCATGAGGAAGTTGGAGGAGATGTCTCCAACCTTTCTAGATCATTCAAGCACAAAAGTTCGCACCCACACGAGTTGGTCATATGTGATTTGAATAGGGGTATCACAACATGAAGGCAATATGGAGAGAATGCATTCGTCTCTCTTATAGAGCCTAAGAATTTCAAAGATGCACTTCTTGGTGAAAATTGGATCTTGGCTATGCAAGAAGAATTAAACCAATTTGAGAGAAGTGATGTTTGGGAGTTGGTTCCCAAACCGTATGATAATCCTATTATTGGTACGAAATGGGTATTTCGTAACAAGATGGATGATCAAGGTAATGTCACTAGAAACAAGGCTAGACTAGTTGCTCAAGGATACCGTAAAGAAGAAGGTATCGATTTTGATGAGACATTTGCACCCGTAGCACGGCTTGAGGGTATTAGGATGTTATTAGCATATGCTTGTTATAGAGATTTTAAGCTTTACCAAATGGATGTTAAATCCGCCTTCTTGAATGGTGTTATTCAAGAAGAAGTGTATGTTGCACAACCTCCCGGGTTTGAATGTCATAATTCACCACATCATGTTTTCAAACTTAAAAAGACTCTTTATGGCCTCAAACAAGCTCCAAGAGCTTGGTACAAGAGGTTAAGTACTTTTCTTCTTAATAACGGATTCTCAAGGGGTAAAGTTGACACTACTTTGTTCATAAAAGAACAAGGTAGAAATCAATTAATTATACAAGTATATGTTGATGATATTATTTTTGGTGCTACTAACAATTGTCTTTGTGAGCAATTTGATAGTCTTATGCAAGGTGAATTCGAGATGAGCATGATGGGAGAACTAAACTACTTCCTTGGATTACAAATAAAGCAAACCGAAGATGGCGTGTACATTTCCCAAACCAAATACACAAAGGACTTGCTCAAGAAGTACAATTTTGGTGAAGGAAGAGAAGTAAACACACCAATGAGCACAAGTGCCAAGCTTGACAAGGATGAGAAAGGAAAGCATGTCGAGGTAACCTTATATCGTGGCATTATAGGTAGTCTACTTTACTTAACTGCGAGTAGACCCGATATTTTACATGCAGTGTGTTTATGTGCTAGATTTCAAAGTGATCTTAGGGAAATGCATCTAATTGTGGTAAAATGTATTCTTAGATACCTTAGATGTACTTTGAAATTTGGGCTATTTTATCATAAGAATGCATGTTTCGATTTAAAAGGATATTATGACTCCGATTATGCGGGGAGTCTTGTTGATAGAAAGAGCACTTCCGGAACTTGTCAGTTTCTTGGAGATTGTCTTGTTTCTTGGTTTTCTAAGAAACAAAACTGTGTTTCTCTTTCTACGGCAGAATCCGAATATGTGTTGGCTGCCTCTTGTTGTGCACAATTGTTATGGATGACAAACACTTTAAATGATTATAACATTCACTTCTCCAAAGTTCCAATTTTGTGTGATAACACGTCTGCTATCAATATTGCACAAAATCCCGTCCAACATAGTCGGACTAAGCACATTGAAGTGAGATATCATTTCATCCGTGACTAATTAGCAGACATATTCACGAAACCCTTATCTAGTGATGTATTTGCATCAATAAGAAGTAGGTTGTGTAGAGATAAGGGGGTTTGAATGATTTCAAAATAAGTGACTTAAATGCATGATATATATAAACGTGTACATGTATGCATGATACTTTGCCATTACTTGCCTTATTTAGCTTATATATAATGTTGCCGTACTAACGAGCCATGAAGCGTTAAAGCTTACATCATATGGCAAACATTTGTTGTGTTTATACTATTTTCAGGTGCCACCATTAATGAACTAAACTAGTTCATTAAGTGAAGTACTTAGTTTAATAAACTAAGTAGTTCATTAAAGGAAGCCAAATTTGGAAAAGGCACAAAGGCAACAAGGCTAAGGAAGGAAACTTTTTCTCCTCCTCCCCTCTTAATTATACACGCCTAATACATATATACTACATATATTTTCAGATTTTTTGAAAAAGACACATATACATGTATTCCAACGTACTACCGACACGTTATATATTTTACGCACGTACGTTAACGTCACACCACTATACTTAACTCATATTTATGAGTATATTCAGGTCTTGTATCATATGATATAAGATATGGTGATGACAAATCAAATACGACACGATAAAAGGTTCTAAACCAAAAATTGTCGTATCGGGCGAATACTGAAACTTCACCAACGTGTCACGTACTTGACATAAATAAATGGCCAGCCCTTATACTTCAAAAATTGATGAAAATTTCGTGAGGCCAAAATGTGAAGATTCCAAGTTTAATTTTGTCACATGCTAATGGTACCACTTTAGACCAGCCAAGTGCTGAGATTTAAAGTATATATTATATATATTATGTATAACATAATATATATATATATATATATATATATATATAACATGTGCAAAAGTTGGAATTTAAATTAGAGAAAAATCAGGTAATCGATAAATATCAAAAATTCGGTTTTCTACGCACACAACACATGGAACGTTCTTGGTACTTCATGTGACACGTATCTAGACACTTTTTACATATGATATACATCTTAAAGTATTCTAGAAAATTAAATTAAGGGCTGAGTGGAATATAACATGTGTGTATTATTAAATGTGCATTATTTTACAAAGTTAGCAAAAATAAATTTTAGCACATGCACATACATATCCAACGCCACCTACAGCTGAGATGGAGCTTATTTGGAGCCTTGTTGGCATATTGATTGGTCAAGAATCAATCACACAAATTTGGTGACTCAAAGAGAGAAGCTACAAAAGGTAACAATTCAAATTTTGTCACAATTGTGACACATGCTGAAAATTCAGCATGTGTGCTAATGATGGCCGAAATTTTCATCTATTATGAGACATATTTTATTATCTTAAATTATGTTATTAATTGGAAGAAGAAATGGAAATGATTTGAATATTATCTAATTTATTAAAGTGTGATATTCTACATATCACACATGCTGAAATTTTTCAGCATGTGTAAGACTTGTGATGGCCGAATTCTAGAGCTTAAGATTGTCCAAGTTCATTTCTCATGTGATAGGAATATTTACCATTAATTGGTGATTCATTTTAATTTAAAAAATCAAAGAAAAATGGTAATATTTTAAATTTTATCTTCATGTGTCACATTCTGAAAATTCAGCATGGTAACACCTATTATGGGCGATTTTTTCATCTTAGCAAGAAAGGAATTTTTGTCTTGCAATTTATGAAATATATCTTATGGTTTATGGAAACTATTTTGTGATGATTTTGGCACATGTTTAAGTGTAATTCTCAGGTTTTTCCAAGTCATCAATGATGACAACATTCATCCAATAAGAAGGTGCCAAGTAAGCAAAGCCTAAATGATCATCCAATAAGAAGATGCCAAGTAAGCAAGACTTTGTCACAATGATGTCTTACATCCTCCCAAGGACTTAGAAGATAATTTTCAAGAGGGGGAGGCACATACTAGGGGATGTCTATACACATTAAAAGGAAAGAGAAGAGAGCAAACAAAACAAGTACAAGCATTGCAAATCAAAGTGATCAAAAAGCCTAGCTCTTCTTCTTCTACATTCTCTTTCTTTCTCTCTTCTTGTAAGCCTATTGTATTCATATCTTTCAATCTTGAATAGGCTTGATATAGACCACCACTCATTATATATCTTTGTAAAAGATTGATCAAGGTGTGATCAATCTTCATTCTTGCGAGGTGGTGGTGTTCGTGCAAATTGTATTCACTATACAAGGTTTGTAAAGGGTTAGAGTTAGGTGTAACTCTATCAACCATGTGGTAAGGTGTATTGCGTGTGTGTGATTAGTGTGAACCAAGGAAGGTGTTCCTTGAAGACTGGAGTAGGTTGTTTATAACCGAACCAGTATAAAATTCTTGGTGCCATTTAGTTTCTGCATTTACTTTTCAGTTATTGCACTGATTACTCTTCTTGTTCGCATTCGTAAAAATAGTTAACAAATTTCAAAAATCACAAACATTTCCAGAAATATACTCACACGTTCTAGGGTTAATTTGGCACAAGTTTCAACCCTTTTGGATAAGTATAAGTCAATCAAACATCAAAAGTTCTGAGACTAGTGCAGTCTGATTTTCAGACTTGCAAAGGTTGAGACTTTGATTGTAGTTGACCTACTTTCCAAAAGAATTTTGCAAAACTGTTTCAACCCACTTAAATATAGTGTATAAGGAGTTAGTGGTCAAATTTTCAGAGCATTTGGACGTCCACACAAATAGGAATAAAGTTTTCAAAACCATCTACCGTTTCTGGCAGATTCGAGCAATCTGAGTACCAACGGTTTTTGAAGGGGTTAAAGGTTGAATTGTAATTTGAAATTTTTAGAGGACCCTCATAACATCTGAGGCTAAGTTCTCTCAAAATTTCATAATTTTTGGAGACCTATAACCTGGTTTTAAAAACATTTTAAAACTGGTCCTGAAAATAGAATCTGTTTTCAGAAGTTGAATTGTTTAGGTTCAAACGAATTTTAAAAACCACACTTTCCGCACCACCTATTCAACCCCCTCTTCTAGTGGTGCCTTGCATATCCTACAGGTTGGGGTTGCTCAACATAGGTTAAAAATAACCCATCTTGAGTTTTGAGCAAGAAAATGTTCAAAATTTTTTAAGTCAGTATACATAAGGTGCTTCATCACAGTTAGTTCAGGTGTTCGATGTCACATCAAGCGCCTGATGCTAAGGATGTCACTCGTTTGAAGTGACATTAGGCGCCCTATGTCCCTCCTCACAAGCGTTCAATGTCGGATTAAGCGCTTCGTCAAAATCAGTTCACTTGTTCGAAGTGACATTAATCGCTTAATCTACTCATCCACAACTGTTCGAAGTGACTTCAGGCGCTTCATCTCAGTTTATGAAGTTGTTCGAAGTCACATTAGGCGCCTAAATCTTCACTGTCAATTCCGTCTCTTCAGCTTTTTGCGCCAATCAATAGACATCAATTCATGCTGCCATTTCTCTTTTCCCACTTTCTTCCCACGTCTTTCCACCTTTCTCCACTTCCCAACATCTAATCTTCTTCAACCCTTCATCTTCCTCAACCTTCCCTCTTCCTCCACTACTCCAACAATTACTCCAAAGCTCCCATCATCTTCCCACCATAACCATCTAAAACTCTTCCTCTTCCCCCTCCTCCTTTAAATTCCTTCCCTCCCTTCACCTCTTCATCTAACTAAATCCATTTTTTCTTTTCATCTCACTACATCCTCCCACAACTTATTCATCTCTTCTAAAACACACTCCAATGGCTTCTGCAGGACCATCTAAACGCCCACGAAGCCAAAAATACAAACAATCTGCAGGCATTGTTGAACCTCAAGAGCTTATCTCTATTCGAGAAGGGCTATCCAAGGAAAATTTTCCTTGGATGAAAAAGTTCGACTCTGACGTTACAAAACAACCTCCTCATGTGGCCGAACGTGCCCATCTATCTCTTTTCTCTCATCTCTTACTTCAAGAGTGGTCCTTCAACAAAAGACCAGTGGTGCCTCTTAAACTTGTTCGGATTACCGACTTTACATAGGAACACAACACAAATCAAGTCATCTCCTTGCTTGACCATCAAGGCTGGATGACTCTTTGGTCTAGGCAAGATATGATGACTTTCTCCCGAGATCACACCATGCTCTTTTATGCAAACATGTGGATAACTCCACAATCTGAGTCCCAGCAATTCTCTCTTAATACCGTTGTTGCTGGTACACCCCTTAGTTTTTCTATCCAAGAAATATGTGATGTTCTTGGAGTCAGAAATGAGGGGTTGTCTGATTTCTCTGTCTTTGACTGGAGCAGCAAGTATGGAGTTCGGGAGCAAGATGTAAAGTTTGATGTGAGATATCTTTCCAAAAAGAAGACTCAGAATATGGCTCTAGTGGATCGCATTCTGTTGGCAGTGGTAACCTATTGCGTCAACGGTAAGTCTACTAGAAATCCAGCAACATGGATTTCTATGTTGCTTATTGTATCAAACATAAGACTCAGCTCAACTTTGCATGGATTCTTGTCGAAGTCATGATGGCGGCACTACGAAAAGGTTCAAAAACCTTACCTTTTGCGAACATTATCACTATTTTAATGAAGTTCAAGGGTATTGATATACCTGATGGTGATGTGACAACGGTGGCCAAGACTGGCTTCTACGACAACTTCAACATTGCTCAAGCCGTTGATTCTCAGCGAAGGAAAGCCACTACTATTCCTGACATCAATGATGAGGTCGATGAAGGACCTCACGAAGGTGCTGGTGATAGCAATGAGACGACCTTGCTATCCCGCATTGAAGCACTTGAACAGACTGTTCAACAGTTGCAACTTCGTGATGCAGAGCATGAAGCTCGTCATGCGCGGAATGAATATCGCATGACAGTCTTCAAAAATGCTCTCCTGCAAATTAGTCCGTGGGAGCTTCCTCCAGATTTTGATGATTTAGGGGGAGGAAGTTGTGTTGGTGCTGGTGGTGTTACCACAGGCGGCTCCAGTGGTGCTGGAGGAACCATGAACGGATTTACTGATTTTGCATCAAGTGGTGGAGGTTTAGGTTTTGGAGGATTCACACCTCCAGGTGGAGGTGTTAGTGGTGCTTAATGGAAATTTTTTTGTATTACATTCTCGATGTTTATGTTAAATGAATTTTTATTTCGATTGATGGTATGACTAAACATTGTTATGCATAAATTGAGGGGAGCATAAGTTAAGGGGGAGCTTACTTTGAAAAGTTATGCATATTGTGAAATCATCAAAAAGAGGGAGAATGTTGGGATGTATTAAAGTTTTGATGATTTGCACAATTGGTACTTGGAACACATGATTAGGCGCTCTATGTGTTGTGTTTGAAGGTCAGTATACTTCGAACGCCTACATAAGGCGCCTCATGTAAAACTCTGGAAACCAGTACACTTCGAACGCCTAGATAAGGCGCTTCATGTGCCTTGGTGAAATCCAGTACACTTCGAACGCCTATATTAGGCGCTTCATGTGAAGTGTCTGAACGTCCGAACACTTCGAACGCCTACATTAGGCGCTTCATGTGTCTTGGAAAAAAGGCAGTACACTTTGAACGCCTACATTAGGCGCTTCATGTGTACCACTAAGTCAAAAGTATTTTTCCTCCCCAAATGGGCACGTATATCAAGCTATCTTCTGATGAAAGTGAGAACTACTTCGAACAAGCGTGAAGGCTGAGATTAGACGCTTCATGTGACTTCGAACGCCTTTACTTACCCACATAAGGCGCTTTATGTGATTTCGAACGCCTGTTCAAATTCACATAAAGCGCTCCATGTCACATTGAACGCCTGTTCAATAAACACATTAGGCGCTTCATGTGACTAACGTTACAAAGGTCTTATGCTTTGCTTTCTAACATCATTTGACTCTTTGTACCCTCCTCTTTTGGTGATTTTTTCACAGGGTCTTTCTCTTTCTTGAAGAAGTCAGATTTCTTCTTATAGCTTTCATCTAAAAGCTTCTCCAAAAAAGTTGCTACAAGCCAAGAGGAGATTTCAAATGAAGAGGACACACCATCACAAGATGCCAAAACCCATTATTGGCTCTGCAGTGGATTCAAACGGGCATATTTTTTCAAGAGTGATAAAACAAGGGTTTTATCATTTTCTTCAACAACTTTCTACAATTTCAAGCTCTCAAGTTTTCTCTCAAAGCTCAAGCTCTCAAAATAGTTGTAAACATTGTATATTTTACTTTATTGTTGAGAGCGATTATTGTAAGAAGAAAAAGAGTCTTCTTCTTGGTGAGTAAAGATTGTGAGAGATGAAGTAGATTGTTGGTCAAGGAGCAAGGGTGCTTCTTGTTTGAGAAATCTAGACCTTGGAGGGTTAGTTGATAGTGTTGTGGTGCACTATACTCCCTACAAGATTTCTTTGAGGGCAAGGAAGATCTTTGGAGGCTAGATTTCAAGGGGTTAGATTTCTTAGTTGTGGTCTAGGTGTGTAGCCTAGTTCTTTGTTGGATTTTTTTATTTCTTTGATTGTTGTTTCCCCATTGAAATAACAATCTCCCTTTCAAAATCCTTCTTGTGAAAAAATCAAGAAGGTAGAGGAGTAGAGTCATTTGACTTGAACCTCTATATATCTTTGCGTTCTTTAAGCTTCCGCAAAGTTTTCATTCTTTTCAAGAACACACCCAAGTATGGGTTGCACTTAAAACGAAAAATATCCAAGAAAATATCCATACTTGGTGAACACACTATTCAACCCCCTTCTAGTGTGTTCTAAGAGACCTAACAAGCAATGTGTTTTGAGCTAAGTTATGATTAGTTTCACTAGTGATTAGTAGAAACTAATGTGACCTTAATTATGTACCCGACGAGTAGATAATTTTAGGCTCTTGATGTAGCCCTAGCATCTGGAACAGTACAGCCGCCGTATCTCGCTAAGGAGAATACAAGGCGCCTAGTTAACTTCTTCATGTCAGAAATGACGTAGAATTTTTTTCGCAGAAACGGTAAATAGTTACATTAATTGCCATCATAAATGAATATTCTCACTAAACAATTAACAAGGTTCTGGGCAACAACGTCAAAATAATAGTCTCTAATGTCTAACACTGTAAACAAAGATAATGTCTAGTGATAACCCCAATGGAATAAAAGACAACAGCCGCAGGGTCTCCTCGTGTTCTAGGTGCGACCATCAACCGGTCCACTCTGCTATGTTCATCCCGTTCTCAACAAAGATATGCTCGTAGTCCTCATCCGGCTCACCTAGGAAGTAGGGGTGATTGACAAAAATCACCCAGTAGATGCCCGCATCAAACCAATACAAAACACGCATACCGAAATGATATAACCACATAGCACATAAATAAGATATAACATGAGCATAAAATAAAATAAAGGCGGTAAGTAAAACACTCCACATAAACATGCACAACTACGTGATGCATGTCTTCACCCGCGTGTCACACGCAACAAAAATCATGTCACGCAATATGTCCATAGACCTATATGCAATGTATGATCCCAGGATTGACTAGATACATGTATCCCATACACTACAATCCACCCTGACCGATGTCCGTGGCCCGTACATCACGATCCACCATAACCAAGTGCTCATGGCCCGTACACCACAATCCACTCCTCTCGAGTGTCTGAGATCTGTACATCTCAACCCACTCCAAATGCAATGCACGTGCCATGAATGCAACAACAAAGTCGCCTGGACCCCGTACGCCTATTCTCACCATCTCCAGCACTCAATATTTGGTATCGTAAATTTTTCAAATACTGAAAAGTTATTATTTATCACCACCCATAATTTTTCTTAGCTTGTATAGATTTTATAGAATTTTCTACTATTTTCTTCTATTTTTTCTTTATTTAATTCAATTTATTACTATTTATTTTTAATTACTTAAATTTACCAAAATTCAAAAATTAAGTGAAAATAATTTAATTTTAACCTTTTATATTTTTGGAATTTATTTAGAATTTTCTGATAATTAATATATTTTTCTAGAATTTTAAACTAATTTTAATTAATTATTTATTATTTATTTATTTCATAAATTAAATTTTAGACTTTCCTTTTTTATTCAAATTCTGTTCGGGCCGGCCTGCTGCCTTGGTCTAGTCCACTGGCCATCCGGTTCGGTCCTGCAGCCTGGCCGGTCCAATAGCCATTTCCCTTCTTTTTCTAAAATCTTCGGCCCGGCCCATTAATGGCCAGACCAGCACCCATGCTAACCGGGTCAGTCGGGTCAACCGACCCAGTCACCCAGATTGTTTTTATTATTTTATTTTTTCTTTTTTATTATTAACTTCTATTTCTTTCTAACATCAATAAAATCTTCGTTTTAACTCCGATTGACCTCAAACTAGTTGCATTGGACTCGTTATAACGAGACGCATCTTTCGAAAGTGGACACATCAGCGCAAGTCCGAACGCGCCGTCAGGGGCCGTGCGTGGGCCCCACGCGCCACTCCCTGAATCGCGTCCGTCAGACCCATTTTTCGACTTCCAATCCAATCCCAAACTATTCCGGGCTAGATGAACCTATTCTAAAGCCAAAACACAAATTTTAAAAGGCTCTTAGTATGAAAGTTCCCATCTTTTCAATTCTTTTAAGGGTATTTTAATCCGACTCAACCCTACCATCAAATTCGTAAACATGCACGCTCATAACAGTTTATAAACAGGCCATAAACAATACACCTCATGCTTTGCCATATAAAACATATGCAAAATTAACATCTTAACCAAATAAAAACGACGAATCACATTAATATACCATCAAAGCATGCATGAATCATACTCGTTTGAGGGGGAAGAGGCACCTACCTTGAACTTGTATATTAATAGTGATAAGACAAGAATACGTTCGATGATATACGACCAGCTCCTCCCCTTTTCCCCTTCCTCTTCCTTCTTTTCTTTTCTTCTTCTTCTCCTTTTTTTTCCTTTCCCTCTCTATTGGTTCTCACTCTCTGCCGCTACTTCCCTCAAAGAAGAAAAAGTGCCGCTTGAATTAGGGTGAAGGGGTTTGGGGGATTTTATTTTGGTTAGGGGAAAGATTTTAGGAATTTGATGGAAAAATTTATGGAAATAGGATAGTGTAGTTATCTTGAATAATTTAAATTAGATAATTTCTTTCCTTTTCTTTCATCTTTATCCTCTATTATCTACTACTACTACTACTATTATTATTATTATTATTATTTAAATCACGGCTGCAACATCCTACCCACTTTACAAAAAGTTTCGTCCTTGAAACTTGACGTACCTTATTCGAAGAGGTAGGAATAGCGCTCTCGCATCTTCTCCTCCAACTCCCACGCCGCTTCGCGCTCCATATGATCGGTCCACTGAACTTTGACATAGGGAATGATTCTCCTTCGTAGCTCTTGATCCTTGTGGTCTACGATTCGGATAGGGTCTTTTCATATGATGTGTCTGGCCTAATCCTCAAGGAATGCACATTTAGAACATGGCTCGGAGCTAGGACATACCTCTGTAACTGAGACACATAAAATACGTTGTGCACCTGAGCCAACGATGGAGACAGCGCCAATCTGTATGCTAACGTACCAACTCTCTGGAGCACCTCGTGAGGACCAATGTAACAAGGCATTAACATGCCTTTAACCCCAAAGCGAGTCACACCCTTTGTGGGTGACACCTTAAGATACACTTTTTCTCCAACCTCGAACTCCAGAGGACGTCTCTTTGAATTAGCCCAACTCTTACTCCTGTCTTGAGCAACCTTGAGCCTGTTACGAATCATCTTTACCTTCTCCTTGGTTTGCTCAACTAGCTCGGGTCTTGTAATAACATGCTCACCAACCTCATCTCAATGAACAGAGGACCTGCACTTACGTCCATAAAGCGCCTCAAAGGGTGCCATGCCTATAGCGCTGTGGTGACTGTTGTTTTAGGAGAACTCAATTAGCTTGATCATACCATCCCAGTTCCCTTGAAGTCCAATGAGCACGCTCTCAACATGTCTTCTAGAGTCTGAATAGTCCTCTCAGACTGCCCATCGGTATGCGGATGAAAAGCGATGCTCAATTGTAGCTCCGTCCCCAACCTTCTCTGGCAAGCTGAACAGAATCGAGAAGTGAACCTCGGGTCACGTTCTGAGACGATACTAACTGGGACTTCATGAAGGCTAACAATATCATCGATATACACCATCACCAATCTCTCCAAGGTCACATCACTCGGCACATGTAGAAAGTGAGCAGACTTCGTCAGTCGGTTCACAATCACCTAGATCATGTCGTTGCCATTTTTTGAGGGAGCCCTACAACAAAATCCATCGTCACATGCTCCTACTTCCACTCCGATATCTCCAATGGCAACAACAAACCTCCCAGCCTCTGATGCTCTGCCTTGACCTGCTGACAAATGAGGCATCTCTCAATGAACTCGGCGATGTGTCTCTTCATCCCACTCCACGAATAATGTTTCTTTAAGTCGTTATACATCTTCGTAGCACCCGGATGAATCAACAACTTTGAATTATGTGCCTCCTTCAATAGCTCCGTCCATTATATATATCAGCATACACGAGTTTTAATATGTAGGTTGTCGTTTTAATTGTTAAATTGTTGAACATGTTTGATATAGACATATAGTATATTGTGTATCCTTATTTTAAACACATGTATGACTTATGTATCATATGTAGCTCATGAATTCACAACCGTTATCTGCAGTTTGTTACATGTATTATGTTTATATTGTTTGTTAGTTGAGTGTTAAGCGGTATGCGTGCTATGCGCGTTTATTTTAGTCTTTGTTTATCTTGATCTCCTTTTTGTACTAATGTTAGTCGTTAATATTTTTTGTTACCCATGCTTTATATTTTTCGTACTAGCTTGTCTAATTGTTGTATAAATATCGTCATACATTTTATTCTGAAGAAAATGCATAAATGCATATATTTTTCTGTAATGTAGATATACAATCAATTTTGGTGTTCAAGTATGATAAATTTAGTTTTAATTTTTTTTTCTGTTATTAAGTTATTTACACTTTAGTCTATTACTATGCTATCATACAATACTATGTCGTTCCTAACTCGTAATTAGCCTGCTACACTTCAATTGTGTATGTAAAAGATGTGTTTTAAAACTTGTAAATGTATGCCTATTTCGTAACCCATGTCTTGTATGAAAAGTATCTTTGTAATTGTGTCGTTTGTTCTCGTTATATATTATGATGTTTATTACTGTTTTGTTTTATTAGTTATGTGGTGGTGTCATTGAAATAATTGTGTGTATACCTGTGCATATTTACTTAGCATCGTTTAATTACTTTTGTTTCATGTATCTATTTGTATGTTTTCTTAAATTGACTTATTTACGTTGTATCATTAATGTTGTAAACAAAATTTTGTGTGTCTATATGCTTCTTTATTGTTGTAAGAGATTGGGGTTTTTTGTAATTATGTATTACTCTATGGATTAGTAACCCATGAAGTGCATTAACAGCATAACGCTTATAAATTTCTAAGTTGGTTATCTGGCATTGGTTCCTTTTTTTGTAGTGGTCATTTTGCACATGTAATCCTAACTTATCGTATATCTTTTATATGTTCGCTACTCCTACGTTGTTATCGTATTCTATATATATTGTGAGCTTTTACCTATTACTTCGCATTTTCATGTTGGCCACTTTGTATGTATATGCATATGTGTATATATTTATGTATATGTGTATATGTGTGTGTATGTGTTCATATATATATATTATTGACTTATGTTGCTGTATATTCATAGTTCATTATGTTATGGGAATTCTCTTTTTTTGTAATGTGTTATGTTTCTTTGTGTAGTTGTGTTGGATTTTGTGTGGTTGATGTTCTAGTACGTGTTTGATATATGGAAATGTATCATTAAGGTATGTTGTATCGATCAGTGTGTGTAGATAAAGTTAATTAGCAAAATTGTGTATTATGGTCTTGTGTTCAAGTTTTTTTTTCCTTTTGGCTCAGCGAAACTTTGCTGATATCAATGGTCACTCGAACTTCGCCTTCTTCTGCTTCCGTCTGCTCAGAGAAACCAGTATTGACAAAAATCCTTCAACAAATTTCATGTAGCCGCTGACCAAACCAAGAAAACTCCTTACCTCGGTCGCCTTGGTCGGTTAAGGCTACTCAGCGATAGCCTTAATCTTCTTCCGATCCACTGAGGTCTCCTCTTCTGAACTTACGTGACTTAAGAAAGCCACGCTTCCACTACGCCACTCTGATCATTATCTCTGACTAACATCCTCTACACTGGTGATGAGTCATTGATACCTAGTCGCTGGCGGTTGAACTCTGTTATGACGTCGCCAGCCTCTCTGACGTCTGCATTAGTCATCACGTGGATCTGGGCATCGATACTTGCTTCCCTTTATGTTGCTCCTGATTCTGTTGTGATGGTGGCGCCAGTCTCTGCTCAGTGCTCTCTCTCGTAAAATGTCCCAGTTGTCGCACTCATACTAGCATAATCCCCTTACACTAACCTCAGTGTGGCATCCACAATGAGCTCATGGCAGAGGCGGTGGCCCTGCTCTCATCCGCGGCAATACTTTCGTCACGGGCGTCCCTATGATTATTAGCGATCATGTCTCATATCCCTGCCTCCTGCGGTGAAGGGTCTTTCTGAACATCGAATTAGAAACATCCTGCATTTTTCTGCAGTAGAACCTCAAGTCCAGTGGCCGCAGTGGTGGAAGCCGCTGGTTCAACTGCTGCTGCCGTTGAGCAGTCTACTGCTGCTATTGTGCCAAAAATGTGGTCAGGGTGGCCATGGTGTCGGCCAATGCCTGGAGGATGGCCCCCTGATCCGAGTGGTCATTACCACATCACTTGTTGCCTTATTTGCCAGATTGTTCATTATTCGGTTGCATTTCCTTGGATTTCACGCGAACCTTGACAAGAATTCGAATTGAACAAAAGTAATCGAGGGATTTGAGCATTTATGGGGCTCATGTGAAGGTTTGGGGGTATAACAGTAATTAAGTAGAAAATCTCACCAACGGCACACACCTCCCATAACCCGATCCTAACCTATGTCTACGATCATCACTTAAGTCTACTTTGTTTATTAGGGGTAAAATTGTCATTTTACAAAAGATCATAACTTACGTCTAATGATCTAGTTAATCCTGCCTTCCCAAGGCAGATATGAAGCCTCATCTCTGATACCACCTGTACTCCCGAGCCCTAGCATCGGGAACAGTGCACCCGTCGTATCTCGCTAAAGAGAATACAAAGCCTCGAGTTAACTTCTTACATGTCAGAAAAGACGTAGAAGTTTTTTCACAGAAACGGTAAAAAGTTACATTAATTGCCATCATAAATGAATATTCTCATTAAACAATTAACAAGGTTCAGGGCAATAACGTCGAAATAATAGTCTATAATGTCTAACACTGTAAACAAAGGCAATGTCTGGTGATAACCCCAATGGAATAAAAGACAATAGCTGCAAGGTCTCTTCGTGTCCTAGGTGCGACTATCAACTGGCCCACTCTGCTATGTCCGTCCCGTCCTCAACAAAGATATGCTCGTAGTCCTCATCCAGCTCACCTGGGAAGTAGGGGTGAGTGACAAAAATCACCAAGTAGATGCCCGCCTCAAACAAATACAAAACACGCATATCGAAATGATATAACCACATAGCACATAAATATGATATAACATGAGCATAAAATAAAATAAAAGCGGTAAGTAAAACACTCCACATAAAAATATGCAACTACGTGATGCATGTCTTCACTCGCGTGTCACACGCAACAAGAATCATGTCACGGAATATATTCGTAGACCTATATGCAATGCATGATCCCGGGATTGACTGGATGCTTGTAGCCCGTACACTACAATCCATCCTGACCGATGCCCGTGGCTCGTACACCACAATCCATCATAACCGAGAGCTTATGGCCCATACACCACAATCCACTCCTCTCGAGCGTCTGAGACCCGTACATCTCAACCCACTCCAAAAGCAATGCACGTGCCATGAATGCAACAAAAAAGTCGCCCGGAGCCCGTACGCCTCACAACCTCCGGCGCTCAATGTTTAGTTTGGTAAATGTTTTGAATACTGGAAAGTTATTATTTATCACCACCAATAATTTTCCTTAGCTTGTATAAATTTTCCAGAATTTTCTACTATTTCTCCTATTTTTTTCATATTTAATTTAATTTATTAATATTTGTTTTTAATTACTTAAATTTACCAAAATTCAGAAATTAAGTGAAAATAATTTAATTTTAACCTTTTATATTTTTCAAAATTTATTTAGAATTTTCTGATAATTAAATATATGTTTTGAAATTTTAAACTAATTTTAATAAATTATTTATTATTTATTCATTTCAAAAATTAAATTTCAGAATTTCTTTTTTATTTAAATCCTGTTAGGGCCGGCATGCTATCCTGGTTCGGTCCGCTGGCCATCCGGTCCAGTCCGGCAGCCTCGCCGGTCCAATAGCCTTTTCCTCCTTTTCTTTTAAAATCTTCGACCCGGCCCATTAATGGCCAGACCAGCACCTATGCTAACCGGGTCAGCTGGGTCAACCGGCCCGCTGACTCGGATTTTTTTTATAATTTTATTTTTTTCTTTTTTATTATTAAATTTTATTTCCTTCTAACCTCAATAAAATTTTCATTTTAACTCCGATTGATCTCAAACCAATTGCATTGGACTCGTTATAATGAGACGCATCTTTTGGAAGTGGTCACATCAGCGTGTGTCTGGACGCGCCATCAGGGGACGTGCGTGAGCCCCATGCGCCACCCCCTGAAACGCGGTCGTCAGACCATTTTTCGACTTCCAATCCAATCCCAAACTATTCCGGGCTAGATGAACCTATTCTAAAGCCAAAACACAAATTTTAAATGGCTCCTAGTATGAAAGTTCCCATCTTTTCAATTCTTTTAAGGGTATTTTTAATCCGATTCAACCCTACCATCAAATTCATAAACATTCACGCACATAACTGTTCATAAATAAGCCATAAACAATATACCTCATGCTTTGCCATATAAAACATATGCAAAAATAATATCTTAAACAAATAAAACCGACGAATCACATTAATATACCATCAAAGCATGCATGAATCATACTCGTTTGAGGGGAAAGAGACACCTACCTTGAACTTGTAGATTAATAGTGATAAGACAAGAATAAGTTCGATGATATACGACTAGCTCCTTTCTTTCTTTCCCTTCTACTTCCTTCTTTTTTTTCTTCTTCTTCTCCTTTTTTTTCCTTTCGCTCTCTCTTGGCCCTCACTCTCTGCCGCTACTTCCCTCAAAGAAGAAAAAGTGCCGCTGGAATTAGGGTGAAAGGGTTTGGGGGATTTTATTTTGGTTAGGACAGAGATTTTAGGAATTTGATGGAATAATTTATGGAAATAGGATAGTGTAGTTATATTGAATAATTTAAATTAGATAATTTCCTTCCTTTTCTTTCATCTTTATCCTCTATTATCTACTACTATTATTATTATTTTTATTATTATTATTTTTAAATCACGGATGTAACATTTGAATCATTCAATTTCGATAACGGATGAATGAGAAATTAATACATAAAGGAAAAAAATCAGCTCAAATCAGCCTGTGCCTGGACATGGGTTGCGGACTGAGCTGATGGGCTCAGGTTGCAGACTGGGCTACAGGCAGGGCTGCAGGCCAGGTCATGTACCATCGGGTCAAATCTTATCAGCTGTGGTGAAGTTTGTTTCAATTCAAACTCTCCAGGTTGTTAAGATAGTTGTTCAGATTTAATCGGCCGAGCTGGCCTGAATTTGTTATGGTGTGATGACAGAGATTGAACACTTGTTTGATCTCACGGCTGAGGGTAGACCTGATGCGGTTATCTGATCCAAGGGTTCAAGCCGAGCTGGTATCTGATCCTAAGGCTGAGATTGAACTGACTGTAACAGACTGACCTCAGAATTTCCCTATAAATAGTGGCCGAGGTGACCTCTGTGCATACACTCAGAACAATTCCCAAGTTCTTCTCTTTCTCTGCAATCTCATTCGCTGCATATTCTTTCACTCCTTCATATACACTTCTGCATCATCATACCAAAAGTTCAGGATATCTTAATAGGTGCGTAGAGTTCAATGCAGCAGTGCCGCTTGTCTGAACTGACTTTCGTTGTATCTTAGGAGACGATTGCTCTATTTGGTTGGTCACAGTATACCGGAGCAATACGTCTTAAGGACAGAGTCCTGGACTCACCTCGGATCTCCACTCAGCTGAGCTGTTAATGTTATTGCCAAGCTGAGCTCTACTTTGTGCTGAGCCCAGCTGACCGTGGGATATCGCAGCACTGTTGTTGTACAATGTTGATTGTGCTGAGCTCTACTGTGTGCTGAGCTCTGCTGATCGAATAATAGCGCAGTTCTATTGTCTATAGTATTACCGAGCTGAGCTCTGCTGTTTGGCTGAGAACGTTCGTTGTTCTGCAGCACTGCCGTGCTGAGCTCTGCTTTGTGTTGAGCTCGGCTGAAGCGACTGAAAGCTCAACTTTTGTAGTTGTGCTGAGGTGATGGAGGTCGACAGGTCGGTCATTAGCCCAGAACGCAAATACAATTGTGCTGACTGGACTGATCTGGTATGTCTGATCAAACTGACTTGAGTTCAGCTTGACTGGAAGGCTGATAGCCCAGAACCACTGTTCAGAAGTGTTATTCAGTTCAGGTCAGCAGGTCGGCTGACTGTACAAAACGCAAACTCAATTGCGCTATCTAAACTGTCTTGATTTTGCAGATCAATCCAGTCTACCCTGAACTCGGCAGGTCGACCACTGCATCCTTTCAGAAGCAAACAGTACAGAAGTCAATATGACTTGAATTATTCCAAACAATTTTTAAGACGTATTGGTTTGATTATGTACTGATTCAGTGTGTTTCTCACCTCTTAACAGATGGAGAACGCGAGCTCAAGCTCTATCCAAGCCACGGACGTATAGAATGTTGTTCCAATGGCACCGAATGCTGGGGGTGCTGAGGCATGCTCCTCCTACACAGGCTCCCGCACTGGCCTAGGTGGAGAAACCGGAGAAGTTCAGTGGAAGCTTCTTCAAACGGTGGCAGGAGAAGATGTTCTTCTTGACTGCGATTGGATTGGCCTCGTTTTTGACCGAGGACCCACCTGTGGGGAGTCCTGAGGAGGACGAGACCCAAAATTTGGAACACAAACATTTTGTTGTAACATGGAACTTCAACAATTATGTTTGCTTGAGCCATATTCTAGGGTGCTTGGACAACTTCTTGTATGGCTTGTATTGCACATACAAAACGGCAAAGTCTTTGTGACAGGCTTTGGAAAAGAAATACCGTACAGAAGATGCTGACACTAAGAAATTTATTGTCGGTAAATTCCTGGATTTCAAAATGTCTGATTCTCGCAGTGTTGTTTCTCAAGTTGAAGAACTTCAGACGTTGGTAGCCGAAATGGTAGAGGAGGGCATATTGCTCAGTGAATCTTTCGTGGTGGCTGCAATGATTGAGAAGCTAACTCTTTCGTGGAGGGAATTCAGAAGCTATTTCAAACACAAGAGAAAGGAAATGATATTGGAATATCTGATTGTCCGACTCCGCATAGAGAAAGACAATTACAGATCTGAAAAGAAGCCACATTCCAGTGCTGGTCAGGCCAAGGCCCATGTTGCATAGGCCAAGAAAAAGAAAGGCCAACTCGGGGTGAACAAGAAAGGCAAGCAGATCGCCAAGAAGTTCACAGGGAAATGCTACAACTGTGGCATTTAGGGGCATATCAGCAATGAGTGCAGAAAGCTCAAGAAGAAGCAGACCAATGCAAAGGCAAATATCGTGGATGCCATGGAAGATCTGAACCTCTGTGCGGTGGTCTCAGAGTGCAATGATATGGGGAACATGCACGAATAGTGGCTAGATACATGCGCCACGAGACATGTCTTCTCCAGCAGAGAGATGTTCACAGAGTACCAGTCCGGGAACAATGAACAGCTTTACATGGGGAACTTGGCCTCTTCGAAGATTGAAGGCAAGGGTAAAGTTTTCCTGAAGCTCACGCCAGGAAGCATCTGACTCTGCAGAATGTGATGCACGTCCCCGAGATTCGAAAGAATTTGGTATCTGGATCTCTTCTAGTCATGCATGGTTTTAGACTAGTGTTAGAGTCCAATAAGGTTATTCCGTGGAAGAATGGCATGCATTTGGGGAAGGGGTACTTGTCAAATAGGATGTTTAAATTGAATGTCATCACTACTATACCCAAGAAAGATTTGCCTGCAGAGGCCAATTATATGGCTTCTTGTTCTGTTTACATGCTTGAATCTTCTTGTTTATGGCATTTTCATTTGGGACATGTGAATTATAGGTTAGTACAACAAATGGTTAATCTTGACTTGTTGTCCAAATTAAATTTTGATAATGAAAAATACCAAATATGTGCTGAAGCGAAGATGACAAATGCTCCATTTCCTTCAACAGAAAGGAACGCTGAACCTTTGGATTTAATTTATACCGATGTGTGTGATTTAAAGTTTGTGCAAACGAGAGGTGGTAAAAAGTATTTCATAACTTTTTATCGACGATTGCACACGATACTATTATGTCTATTTGCTAAGTAGCAAAGATGAGGCCATTGATGCTTTCAAAGACTGTAAAAATGAAGTTGAGAATCAACTTAACAAACGAATTAAAGTAATTCGTTGTGATAGATGTGGCGAATATGATGCACCGTTTAATGAATCTTGCTCAGAACATGGCATTATTCATCAAACGACTGCACCATATTCACCTCAATCGAATGGTATTGCTGAACTCAAAATCCAAACTCTAAAACATATAATGAATGCTATGTTGATAAGTTTGTGCTTACCTCAAAACTTGTAAGGGGAAGCCCTTCTCTCAGCTAACGTCATTTGGAATAGAATTCCATCCAAACAGATGGATGAAACCCCATACGAGCTTTGGAACGGTCACAAGCCTAGTTACAAATATTCTAAAGTGTGGGGGTGTTCTGCAAAGGTTGTTGTACCTAAACCAAGACAAGTTAAAATCAGGCCTAAAACGGTTGAATATGCAACGAACAGTAATGCATATCGTTTCTTGGTGCACAAGTCGTACATTCCTGACATACATGAAAATATTGTCATAGAGTCAAGGAATGCAGTGTTTTTTGAAGATGTATTTCCGAGGAAAGACAAGAAACAAGAAGAAGAAACAAGAACTGGTAAGTGAATGCGTGAGGTGACTCCTCAAGGGGATGAGGAGTTTCGTCAAAGCAAGCATGCCAGAGTACCAACTTCGTTTGTAGACTCGTTAAGTAGCTCTACGGACTTAAACAAGTGCCTAAACAGTGGCACTTGAAATTTGATCAACTTATGGTAGCTAATGGTTTCAAGATCAATGAGTGTGACAAGTGCGTTTACATCAAGAACACACAGAATGCATATGTGATAGTATGTCTACATGTAGATGACATGCTAATCATGGGAAGTACTCGTGATATTATCTTAAATACAAAGAAGATGTTGACGAGGAACTTTGACATGAAGGATATGGGAGTTGCTAACATTATTCTAGGAATTAAAATTCCTAGGATAAGCGAATGACTCGTGTTGTCACAAACTCACTATATTCAATCTGTTCTAAAACATTTCAATATGCTTGATGTGAAACCAGTGAAAACTCCACTTGACTTAAGATACATTTAAGGAAGAACCCAGTAGCTCAATTGGAGTACCCACAAGTAATCGGATGTTTGATGTACATAACGAACTGTACAAGGCCAATCTTAGCATGCTCGGTAAACAAGTTGAGCAGGTTTACAAGTAATCCAAGTGATGATCATTGGAATGCTCTGAATAGAGTGATGAAATACTTAAAGAATACAATGAATCTTGGATTACATAATTAAAGATATCCAGCAGTGTTGGAAGGATATTGTGATGCCAACTGGATATCATATAGTAAAGATTCGAAGTCCTGTCCACGAGTGGATATTTATTCACTGTTGGTAGAGGTGTTGTGTTGCGGAAATCCACGAAGCAAATGTGCATAGCTCGTTCAACTATGGAAGAAAAGTTTGTAGCACTAGATAAGGCCGGGGAAGAAGCTGAATGGCTTCAGAATTTCCTGGAAGATGTGCCCTGCTGGCCTAAGTCAATCGCTCCTATTAGCATACACTGTGATAGTCAGTCCACTATAGGACGAGCACAAAGAAGCATCCATAATGATAAGTCTCAACACATACGTCGGAGACACAATAACATTAAGCAGTTGATCTCTAATGGCGTGATTTCTATTGATTATGTAAAATCAAAGGAGAATATTGCGGATTCGCTTACGAAAAGCTTGTCTAGAGATCGGATGTCAATCTTAACAAACGGAATGGGAATAAAACCTATAATGCATTAATCTTTGTAACGGTAACCCAACCTTGTTGACTGGAGATCTCAAAATCTTAGTTCAATGGGACAACTAAGTTATGAAGTTCAGTAAGCACTTACCCATTCTGTTAAATAAAAGTGTTGTCTGCAGAGGAATGAAGGTAAGCTGAGGCTTTTGATGGTTCCTATATCTTGATATTTCAAGTGGGTATGGCAGAATACTCTTGACAGGAAACACCTATGTAAGTGTGAAGTGTGCCCGCTTCTATGAGAATTTTGTAAGGCCAAAGTTCTCTAGCACACTTTTTGAAACCAGACAATACATGGCCAAAATGAAGACAATCATGAGAACCATAAAGTTGTTAAAGGAAATGTTACATGAGTACTATTGTCTAGGTTCACACTAAAAGCTAGTTAGTTCTAGACATTAAGTTCACCAATTAGCCGAGTGGATCCGATAGTATTTCACTAAGAAATGTTCAAGGCCAAAAGCTACCTCGTCTGATGTAACATTTTCTTGTCTGACTTCTAGGTAGAGTCTACATAAACACTCTGCATTAATTCCCCTTCATGTGGGGGATTGTTGGGGAAAATGGAAAAAAATTTGAAACGGGCCAAGTTGCAAACTCTTGTCAGTAACGTGCTTAGAGCTAAGTTATGATTAGTTTCACTAGTGATTAATAGAAACTAATCTGACCTTAATTATCTACGCGACGAGTAGATAATTTAGGCTTTTGAATTACTCAATTTCAATAACGAGTGAATGAAAAATTAATGTTCAAAGTAAGAGAGAAAATCAGCTCAACTCGGCCTGTGCCTTGGCATGGGTTGCGGACTGAGCTGATGGGCTCAAGTTGCGGACTGAGCTGATGGGCTCAGGTTGCGGGCTGGGCTATAGGCCGAAGACTACAGGCCGGGTGTTATACCGTTATATATATATATATATATATATATATATATATATATATATATATATGAAATAAAAAATAATAATAATGAAATAAATATAGGAGAGAGATAATTATGGCGTGTGTGTGCCGTGTGTGTAGATGGATAGGAGCTTTAGATAATATTAGTTTTGGAATTTAAATCCTAATCAAAATCTATTCCCTAATTCATCAAATTATATCCCCAAATCTCTATCTCCAATCTCCTCTATTCCCATTATAAACGACTAAAACCCCTCCCCTCTTTCCCCTACACTCCAAACGGCAGCAACCCAGCACAAAAGAAAAAAAACGTGAGGTTAAGGGAAAGGAAGGAGAGAAAGGAGGCCAGACACGTCACAACCAATTCAATCATCGTACGTATAAATTCTTCATTGAAAAGGTAGGTGTCTCTTCCCCCCCTCAAAATGCTTGGATGATATTTTATGTGATTCATTGCTCTTATTTGTATTAGGTGTAGATTTGTACTTGTTTATATTTGAAAAAGCATGAGGTGAATGTTTTCTTGTTACTATGTGCTTGTATGTGTTTAAATTTGGTGGTAGGAGTGGATTGAATTCAAAATAACTCTAAAGGAAATTGAAAAGTGGGTATTTTCATATTAGGAGCCCCTTAAAAATTTATGTTTTAGCATTAGAATAGGTCCCTACAGACTGGAAATAGGTGAAAATGGGGGTTGGAAGAAAAAAACTGGTTGCAGCGCTGGGGCGTGTGTCTCACGTGCCGCCTGAGGTGGCCGCGCTGGCCCTCACGCGCGCGCATGGGCTCCCACGCGCTGCTGTTGGGAAATTCGCCAATTATTAAAAAAAAGGTTTCGGGCTGGCCTGCTAGCCGCGTGCGGTCTGGGCCGACCCTTAACGGGCTAGCAGGCGGCGGGCTACAGGACCAGGCCCAATAGTAATCCGAAAAAAAAGAGGCTGGCCGGTTACTGGACTGGGCCGGATGGCCAGCGGACCGGGCTGTGATCTGGCCGGCCCAATTTACAGAATATAAAAAAAAGGGCTGATTCGCGGGCCGGGCTGGAGCGAAGTGCCGGGCCGGACATGTTGAGTTGGTAGGAGCCGGCCCGGTTGGAAAATAAAATAAAAAAAATTTAAGTAATTATATTAATTCTGGAAATTTAGAAATAGTGAATAAAAGAATTTTAATCCCAGAAAAATAAAATTAAATACCAGAAAATTCTAAATAAATTCCAGAAAATATAAAATGTTAAAATTAAATTATTTCCACTTAATTTATGAATTTTGGTAAATATAAGTAATTAAAAATAATTACTAATAAATAGAATTAAATAAGAGAAAAATATGGAAATTTAGTGGAAAATTCTAGAAAATTTATACAAGCTAAGGAAAAATTAAGGTAATGATAAATAACAACTTTTCAATACTCGTAAAATTTACACAACCAAATATTGAGTGCCAGAGTTGGTGATGTTAGGAAATCAACCGAGATCACTGCAAAAACGCGCAGCGGAAAACAAAACTTGATCTCTGATTTCCTACCAAGGATCCATGTTGTTCGTTTAATTCGACAAAAGAAAACAAAAAGTACCTCCGTAGATTCGAAATCTGCAGATGGAAAAAGGTGCGAAAATACGATCACCCTCTGTCGGTATCCACACGAACGCTTCCGCCCGGAGTGCTAGCTCTTCAAACGGCGCGGCTGAAGAATTCGGTTTTCACAAAAACGATTCTTGCCCTTTCGTTTTTTACTGGTTGTGTGGTGTACGAGATACACCATGCTCCGTACATATATATAGATATCAAATCCGATTCCTGATCGGATTGGTTAATACCTATCATAATCCGCATCAAATACGGATTCTGTTAGGATTAGATAACACCAATCAAAATCCATATCAGATATGGATTCTCCGTTATTATCCGATGATATAAATATATACAAAAACGAAATTAATAATAATAATAATTAATATCCAATATTAATATTATTAATATTAAAACGATAATGATAATAATAATAATAATTAATATCCAATATTAATATTATTAATATTATTAATCTCAGCCATACGCATTCTTGTGTGTGACCCGATAGGCCCATATTAATTGGCAGTTGATCAAATCTCTATTAAACCAACAAGTCGTAATTGGCCTCTAGCAAGGCATTACAACTACCCAATTAATACGAGTAAAGTCCAACTAGCCTAATAATAGTACACGCATTAATCCTTTTGTCACACGATATCTAGTTTGAACATAAGTCATGGTCAGCGTCATACTTATATAGTTCAAACATATGATTACTCGATCTCTAAGTAGACTGATAAAACAAATGATATTGATCACACTATCAGTTCATTTGAGCACGGCCATGCATTTCACAGTCTCACTAATCGAGGGGCCCAAAGATATCTCTCTCAAAAGAGAGGGACAAATTCTATCTTGATTGTTCAATATCCTCTACACAATTTCTATCACATTCAATCATGACCTTTATTATTATCCAGTTACGGATAACGTTTGATCATGTCAAAATATAATAGTCCTTATGTTGGAAACTATGACAATCTCAAGTCAAAGGATTAAAACATGACTATCATGAGATTTACTTATGACGCTAATCCATGTAGCAATCTCATGATGGGTCTATCCAATACACTGTTCTCTAACAAGTATCTATGAGATTGATTCGTATCACCATTCACATAATCATCTCATGATTATCAAATCAATACTCATACTGATTATAAATTATTTTATCTCCATAACAATAATGAATCAGGGACATATATCAAAATTGTGTAACATACTAACCAACAATAATGATAATGAAACCTCTTTTATTAATAATAAATGCATAACATAAATATCCAAATCATGGCCTAGGGCACATACACTAACAATCTCCCACTTGCACTAGGCCTACAAATATTTGAGACCCATAGATCTAGTATGCTGATCATGCTTGACCCGTGAGAGAGGCTTAGTCAATGGATCCGCTATGTTATCGTTTGTGTCAACTTTGCATATCTTGACATCTCCTCTATCGATGATGTCTCGAATGAGATGGTAGCGTCTGAGTATATGTTTAGATCTCTGATGAGACCTAGGCTCTTTTGCTTGTGCTATGGCACCATTGTTGTCACAATAAATGTCCACAGGATTTGCAATGCTAGGTACCACTCCTAGCTCAGTGATGAACTTCTTCAACCAAACTGCTTCTTTAGCTGCATCTGATGCTGCTATATACTCAGCCTCTGTTGTAGAATCAGCCACAGTGCTTTGTTTTGAACTCTTCCAACTAACAGCTCCACCATTCAATGTGAATACAAAACCGGACTGCGATCTGAAATCATCTATGTCGATTTGGAAGCTAGCATCTGTGTAACCATTTACAACTAACTCGTCATCCAAACCTCCATAAACCAAGAATACTTCTTTAGTCCTTCTGAGGTACTTAAGAATATTCTTGACAGCTGTCCAGTGACCTTCACCGGGGTCAGCTTGATATCTACTAGTTGTGCTCAATGGATATGAGACATCTGGTCTAGTACATAACATGGCATACATGATCGATCCTATAGCAGAAGCATAAGGAATTTTATTCATTCGATCTCGCTCATCAGATGTCTGAGGACATTGATTCTTGCTAAGATGAATGCCATGAGACATAGGCAATAATCCTTTCTTGGACTCTTGCATGTTGAACCTCTTCAACATTTTATCTATGTATGTACTCTGACTCAAGCCTATTATCCTTTTAGATCTATCTCTATAGATCTTGATACCAAGGATATAGGTAGCCTCGCCCAAGTCCTTCATTGAAAATGAATTCCCTAACCAAGCCTTAAACTTTTGCAAGGTAGGGATATCATTTCCAATAAGTAATATGTCATCCACATATAGGACCAGAAACACTACTGCACTCCCACTGACCATCTTGTAAACACAAGGTTCATCTTCATTCTTGATGAAACCAAAGTTCTTAACTGTTTCATCAAAACGAAGATTCCAGCTTCGAGATGCTTGCTTCAATCCATAGATGGACCTTTGAAGCTTGCAAACCTTCTTTGAATTCTCAGGATCTACAAAACCCTCAGGTTGTGTCATGTACACATCCTCGAGTAAATTTCCATTAAGGAAAGCAGTTTTGACATCCATTTGCCATATCTCATAATCATAGTATGCTGCAATGGCAAGGAGAATTCGAATAGACTTAAGCATAGCTACTGGTGAAAAGGTTTCATCATAGTCTATACCATGAGTTTGCTTGAAACCTTTAGCCACAAGCCTTGCTTTGTAGGTTTGCACATTTCCATCCATGTCAGTTTTCTTCTTGAAAACCCATTTGCAACCAATAGTCTTAATACCCTCTGGAGGATCAATTAAAGACCAAACTTGGTTATCAAACATGGATTGCATCTCAGAATTCATGGCTCTAAGCCATTTATCTGAATCTGGACCTGACACAGCTTCCTGATAGGTAGTAGGCTCATCTTGATCTATGAGCATAACTTCACTATCATCAGTCACAAGAAATCCGTATCTCTCTGGCTGACGATGTATCCTATCAGATCTGCGTTGGACTTGTGTTACATTTTCAGGCTCCACAACTGTTTGTGGTTCTGAAATCGTCTCTAAAGACGGTTCAACGATATCTTGTGGAACTTGAGTTTCCTCAAGTTGTACTATACTCCCACTTGTTCTCTTGGAGAGAAACTCCTTTTCCAAAAAGACTCCATTTCGAGCAACAAACACTTTGTTCTCTGAGGGAGTATAGAAATAGTACCCTTTAGTTTCTTTAGGATACCCCACAAAAATACATTTGATAGATTTTGGAGCTAGCTTATCAGACATTAATCTTTTCACATAAGCTTCACAACCCCAAATCTTAAGAAAAGACAAACTGGGTCTCTTACCAGTCCACATCTCATATGGTGTCTTTTCAACCACTTTAGATGGTACACGGTTCAAAATGAATGCAGCTGTCTCCAAGGCATAACCCCAAAAGGATAAAGGAAGATCTACTTGACCCATCATAGATCGAACCATATCCAATAAAGTCCGATTTCTCCTTTCAGAAACACCATTCCATTGTGGAGTTCCTGGAGGAGTCAACTGTGAAACGATTCCATAATTTCTTAGATGTTGGTCAAATTCTTGGCTCAAATATTCACCACCTCGATCTGATCGAAGGGTTTTAATTGTCTTACCAAGTTGATTTTGTACTTCATTTTGAAAAGTTCTAAACATTTCAAAAGACTCATGCTTATGTTTCATTAGGTAGACATAGCCATACCTACTGAAATCATCAGTAAAAGTAATGAAATACTGAAATCCTCCCCTGGCACTAATGCTGATTGGGCCGCATACATCTGTATGTACCAAGCCCAATAAGTCATTAGCCCTTTCACTATGTCCAGTAAAAGGAGTCTTTGTCATCTTTCCAAGCAAACAAGACTCGCAATTTTCAAATGATTCAAAATCAAATGAATCTAATAATCCATCTTGATGGAGTTTAGATACGCGCTTCTCATTTATATGGCTAAGGCGACAATGCCATAAATATGCAGGGTTTAGTTCATTTGGCTTAGTTCTCTTTGAAGATATGTTATAAATATTACCGTCATTGGAATCATCAAGGTTAAGGACATAAATGCCATTATAACTACTTGCAATACAATAAAGCAAGTCATTTTTATCAAAAATAGAACACTTCTTATTTTTAATTAAAAATGAATAACCTTCATCATCCAAAACAGACACTGAAATAAGATTCCTACTCATAGTAGGAACATAAAAGCAATTGTTTAAAACTAACAAAAGCCCATTGGGCAAGACAAGCTCGTAGGTCCCTACAGCTATAGCAGCAACTCTTGCTCTATTGCCAACACGTAGGTCCACCTCGCCCTTCTTCAGCATCCTACTCCTTTTGAGCCCCTGCATATTTGTACAAATATGGGATCCACATCCAGTATCTAATACCCAGGAAGAAGAAGTAGATAAATTAATTTCTATAACATAAATACCTGAAGATGTAGTCGTACTACCCTTCAGCTTCTTCAACTCCTCCAAATAAACATCACAATTTCTTTTCCAATGCCCAAGCTTGTTGCAATGGAAACAAGTTCCTTCCTTAGGAACCTTTGCCTTGGGACCAGGTTTCGGTTTAGCTTGACCCTTTGCCCCTTTTGCACCCTTTGCACTTTTAGCCTTACCCTTGCCTTTAGCTTTCTTTTTCATTAGCTTGGTATTGACACTCAATACATGGGTAGGCTTCTTGATATTCCCCTCAGCAGTTTTGAGCATACCATGTAGCTCGGGAATGGACTTTTCCATATTATTCATATTGTAGTTCATGACGAACTGAGAAAAACTGCTAGGTAAAGAGTGTAGGATCAAATCTGTGGAGAGTCCCAAACTCAGGGGATATCCAAGTCTTGCAAGGTGATCTATATAGCCTTTCATCTTCAGAACATGAGCGCTAACAGATTCACCTTCAGACATCTTACAGTCAAAAAGTGCAACAGCGGTGTCGAACCTATCCTGCCTAGCCTGTTGTTGGAAAGCTTGTTTGAGATGCACACTCATCTCATAAGCTTCTAAGTGTTCCAGGTCTTTCTGAAGTCCTGGACACATAGTTGCCAACATTAGACATCCTATGTCATTGGAATCTTCAACATGCTTCTTATACTTGTTCTTAACAGCAACAGAAGCATCAGCAGGAGGGGTTTCATGGACAGGGTCATCGAGCACGTAGGACTTCTTTTCTTGCTTGAGAACAATTCTCAAGTTTCGAAACCAGTCAACAAAATTAGTCCCACATTCTTTTAGTTTTTCCTTCTCAAGGATAGATCGCAGCGATAAGGTGGAATTGTTATTAGCATCCATTTATGATCTACAAAACATGCAAAGTAACACCTTATTAATAATGAGGTTAAAATTTATAAAACTCTCACTAAAACATAACCCTCAAAAGAAATATTTTAGTGAGCTAAGATCCATATTTGACTTAATTCTAAACTCAGCTTTGGCATGACGCTTAAAATTAAGTTATTTAGGTAGGTAACATCTTTACCAATTACATCTCATGTAACTCTTAGAATTTATGGAATAATGACATCATATATCATTGTATGTTAGATTCCATCTAATGCCTTGGGCCCAAAACCGTTTTGATAGCCCAATTAAGTCTAACCAATTTTAAACATATGAGTAGCACTATTACTCATCCTACGTAGCTAGGAATGTTTAAAGCACATTGCTTTGGCAATACCTACTTTAATACAATCCCAGTTTTAATAGGTGTTTAAGACATGGATGGCATCAAGACTTAAATTATTAATGAGGGTTCAACTTAGTTTATGTCTTGCATTGCATATCATTATATCGTAGCATCCTATATGCATATATAATATATCATCCACGCATCTCATACAAAATGATAAATATGTAAACGTGACATAGCATGGCCAAACTAAATATGATCTTCATGAGACCAGATGAAGATCATAAAGGAAACCCTATGTGAAAGACTTCCTATTACAACATTTGCAATGATACATATCTTCTTGTCTTGAGCTCGTGCCTCCATCTCCATGGAATCCACTCGTCCTTGGTATGTGTCGCCATCACCACTTTTGTAGCTTGATTCTTCATTTATTACAATAATAAAGACAAACCCTAACTAATTGTATAATAAAATACAACAAAAATTACAGCGGCACGCAGGCCATAATAACCCAAAACAGAAATATGACTAAGTCAATCACATAAGTCAATCGCATTGATAATTTTCTTTTCGAAACCCTAACTAAGACGCGTCAATCATATTAACGATCTTACTGTTTTAATTACGTGTAAACCCTTATAGAAGCACCGATCGAACCGAGAGTTATCATTCAAAACCCAAAACAGAATCATCAATCGAATTGATAATCTGCTGTTCGAAATCCGAAACAGAATCAATCTGCCATTCGAAATCCGAAAACAGAATCATCAATCGAAGCCATAATCTGTCTGTTTTGAATATGCATAACTCTTACAGAATCATTATCGGTTGTTCATATCGATATAAACATAATCGTTTTTGATCATCACATCAAAAACGAAAACTTTATATCATATATAACAATCTCGAATCATAACGTCTCATGAAAACGAATTGAAAACATCAATCCGCTCTCACCAGATGAGATTCAAATAGGGTTTTACACATAGCGTATGTTTATATCTAATATAAACAGAATCGGTTTTGATCATCACATGACAAACGAAAACCGCCGTATACAAATCATCTCATGAAAACGATTTGAAAAACACCATTCTTCTCTCATCATATGAAATCCGAGTTGGGGTTTTTTTTGTGCATATCATGCCATACGAAAAACAGTAAACATATAATCACATAAGCATGATATAATCGATTTAAACGAAATCAACAAGTGGCTCTGATACCACTGTTAGGAAATCAACCGAGATCACTGCAAAAACGCGCAGCGGAAAACAAAACTTGATCTCTGATTTCCTACCAAGGATCCATGTTGTTCGTTTAATTCGACAAAAGAAAACAAAAAGTACCTCCGTAGATTCGAAATCTGCAGATGGAAAAAGGTGCGAAAATACGATCACCCTCTGTCGGTATCCACACGAACGCTTCCGCCCGGAGTGCTAGCTCTTCAAACGGCGCGGCTGAAGAATTCGGTTTTCACAAAAACGATTCTTGCCCTTTCGTTTTTTACTGGTTGTGTGGTGTACGAGATACACCATGCTCCGTACATATATATAGATATCAAATCCGATTCCTGATCGGATTGGTTAATACCTATCATAATCCGCATCAAATACGGATTCTGTTAGGATTAGATAACACCAATCAAAATCCATATCAGATATGGATTCTCCGTTATTATCCGATGATATAAATATATACAAAAACGAAATTAATAATAATAATAATAATTAATATCCAATATTAATATTATTAATATTAAAACGATAATGATAATAATAATAATAATTAATATCCAATATTAATATTATTAATATTATTAATCTCAGCCATACGCATTCTTGTGTGTGACCCGATAGGCCCATATTAATTGGCAGTTGATCAAATCTCTATTAAACCAACAAGTCGTAATTGGCCTCTAGCAAGGCATTACAACTACCCAATTAATACGAGTAAAGTCCAACTAGCCTAATAATAGTACACGCATTAATCCTTTTGTCACACGATATCTAGTTTGAACATAAGTCATGGTCAGCGTCATACTTATATAGTTCAAACATATGATTACTCGATCTCTAAGTAGACTGATAAAACAAATGATATTGATCACACTATCAGTTCATTTGAGCACGGCCATGCATTTCACAGTCTCACTAATCGAGGGGCCCAAAGATATCTCTCTCAAAAGAGAGGGACAAATTCTATCTTGATTGTTCAATATCCTCTACACAATTTCTATCACATTCAATCATGACCTTTATTATTATCCAGTTACGGATAACGTTTGATCATGTCAAAATATAATAGTCCTTATGTTGGAAACTATGACAATCTCAAGTCAAAGGATTAAAACATGACTATCATGAGATTTACTTATGACGCTAATCCATGTAGCAATCTCATGATGGGTCTATCCAATACACTGTTCTCTAACAAGTATCTATGAGATTGATTCGTATCACCATACACATAATCATCTCATGATTATCAAATCAATACTCATACTGATTATAAATTATTTTATCTCCATAACAATAATGAATCAGGGACATATATCAAAATTGTGTAACATACTAACCAACAATAATGATAATGAAACCTCTTTTATTAATAATAAATGCATAACATAAATATCCAAATCATGGCCTAGGGCACATACACTAACAGGTGAGGATGGACGTAAGGGCCCCAGGCAACTTTGTTGTTGCATCCGTGGCACGTGCATTGCATTTGGAGTGGGTTGAGATGTACGGGTCTCAGACGCTCGAGTGGAGTGGATCATGGTGTACGGGCCATGGGTACTCGGTCATGGTGGCATGGTGTACGGGCCATGGGCATCGGTTGTGATGGATCGTGGTGTACAGGCCACGGGCATTGGTCAGGGTGGATTGTAGTGTACGGGCTACAGGCATCCAGTCAATCCCGGGATCATGCATTGCATATAGGTCTAGGGGCATATTGCATGACATAATTCTTGTTGCGTGTGACATGTTGATTGAGCATGCATCACGTACTTGCGCATTTTATGTGGAGTGTTTTACTTACCGCATTTATTTTATCTTATGCTTGTTATAGCATGTTATGTGTTATGTGGTTATATCATTTCGGTATGTACGTATTGTATTTGTTTGAGGCGGTCATCTATTGGGTGATTTCTGTCACTCATCCCTACTTCCCAGGTGCGCCGGATGAGGACTACGAGCACATTTTTGTTGAGGACGGGTCGGACATAACAGAATGGGCCGGTTGAGAGCTGCAGCTAGGATAGGAGGGAACTCTGCAGTCGTTTTGCTCTTATTTATACTTTGAGGATTTTTCACAGACTTCTTTACTACTTTTGTTATCATAATTTTAATTCAGCAATGTAATGACGACTATTGGAGTTTACTTTATGTTATGGTTTACGTTTCCGCAAAAAATTTCTACGTCATTTTTGTGACAAGTAAGAGATTGATTCGACGCTTTGTATTCTCCTTAGTGAGATATAGCGGGTGCACTGTTCCCGATGATAGGGCTCGGGAGCAGGGCGCTACAGGTGGTATCAGAGCCAGGCTTCAGATCCGCCTCGGAAACGCAGGATTAATTAGAACACTTAGACATAAGTTACGATTTTACCCCTAATAAACGAAGTAGATTTAAGAAATGATCTTAGACCTAAGTTATGATCGGGTCATGGGAGGTGTGTGCCGATGGTGAGCTTTTCTTGTCTAAATATTCGATTTATCTGCGTTCCACCTTTCAACTTATTATTGACTAAGCTGATTTCGTCTCATGAACTTAGATTACAGAAGATGCCTCCACGATATGATCCAGCTGGTAATAATGGTGACGATCAGCAGGGTTAGGGGACCATTCCCCAGGTACTGGTAGACACGCTGGCCACTCTGACTACATTGGTGGCCCAGCAGCAGGTGCAGATGGCTCACTTGCAACAACAACAGGAGCAACTGCAGCAACAGCAGCAGCAACCACCACCATCATCACCACCACCACCACCCCCTAGGGGCTTCGCTTCTTTTACCGGGAGATGCAGCACTCCCGGGTATCGATGTTCAGGGGTACCACCCGACCAGAGGAGGCAGAGATTTGGCTCAAGAAAGTATCCGAGCAGTTGAGATTGTTAGAGGTTCCGGATGGCCTGAAGGTGGATGTGGTGGTACCATTCTTGGAGGGCGATGCAGAGCGATGGTGGCAGGGTGTGGTACGCAGACGCACTACGCCGCCGACATGGGCCCAGTTTAGGGAGGAGTACCAGAGGCACTACGTTCCTGAGAGTGCAATTCAGAGGAGGATGACAGAGTTTCAGCTCGTGACACAAGGGTCCATGACTGTTGATCAATATTCTGAGAAATTTCATGCACTCGGGAGATACATGCCGGCTGTCATGGACGACGAGAGGACAAAGATGTTGAAGTTCGAGACGGGTTTGAGCTCACGCATTCAGTCATTGATCATATGCGCCCAGTCTACCACTTTTGAGAGATTGTTGGAGGTGTGTCGTAAGGTCGAGGGTGACCTCGTGAGGGTTGCAGCGGCTGACAGGGTCAAGAGACCGCGAGAAGAGTTCCATTCAGGGAGATCAGGGAGATGGTTAAAGATTCCACGCCGACACCCGACCGGACGATTCTCTGGGCCACCACAGCAGGGGCAGGGATCGACGACTCGACCATTGATGATTTAGGGTCCTACAGCGACGGCAGCGCAACCACTCAGGGCGGTTGGACCGCCACCTCCGGTATGTGCACAGTGTGGTCGATCTCATACAGGACCATGTTGGAGAGCTCAGCAAGGTTGCTACAATTGTGGCAAACAGGGACATTACGCCAGGGACTGCCCTACACCAGCACAAGCCCCTCCGCCACAGAGTCAAATGCAGCAGAGAGGAAAAGGGAAGACCAACGCTCGGTGCATGTCATGACGGACGCTGAGCTACAGGAGGTCAGAGACGTAGTCACAGGTACTTTTAAATTTAAATCAATTACTCTTTTAAAATCTTAAATATATGTTCCTCTTTGTTTTGATGATTTGTGCTGCGTGTATAACCATGAACCTGTTAGGGGAGATATTAATTAACCAAGTCCCAACATACGTTCTATTCGATAGTGGCGCTAGCCACTCATTCGTCGCCAGGAGATTCGTCAAGAACTTAGGTATTCTACCGAAACAACTCAAGATCCCTTACCGTGTTCAAGCCACCGGCGATCAGGTGCTAGTATCCCATTATCAGTATAAGGACTGCCAGTTGGAGATCAATGAATTGAAATTCTCTGCAACCCTGATCCCAATCCAGATGCAGGATTTCGACATTATTCTGGGCATGGATTTCATGGCGAGATACAGTGCTACCATCGACTGCCGCAAGAGACAGGTCAGTGTGCAGACATTGGATAAGAGAGAGACCACCTTCTAGGGGGATGTCAAATTGAAGAAGTCATCCAGAAAAATCTATATTACCGTAGCACAGGCTTCTCGGGCATTGAAGAAAGGAACCGAGGGTTTTCTTGTGTATGCTCTAAATGTCAGTGCTGAGACGCCATCGATTGAGGACATTCCAGTGGTACGAGATTTTAAGGATGTCTTTCTCGACGAGTTACCAGGGTTACCACCGAGCAGAGAAGTGGAGTTCGAGATCGATCTCGTACCTGGAGCCAAGCCGATCTCGAAGACACCATATAGGATGGCACCAGCAGAGTTAAAAGAGCTTAAGGAGCAGTTGCAGGAGCTACTGGATAGAAAATTTATCAGGCCTAGTGTCTCGCCCTGGGGAGCACCAGTATTATTTGTGAAGAAGAAAGACGGTACTATGAGGCTATGTATTGATTATCATGAGCTGAATAAGATCACGATAAAGAATAAATACCCACTACCAAGGATCGATGACCTATTTGATCAATTGAAGGTAATGTCTTTAATAAATCATTGTGAATTCGGTTATTTTGTATATCAACTGGTGTACAACAAAAATGGCGTGCAGGGTGCCAGGGCATTCTCGAAGATTTATCTGCAATCAGGCTACCATCGGTTAAGGATTAAGGCAGAAGACATAGCAAAGACGGCGTTCCGCACTCGATATGGGCACTACGAGTTTCTTGTAATGCCCTTTGGACTGACGAATGCACCTGCGGCCTTCATGGATCTGATGAACACAGTATTCAGGGACCAGTTGGACCATTTTGTGGTAGTGTTCATCGACGACATCTTGGTGTATTTGCCTAATGAGGAGACTCATGCTGAACACTTGCGGGAGGTATTGGAGACTCTCAGGAACACGAAGTTGTACGCTAAGTTCAGTAAGTGCGAAATTCTGGTTGAAGAGTGTGACATTCTCGGGCCACGTAATTTCTGAGGAAGGTATTTTGGTTGACCAAAAGAAGATAGAGGTGATCACAGAATGACCTCAACCTACTAAGGTCACTGAGGTACGCAGCTTTCTTGGCCTTGCTGGTTATTATCGAAAGTTTGTGGAGGAATTTTCGAGGATCGCAGCACCACTCAGTCGATTGACTCAGAAAAAGTGTAAGTTTGTATGGACCTCCGAGTGTGAGAGAAGCTTTGCAGAGTTGAAGCGGAGGCTGATGACAGCACAGGTGTTGGCACAACCCTCCGGCACTGAAGGGTTCGTCATCTACAGCGATGCCTCGAAGAATGGGCTAGGTATATGCATATAAACTTTAAATTACCATTATGTACATATCAACTCTAGCCTAACATCTTCGTTGCAGGATGCGTATTGATGCAGGGTGATAGGGTTATTGCATATGCTTCGAGACAGTTGAAGAAATATGAACAAAATTACCCGACTCATGATCTGGAGCTAGCAGTGGTGGTGTTTGCACTAAAGATCTGGCGCCATTATCTATACGGTGTGAAGTGCGAAGTCTTTACCGATCATAAAAGCTTGAAGTATCTATTCACACAGAAGGAGTTGAATATGCGTCAGAGGAGATGGCTTGAGCTACTGAAGGACTACGACCTAACCATTAGCTATCACCCGGGGAAGGCAAACCGAGTTGCAGATGCCTTGAGTAGAAAATCTAATCACGCCAGACAGACACCATTGGAGAAAGAGATGCCAGAGTTTGATCTTGATGTTATGGATTCCACTGCTAATGTTCTGGCAGCCTTAGTTATTACACCATCTCTGATTGAGCGGATTAAGGAGGCACAGAAGGAGGATGTGATGCTCCGGGATATCCGAGAGAGGATGTTGACCAGTCTGATTGAGGGCTTCCAGATACAAGATGATGGCAGTATTTGGTACCAAAGGAGGTTGTGTGTCCCTGATAATGAGGATCTAATGATGGCAATATTTGGTACCATCGGCATGGCACCCTTTGAGGCGCTCTACGGACGTAAGTGCCGGTCCCCTGTTCATTGGGATGAGGTCGGTGAGCACATTATTACCGGCCCTGAATTGGTTGAGCATAATAAAGAGAAGGTGAAGTTGATACGAGATAGACTCAAGGTTGCTCAAGACAGAAGCAAGAGCTGGGCCGATTCGAAACGACGTCCCCTAGAGTTTGATGTGGGCGAGAAGGTTTACTTGAGGGTGTCGCCTACGAAGGGGGTTTCACGATTTGGTTTGAAGGGGAAGCTGAGGCCTCGTTACATTGGTCCATACGAGGTGCTCGAGAAGGTCAGTACCTTGGCCTACCGACTAGCATTACCCCCTTCTTTGGCTCAAGTGCATAGTGTATTTCATGTTTCTCCGTTGAGGAGATATGTACCGGATCCGAGCCATGTACTAGACGCACCAACATTGAGGATTCGACCAGACACGACGTATGAGGAGACCCCTATCAGGATCGAGGATCGCAAGGACCAGGTGTTGAGACATCGAGTCATCCCTTATGTCAAAGTGCAGTGGACCAATCATACAAAGCGCGAGGCGACTTGAGAGCTCGAGAGGCAGATGCGAGATAGGTACCCTCGACTCTTCGAATGAGGTACGTCAAGTTTCAAGGACGAAACTTCTTGTAAGATGGGTAGGATGTTATACCGTTAAAAAAATATATATCTATATATATAAATAATAAAATAATAATAATAATAATAATAATAATAATAATAATAATAATAATAATAATAATAATAATAATAATAATAATAATAATAATAATAATAATAATAATAATAATAATAATATGAGAGAGAGAATTATGGTGTGTGTGTGCCATGTGTGTAGATGGATAGGAGCTTAGGATAATATTAGTTTTGGAATTTAAAACCTAATCAAAATCTATTCCCTAATTCATCAAATTATATCCCCAAATCTCTCTTCCCAATCTCCTCTATTCCCATTATAAACGACTAAAACCCCTCCCCTCTTTCCCCTACACTCCAAATGGCAGAAACCCTAGCACAAAAGAAAAAAACGTGAGGTTAAGGGAAAGGAAGGAGAGAAAGGAGGCCAGTCACGTCACAACCAATTCAATCATCGTACGTATAAATTCTTCATTGAAAAGGTAGGTGCCTCTTCCCCTCTCAAATGGATACGATCCATGCATGCTTGGATGATATTTTATGTGATTCATTGCTCTTATTTGTTTTAGGTGTAGATTTGTACTTGTTTATATTTGAAAAAGCATGAGGTGAATGTTTCCTTGCTACTATGTGCTTGTATGTGTTTAAATTTGGTGGTAGGAGTGGATTGAATCCAACATAACTCTAAAAGAAATTGAAAAGTGGGCATTTTTATATTAGGAGCCCCTTAAAAATTTGTGTTTTGGCCTTAGAATAGGTCCCTATAGACTGGAAATAGGTGAAAATGGGGTTGGAAGAAAAAAACTGGTTGCAGCACTGGGGCGTGTGTCTCACGCGCCGCTTGAGGTGGCCGCGCGTGGCCCTCACGCGCGCGCGTTGGCTCCCACGCACTGCTGCTGGGAAATTAGCCAATTATTAAAAAAAGGTTTCGGGCTGGCCAGCTAGTCGCGTGCGGTCTGGGCCGACCCTTAACGGGCCAGCAGGCGGCGGGCTGCAGGACCAGGCCCAATAGTAATCCAAAAAAATGAGGCTGGCCGGTTAATGGACTGGGCCGGATGGCCAGCGGACCGGGCTGTGATCTGGCCGGCCAAATTTACAGAATATATAAAAAAAAAGGGGGCTGATTCGCGGGCCGGGCTGGAGCGAAGTGCCAGGCCGGACAGGTTGAGTTGGTAGGAGCTGTCCCGGTTGGAAAATAAAATAAAAAAATTTAAGTAATTATATTAATTCTGGAAATTTAGAAATAGTGAACTAAAGAATTTAAATCCCAGAAAAATAAAATTAAATACCAGAAAATTCTAAATAAATTCCAAAAAATATAAAATGTTAAAATTAAATTATTTCCACATATTTTATGAATTTTTGTAAATGTAAGTAATTAAAAATAATTAGTAATAAATAGAATTAAATAAGAGAAAAATAGGAAAAATTAGTGGAAAATTCTAGAAAATTTATACAATCTAAGGAAAAATTAAGGTAATGATAAATAACAACTTTCCAATACTCGTAAAATTTACACAACCAAATATTGAGTGCCGGAATTGGTGAGGATGGGCGTACAGGCCCCAGGCGACTATGTTGTTGCATCCATGGCACGTGCATTGCATTTGGAGTGGGTTGAGATGTACGGGTCTCAGACGCTTGAGTAGAGTGGATCATGGTGTACGGGCCATGGGTACTCGGTCATGGTGGATCATGGTGTACGGGCCATGGGCATCGGTTGTGGTGGATCGTGGTGTACGGGCCACGGGCATCGGTCAGGGTGGATTGTAGTGTACGTGCTACAGGCATCCAGTCAATCCCGGGATCATGCATTGCATATAGGTGTAGGGGCATATTGCATGACATAATTCTTGTTGCGTGTGACACGTTGATTGAGCATGCATCACGTACTTGCACATTTTATGTGGAGTGTTTTACTTACCACATTTATTTTATCTTATGCTTGTTATAGCATGTTATGTGTTATGTGGTTATATCATTTCAGTATGTACGTGTTGTATTTGTTTGAGGAGGGCATCTACTGGTGATTTCTGTCACTCATCCCTACTTCCCAGGTGCGCCGGATGAGGACTACGAGAACATTTTTGTTGAGGACGGGTCGGACATAGCAGAATGGGCCGGTTGAGAGCTGCAGCTAGGATAGGAGGGAACTCTGCAGCCGTTTTGCTCTTATTTATACTTTGAGGATTTGTCACAGACTTCTTTACTACTTTTGTTATCAGAATTTTAATTCAGCAATGTAATGATGACTATTGGAGTTTACTTTATGTTATGGTTTACGTTTCCGCGAAAAATGTCTACGTCATTTTTGTGACAAGTAAGAGATTGATTCGACGCTTTGTATTCTCCTTAGTGAGATACGGTGGGTGCACTGTTCCCGATGACAGGGCTCGGGAGCGGGGCGCTACACCAGGTCCTGTTGCAACGGGTCAGATCTTATCAGCTGGAGTGAAGTTTCTTTGAGTTCAAACTCTCCATGTTGATAAGATAAGCTAACGTTACAAAGTTGTTCAGATTTAACCGGCCGAGCTAACCTGAATTTGTTATGATCTGATGACACAGATTGAACACTTGTTTGATCTCACGCCTGAGGGTAGACATGATGCTTTTATCTGATCCAAGGGTTCAGGTCGAGCTGGTATCTGATCCTATAGCTGAGATTGAACTGACTATAACAAACTGACCGCAGAATCCTCTAAGACAGTGGTCGTGGTGACCTCTTTGCACACATTTAGAACAATTCCTAAGTTCTTCTCCTTCTCTGCAATCTCCTTCGCTTCATATTCATTCACTCCTTCATATACACTTCTGCATCAGCATACCGAGAAGTTCAGGACATCTTAATAGGTTCGTAGAGTTCAACGCAGCAGTGCCCCTCGCCTGGCCTGACTTTCGTTATATCTTAGGAGATGATTGCTCCATTCGGTTGGGCATAGTATATCTGTAGCGCCCCGCTCCCGAGCCCTAGCATCGGAAACAGTGCATCCGCCGTATCTCACTAAGGAGAATACAAGGCGTCGATACAAATCAACTACACGTCATCATAATAACGCAAATTGATGTCAGCGGAAGTCATTGCTAATATCCTCGATAAAATGATCATCATCATTAATACAATGTCTAAGAATTTCTAATCAATACAATAGTCAAATGTATGTAAACACTAATCTCGAAAATACATAACCTCGAATATCGAAATAACTGTCTCACCAACCCCGAAAGTCATGTCTGAATATCCTAGGTCTCGATATCTACCGTCTCGATCTTCCACAGTATACTAACTCCTGTGTAAGCATACCCTAATTCCTCATACCTGCAAAACTGGTGAGTGGTGGTGTGAGCCAAAATCAACGGGCTCAGTAAGCAGCCTACTTATACTTGTTATAGGAATCATACATGCAGAAGTAAATACAAATAACATTTACAGTTAACATACATGTCCTTAGCCCATAATAATTTCACTCGATTATCTTTAACAGTTAAGACTTCGAAAATAAATACAAAATAAATAGCTCATCAGCCCAATCTACCTTACCGTGATGCATGCTCTTCTCAAGTATGACATACACAACAAACAAATAATCACATAAACAAGGAAAAAGACAATGTATACCAACGAAGTAGATAAGCCGCAGAAAGTAAGTCACTCCATATAATAATGCGCAACTTCATGATGCATGTCCTATTATGCATGTCACACGCAACGAAGTCATGTCACATGGAATGCCGATATCTCCACCATGCAATGCATGAACCCGGGTCCTAACTGAGTGGTTGTAGGTCGTACACCCCACAGTCACCATACTGAGTGTGCGTGGCCGCGCCACCGCACACCATACTGAGTGTCGTGGCCTCGCCACCGTACACCATCCTGAGCGTCCGTGACCCGTACGTCATGACCCGCCATCATGCAATGCCCGTGCCATGAATGCAAACAACACAATCGTCTGAGGCCCCTAGCCCATCCTCACCATCCTCCGGCACTCGAATCTAGGTTCACTTATTTCTGGAGTTTATTCCTTATTTTCTGATTTATATTTCCTATAATTATTACTATTAATTAAATTGCATTTATATCATGTTCTGGGTCGAGGCCTGTCACCGCAACCGGCCCGTTGGTCATTCGGTCCGGTCCGACGACCTGCCTAGCCCGACTCTCTTTTCTTTCATCTCATTTTCATTTTCATTCTCATTTCTGTTCTTCTCATCTTTCTTTAATCTGGTACATCCACACTCATGCATACGAACAGTTCACATGTATCACATATGCACACAATTCACATATAGAGAAAATCCAGTTACAGATATGCAACAAATAACACACCGATGCATGATAACATAACGAGCACAAATAGACCATTTACCTCTGATGCATGATAATATAACGAGCATAGGTAGACCACTTACCTCGAATCGGTCACTTAGCTTTCTTACTCTATGCTCGAACGTGAAGAAGGCTATCATAATATAACCATAAAAGTCCTTGCTTCTACATGTCCAACTTATCTTCTGGCATCTCCAAAACTTGAACCTGTAAGTTAATTATTTGTTTATTAACTTGTCTCTTCAACTTCACATTTACACCACAAATTCCTTCTTCTTTGAATTACTATTATTCTTTCACTACAATTATCCGAACATTTTATATATTACTCTAAAAACAGTGTATATAGTTACATATATTTTAAACAAACATTCAACCTAGTCATTAAAAGAAAATTAATGCCATACACGACTCGGCACAGAAGCAACAAACAAATATTACACTTTCTTACATAATTATGAATTTACTAGCATCTCTTGTTATTATTCCTTACCTAAGCACACAAAATCATAGTGGTAAACAAAATTTAACTTCTCACCTGCACAATCAACACATGCATAAAAGAACTCACAACATATCTCTTTTTTTTCCAACTCAAAGCAAACACGCATTCAATTATATATATATATATATATATATATATATATATATATATATGATAAAATAACACCAAAATTTCAACTACCACTAGAAAGTACATCGGCTGCTACTTCTGAAATTTAGAAAAATTGGTTTGCTCGCTTATAGCAATCCACGCACATACATAAGAATTAGAATTATGTACATTCAAGCATACATATATGTTTGCATAATTATAATACATCTCTTACAGCCACAACAGTGGCAGTGCTTTCGTTTTCTTTTTTGTTTTTTTTTTAATTTTTGTTCATGGGCCGCTGGCCCCTTTTTTTATATTAAGAAAATTGAAGATATAGACACCAATTGTTACATCTCGGCAGCAAGAATGTACAGGCTAGACTAAAGTAATCCTAATTCCCAAGAATATTAGACTAACAAATTCACTGCCTAATATACCCACCGAAAACCAACAAAGCAGCAAAACGTGTATACAAATGATTACCAGACACACCCGACTTATGTATCCATGTATTATATCATATGAGTACATTTAACAAACATATATACACGGATTCAGAGGGCAGCCTTCCGCCGAAATCAAGAAAGAAAAGTAATTCACATGTATGTCCATTTTCTTCTACAAAAATCAGTAGGCATACGCATGTACATACACATATACTCGAACATTTATGAAGGCAAACGTAATCATACATGATCCAAGAATCGTACCTAAATACTTATATGTTTTTTTTACAAGAACATAATAAATATGATTAGATTACTTACACGATGGATTATACTATACCGTACAACTGAATTGGGATTGGTTGAATCAAAAAAAAAAAGAATGATTAGATTACTTACACGATAGATTATACTATACCGTACAACTGAATGGGATTGGTTGAATCAAAAAAAAGAACTTCTTCCTTCTCCTTTTTAGGCTCTCGGGTGCAGAGTGTTTGGCAAGGGAGAGATTTTTTTGTTGTTGTGTGTACTCGGCAGGAGAAGCCATGGTGAGGGGAAAACAGATTTTGTTTTTATAGAAGGTGAAAATGGATGAAGTGGGGGAGAAAATGTGGGAGATAATCTTGGCAACAATTTTGGGATGAGATAATGGGTTAGTCAACCCCGAAACGGTTACTTCTTTTATTTCTTTTAAGTTATACATTTTAATTAAAGCCCTTTTTTTTCAATACATCCGGACATAACAATATCGGAGCAATACGTCTTAAGGACAGAGTCCTGGACTCACCTCGGATCTCTGCTCAGCTAAGTTGTTAATGTTATTGCCGAGCAGAGCTCTGCTTTGTGCTGAGCCCAGCTCACCGTGGGATATCGCAGCACTGTTGTTGTACACTGTTGATTGTGCTGAGCTCTGCTGATCGAAGGATAGCGCAGTTCTATTAAGTACAGTATTGCCGAGCTGAGCTCTGCTGTTTGGCTGAAAAGGTTCGTTGTTCTGCTGCACTGCCGTGCTGAGCTCTGCTTTGTGTTGAGCTTGGCTGAAGCGGTTGAAAGCTCAACTTTTGTAGTTGTGCTGAGGTGATGGAGGTCGACAGGTCGGTCATCAGCCCAGAACGCAAATACAATTGCGCTGACTGGATTGATCTTGCCTATCTGATCAATCTGACTTGAGTTCAGCTTGGCTAGAAGGCTGATAGCACAGAACCACTGTTCAGAAGTATTATTCAGTTTAGGTCGGCAGGTTGGCGTGTTCAGAACGCAAACTCAATTGCGTTATCTGAACTGTCTTGACTTTGCAGATCAATCCAGCCTACCCTGAGCTTGGTAGGTCGGCCACTGCTTTGTTTCAGAAGCAAACAGTACAAAAGTCAATCTGACTTGAATTATTCCCAACAGGTACCAATATTTTTGCGAAGAAATAGCATGCATGCCATGTGGTCCTAGAGATTTACGACTGGGCAAAGATTTCAAAGCAGCTAGAACCTGTTCATGTGTAAAAAGTCTATCAAGCATCTGATGATAACTTTGCAAATGCCAAGGAAGAAAGATCAGGCATAGTTGTAGTACCTGCATTAAAAAACTGCCGAAAGTATGAGCACACTACTTCTGAAATATGTCCCTCTTCTTCATGTCGTACTCCATTATCATCAATCATGAAGTATTTCAGTTTCTCCTTAAAGAAGCTTTGTGATGGAAATTCAACACAACACTATGTGGTATCCAATCCGAAACAGCTGCGTTGTCTGCAGAATTCACTTTGCAGATCCTCCACATGATCAATATCCGCCTGCAATTTATATTGCTCTGCCACATCATATGCCGGATCAGAGAGTAAGGCATTCAATTGCCTCTCTTTCTCCTCAAGTCTACTGAGTAGACCACCAAATATTTGACGACTCAAATTTTGAAGCTGATCCTGAGTACTTCGATTCCAGAAGCAATAGCTTTGGGAGAAGATGGGATAGTTCTACTCCAAGTATTTGTGACTAATTTTGCAGCTTCCTCCTCCCTTAGCCAAAGCAGATCGAACCTGGGAACATGATGCCAGTGTTGATTGAACAAAGCTGATGTTTCAGTTACAAGAATAGGTAAAATGGTCACGCCGATTAGCCACCAAATGTTGCACTGTCATATTCGGAAAGAAAGAACATTCAGCGTTCGCAACTGCCATATCTATGCGCTCCTTGATAACCCTTGTAGGCCTACCATTGTACCAAGTGAATTTTGGTCCAACATAACCAAGATCATGGAGACCGCACTCTGATAAGACATGGCAAAAGGCATTAATGTGCCCCCAAGGTCTCTCTGACATACCTAATTTTTCGTGTATATGTAGGTCCTGGAGCAACTGTTTAGGTCACGGGTTCAAGATGCGAAAACAGTCTCTTGTACAAATTGTAAGGTAAAATTGCGTACATCAAATTGCGAAGCAATCCGTCCTCTCTCCGAACCCTACGCAAACGCAAGAGTCTAGTAGACCGGAAACGTCCTTTTTATGTAAAATCTCATTAAAATTGCCAAGACATAAGCAAGGCAACTGCATTTGCTGATTGTGACGCTTTAACAAAATCCATGAACTATGTCTTAGAGCCGAATCAAAACGGCCATAAAAGCTGGTGAGACCCCATTGATTAATCGCATTAGTCTCTACTTTCTAGACATAGACATTCTACTGTCTAGACACTTTAAATTTTCTGATATACACTCATAAGCCATTTTGTTAGCTTGTGTGATATGACTATTGTATGGATTTTATCTCTTTTGATACTTTGATTCTGCTAGTTAATATATTCACATTTTAACAAAAAAAAAAATATGCCCAATAGAATAACTACGCAATGAAACATGAATATTATCATCCCACAATAGTGCTAAATCACCGCTAGCACGCACACTATCAACATACACACCATTACTAAATTTAAGCATGTTACGAATGCTATTCATACAAAGAGTAATAGCACCGGAAGTTAATTTCACTTTAATGTTAACCGTAATATCCAAACAAGACGCGAAGCCATTAAGATCAATCCAAGATCTAATCAAGTGCTGTCAATGATATAATAAGAAATGCTCGCATAACAATTGAAGGAACGTAATTGCTAACACTATCACACAATCAAGATCGGAATCATACTAAATCATCAAAAACACAATGCCAAAATTAAACCGAAAACGTACCTGGAACTATAAGTGCGGTTGTTGTCGTTGCCGAATTAGATCATTCAGAACTTCAGATCAAACTATTGTTTTCCTATCTAATGGAACAGAAAAAGTAAAGACTAAACTTGTGTTTTAGGACCATAATCCCCATATTTATAATATCTAATATTGTCGATCATAATCACTAGATATAAAACTTTTGATATTTACACTTTAAAGATCCATACTTTACGAGATATTCAGAATCTAACAAAAACCAAATAAAGACTTTTATTTGGATTCATTAATAACGAACAATAATTAATTAAATATACGTAGATTAGATTGTTATTATTAAGTAATAACCCATCAGAGTCATCATAATTATGCGAAAAATTGATGGAAAATTGTTCATGAAGGGCCCGCATGTGTTTTGTTGATTTTCCTCAAGAAAGCTTGGAGTGTGAGTGGTATCGCCCTTGGTTGTTTCGCCAATAAATTTCAGCCTCGAGAGCGATGAGACTGTTATGCCGTGGAAAATAAAATAAAATAAATAAAAGTAAAACAAAAGAGAGTAAGGGATTTTTCAAAATTTTTAAATCTTATCTTAATTCATTAAATTAACCCCATCACTCCCTATAATCTCTCCCTCTCATTTCAATCCCATTTACCCTAATTTTCCCCTCCTTTCTTTTCACACGGCAGCCACCCCTCCCTCTCTCTCTTCCACTCAATTTTCGGCCAAAAGGAAAAGAGAAAAGAAGGATCTTTGATCCAAGGTTCAAGAGAAGGAAGATCATACCGCCAACGCCATCACACTCTCGTAAATCAATCAACTTTTGCTAGGATCGAGGTAGGTGCATACCATTTATTCCCTCAAAACGGTATGAAGTCGTGCATAGTCAAAATGGTATTTTACGTGTTGTTGTTGTTTAATTATGGTACAATCGTGATCTTGATTATGTGCTCCAACGTGGTTATTTTCCTTTATGTGTTTCTTGATGTCAACGTGATCTCGTCGATGTATCTTTCGTTGAGGTGATAGGGTATTGATTGGGTTGTATGGGGTTGTTGAATGGATTGCAGGAAAATTCAGAATGAGTTTTCTGAATTACGGGGACATCGATCGATCGATGTCCAGTGGCTGAGGGTTCGACGTGCCTCAGATGGACGTCGATCGATCGACGTCCAGAAGGTGAGGGTTCGATGTACCTTAGAAGTACATCGATCGATCGACGTCAACTGAGTGAGGGTTCGATGTGTCTCAGTTGGACGTCGATCGATCGACGTCAGGGGATGACATCCAACCGTTTTCTTTCCCTTTCTCTTGCATTCATGGCACGTGTATTTGCATGAGGTATACTGCGTCTATAGGGCGTGGGTACCGAGATGACTTACCGTGTCTATAGGGCACCGGGGTCATGAGACATACTGCGTCTACAGGGCGTGGGTGTCCAAACGGTAAGTGGTGGCTAGTGACCATGATGCCGGAGTTGCATGAGGTATACTGCGTCTATAGGGCGTGGGTATCGGGATGACTTACCGTGTCTATAGGGCACCGGGGTCATGAGACATACTGCGTCTATAGGGCGTGGATGTCAAAACAGCAAGTGGTGGCTAGAGACCAATATGCTGGATATAGGACCCGGGAACATGCATTGCATATAGGTCTAGGGGCATACTGTGTGACCTGATTCTCGTTGCGCGTGACACGTTATTTGAGCATGCATCACGTACTTGCGCATGCATCTTCTGTGGTTTGTTTACTTTTCGTATAAGTTGTATCATGCTGTGTTATGTGCTACGTGCTGGTATCAGTTTGTGTATGTAAGTTTTGTATTGTTTTGAGAGGCACCTACTGGGTGATTATCATCACTCACCCCTACTATTCCATATGTAGCCGAGACGGAGTATGATTATATCTACGTTGAGGACGAGTCCGACACCGTGGAATGGGCTGAGTGACTCGGAGGAGTGCGCGCAGCGAGGATGGAGACGGGATTCTTATGATGTTATTGGGATGACACAGACATTTTAATATTCAGTATTACTTTTGAAAACACTTTCGTGCTTTTAAATTTAGACATTTGACCTTGACTTGTAAGGCCCGGTCAGCCTAGATTTTCTGTCGTTATTTTCTTGAAGTTCATTAATTTCAAATTAGTATTGTGACTTATCGTTTCCGCACAAAGAAAAGGAAAACTTTTCTATGTCAGCACTGACGCGTAGCAGGTTGATGTGACGCCTTGTATTCTCCTGAGTGAGATACGGCGGGTGCACCGTTACCGAGGATGGAACTCGGGAGCGGGGTGGAACAGAGACAATGCCATCTTGTTCAGGTTTGAGAGAAGCAACTGTTGTACTGAAACTCCTTTGTCCTGCGGACTCCAAGCCCTTTAGTCAATCCTTAGCAACATGTCCCCAATTGATTACAGTGGAAATAGCGAACCGCATGACCATTGTACTCTATTAGCTACCAAAACTCCTGGATCCCGTTTAGGCAAATGCTTCGTTATGTAAACGGTGAACCCAAATATAACTAATTAATTTTGGGTTTATATATTTTATCTAATTTGTCTGCCTATCACCTTTATAGAATAAGAAAACCCAATCGGCTCCGGCGATTTCGGTCCCATTTATTTCAACAATCGATACTGCCACTGCAGGTGGAAATTTCCGGCGAAACCTTCACAGCCGGCATAGATGATTCTCTTGTAGAGATGAGTACGGAGGAAATTGATCAAATTAATCGAAGTGTCAAGAAGTATAAACCCCAGCAGACAGAGATCCACCATCACCCTATAACCAACCTATGCAATCTGGACAAGCGTGGGCCGACTTGCTGCGAAATTCTGCCCCTGTTGATCCATATGATCGCTATGGCCTCTACACTGGTGTGGGAGAAGAAGATGATGCCGACTTGTATGATAATATGCAGAAGGAGAATACCACAACAGATAAGTGCGGCATTGGTCTTGGACGAGTAGCCATTGACATCTCAGTAGATGAGTGCACAAAACCATGGCTTCCTTGGCGTCGGGCATTGGTAGTAAAGCTCTTGGGACAGAATATTTCCTAACGTGTCCTCTCACAGAGCCTATCGGATATGTGGGCACAAAATCGCCGCTAGACATCGTGGACAAAGAGGATGATTTTACGTGGTCAGATTCTTTACCAAAGAGGATTATAAATATGTTCTTGAAAATGGTCCCTGGATAATCCAGGGACACTACCTAACCGTCTCCAAATTTCGCCATGGATTCTTGTATTCAAGTGATAAGATATCGGCCACCCTAGTTTGGGTACGAATTCCTCATTTACCTCTTAAGTTTTTCAACGAAGATGTCTTAATGCAGATTGGTAATCAATTGGGCAAGGCGGCTAAGATTGATATACAGACCATGACTGTCTCTAGAGGTAAATATACACGAATTTATGTTCAAATCGACCTTCAAAAGCCGTTAATATCAGGGGCTGTCTTGAATGACTTCCATTTCAAAGTTGAGTGTGAACGTTTGCACTAAATATGTTTTTCATGTGGAAATTATGTTAATCGTTTTAGAGAAATGCCCATTGCTGTGTCAAAAGGAACTTGCTCACGACAATGCTCAGCCTCCGGTTGTCCCAGGTCCGAAAATACCAGCCGACGCTTTTGGCCCTCCAATCATCCAAAGTGCACGGCGTGAAGTGGCGCCCCTCCATGAGTCTCATGATGTTGGCAATACACACAATGGTAAAAATTCGGGAGATGCCCCTAAGGATTCCTACTAAGATGTACGGACTAACGTTAGGGTAATATCTGCAGAAACCCGGTTTGCACCCCTTGCTGATGAAACCACGGAAGATACAACGGAAGTGCTACCCTCCAAGCTATTAGAGATTCAAGTCCTCCTGTAAGTTTCTGCACGTCGACAAAGGACCAAGTGATTAAAACTCGGGGAACGTAAAGCAAAGGGTATTCAGGTGAAGGACACATCTAAGGTCAGAATTCAGGCATTTCGCGTTTCCGCCAGTGCTTCAACGAGCAGCACCGTGCGTAAAGGTCAGCAACACGCACAACCTACTATATAACAATTTGGCAAAACCTCTACATGATATGACAAATGTCAACCCAATGAATGTTGAACCTGTGGACAGTGTGGGGACAATATTAAACCCACATGTCACTGTAGCTAAACCGTATTCAGAAGTTGGTGATCAAACGAAATATATGCCGCCAGATTAAGCCAAAGAACCGTTGATGGCAATTGATAACATACAGATGGTTGAATGTGATGCATCCACTATGGATTTCAGTACCCGTCAATTACTTGACCAAGAAGAAGGCCACGTAATAATGTTGTAATTTTATTATTATAATGAAAGTCCTCTCCTAGAACTGTCGAGATGCGGGCTCACCTAATACAGCATGTGGAATTATTCGTTTAGTTCATGACCTTATGCCGAATATACTCTTTTTGATGGAGACAAGAGTCTCTAGCTCAAGCGTCGTACACATTTTACTCATATTGCAGCAGTTGAGGCCTACGGATTTGCAGGTGGACTTTGATGTTTATGGGATGGCTCATCTATTAGTATCAAGATTCTATCTTATACCGTGCAAATTCTTATTGTTGGCTCTTGATGGGCAGTCAATATCATGGGTATTGTTTCTAGTTTAGGCGTCTCCGACAGATGTCATCCGGGACATATTTTGTGACTATGTTGAGGATATGCATGGATACATTGGTATTCCACGGCTACTATTTGGTGATTTCAATCAAGTACTACGTCAAGAAGATAAGAGAGGAGGCCGAGTCATGCGTGGACATAGTGCAAAAATAATGAAAGACATGGTTGATAAATGTTCTTTGATGGAAATTGAATTTTCATGACCAAGATATACATAGTCTAATGGGCAATATGGATATCTACTTATTGAGTAACGATTAGATCAAGCTTGGGCTAATGTGGACTGACATATGCGTTTTCATACAGCCACACTGCATCATTTATCCCGCATACATTCGGATCATAGTCCACTTTTTATTGTCTACGGAGGCAACTTCATTTACACAACAACGGTCCTTTAAATTCCAAGCGTGCTGGATGGATCGTGAGTTATTTACACCCTTTATGCAAACTGCTTGGCAAGATTATGCAGATGATTTCCCTAAAACCGTCCAGGCCTTTGATGAACGAATGGAGAAATGGAGTAAGGATGTGTTTGGGTGCATAGCTCCGAGAAGGAAAAGATGCTTGGCGCAACTAGAAAGCATTCAGCGTGCTTTTGATCGACGGCCGTTCATATTTTTGTCAAAGCTCAATAATGAATTAACGGCGGAATATCATGAAATTTTAAAGCAGGAAAAGATACATTATATATATATATATATATATATATATATACACACACACATATATATTCTTCTATAATCCATTATTTTATACAACCTTCTTCATAATTTCTTCCGTAAATATTCTCATACAATTATGTTCATATGGTATTAGAGGACCCACCTAGTACATGACAATATTCGTCAAATGTTGTCCCTAAATCTAGTTTGTTAAGATATAGTGTGTCGAACAAATCTCCAGATATTTGTAAATGACTCCAAACATAATATAGATGTAGATACTGAAGAGCGATAGATATCTCGAATGTACATATTTGGTTTTACTTGGACGTAATAAAAAGTTCCATTTCCCTGCCAAAAAAAATATGTCTGCCTATGTTTGTACCAATCAGACTGGCGCATTTTCAACTAAGAAATACACATAAAACCTCCTCAGTCCCCAAATTTCTGAGGAAAAAACTCTCATGTCCCTCTTATCCACTCCACGTCTTGCCACTCGGAGCCCTGACGGAATTGCTTAAGCTAAAACAACGTTGTTCTGACCCCAAATAAAATATGCAGCCTGCCCCGTTTCCACTTTGAAAGATGATTCCACTTCCTTTTCCAAGCACACCAAAAATCAAACCCCCCCCCACCCCCCACCCCAATTCCAAAAAAAAGAAAAAGAAAAAGAAAACCAACCAAATACTTAGAGAATCTGATTTCAGCAGAAAAAAGTACGACACGATTTAAACATCAAGTTCATATTGTGCCAAAGACGCCCTAAAAATGCTTGGTACCAGGTGGACTTGAACCTGTCCAGAGGACTGGCATGATAACCACATAAATAAACACAAAGCTAGCCAATGTTTCATCGAAGATATTCAATCATCAAACAGGTGCTTCATCGGCACATAAAACTCAAAATAAATGATGGATTGCATGTTCTTATCTGAGAACTTCAATCTTAACAAAATATGAACACCCCTTCAGAGTTTATGCGTAGTCAACATAGCATTTTCTGACAAGGACACATCAATGTCAATGATTACATACAAAAACTATCAGCAGCCAAGTGCTCCTGTTAATCCACGGTACTAACATTTTCCGCAAGAAAGGCCAGTTGTGAATAAATGGCCAGGCACAAATAATGCTATACACAAAAAACATTAGATCTTCTGCATCAAAACCATCCCAAAATACTCAAAGCTTCTTGATGTATCTACTTTGCACGAGACTTTTTGGGGGTAGATGAGGGGCTTGAGGTCTCTTTAAATGCAGATGGACAAAAATCACTCACGGTGCATGTCCCACAGCGAGGCCTTAAAGGAGTACATATAGTCTGCCCAAAACCAACCTGAAGGTATTCCAAGGTAAGCTTAATCTGTCAAGTAAAACAATTTTTTTCTATGCATCCGATATCAAAGTTAAAGCATTTCATCAACTATGTATGAGGTTTGCAACTTGAGGAGGTAGACCTTAGTTTTACAGCAAGAACGGTACTCATAATTTTGTCCAATTGCTAAACAACTATATGCTGCATCATGGGTGTACGTGACAGCATAAGACCGACAATGCCAATGAGGCTACCCCAACCACTTTGGTAACATCACTTCTGGGTGCTTCATGTCATGTTCGCACATAAGAAGATGATTAAGATGATGAATCATGACCCACTAATACGCTAACTTGAAAGCATATTTTCTGGGTTAGAAAAAGAAAACGGAAAAAAGTTCGTTTATATAACAGTGCAATGCATGATTAAGATTGTCAGTTTATGAAACAATGTAAAGCAAATCGACATAATTTAAGATGCATTTACGCATATAAGAGCCCCTTACCAGCATCGGATTAATTGGATCCCATTCTTCTTTCGGAAGCCAGAGCTGCAAAGACTTTCTTGTCTCCTCAGGCGATGAAGTTTTCTCATGACATATAGAGCATTAGTTAGACACAAATCTCACTCGAGACTACTTCAGGTTGTTTTCTATTGAAGGTAGAGCATTAGCTAGACGTAAATCTTAGTCGAGACTATCTGAGTTTGCTGGGACTGCTTTACATAACACCTTTCCAATAGACTTATAAAGAATTCGAACTCAAAAACCTTATTTTTAGGCTAGGGGAAAACTCGAATTCAAGCTCAAGCTAGTATGAAAGAAATCTAGCTGACCTTGAAACCAGTAATATTTGCTAGAATTCAACCCATTCACGGACCTACTTTTTATCAGTCTTTTTTCTATTCCTTTTTTAGTTTCCCGTTTGAAGTCAAGTATAGATGAATGCAGGATTGGTTCCTATATATTTTTTACAGGACAATTTCCACCTGTAGAAGGAACCTAATCTTCCAAACTAAAAACACAAGTAACAAGATAAAAACCAACCTGCTTTCCGCCAGGACGTGATACCCATCCAAGCCGATTACTGATCCGATGCACGTGTGTATCGACACAAATGCCTTGAACGCTATTCCATCCAACATTCATAACCTAAAAGACAGGAATGACCTGGAGAACATCAAAGCAAGTGGAAAATGAAATCAATTTAGGGGAAGTGCAGCACTAACCAAATGAGCCATTTTGGGACCGATCCCGGGAAGAAGAAGCAAACCCTCCAGTGTACTAGGAATGTCTCCAGAGTACTTTTCTAGACATATTTTTGCAATTTTTTTCAAGTTGGAAGCCTTTCTGGTGTAGAACCCAACCTGTCAATCACAAACTTGTATCAATTTCCTGCCCTGTAAACTTGACTACAATAGTATATCCACTTTCATATACTATGATAAATAAACATTTGTTCTCTCCTGTCAGTCAGTTTTAACCATATTGGTTTTTATGCCCAACACTGAACACTAAACTATAATAAGACCATAACATGCAGTAAACATGCAACCAAAATTACGTACTGGGTAAATTAATCCCTTAATGGTAGCTTCGCTGGCTTGGTCAATAGCATCTGGAGCCAGCAGACCATTTTGAAGGAGCCGTTGAACAGCACCTGCATGATGGCAAAGTTTCAGAAATGTGATGTCATATTGAACACCCAGAGAAAGGGAAAAAATTCCAGAAGTATGAATGTGAGTAGAGTATGTAATGTCATCAAGATCTTCTATTTCACAGCATGAGAGAAATGCCATATGGAATTTTCAATTATCATTGCTTGGGTGCATATATTGGCACATAATAGTCAATTTCAACTAAGCTAAATATCTCTAAAGATTACAAGTAATTTACTTTTTGGATGAAAAATATCTGAAGTGGTCTCACACTATTCTAGACAGGCCCAATTATGAACTCAGATTGCGACAAACTTCTGGCTTCTATCAGGAAAAAGTGACATAAGACAATCATCAGAACTTATGCATAATGAAGACACTTTTTGAACAAAATATAGAGAACAAGTTCTCGAAGTCGAAACTCAAGTGGAAGAGAAAACAGCAGAAGATGAAATAAATAAAGAAAAACAATACACGTATGGGTAATTTGTAAAGAAACTTTTATAGAAAGAAGTGTCACACACGTGTAGCCAATGCGATAGGAAATTTTATTACACTAATTGGTTAAAAAAATTTAAGCTTGAAAAGAAAAAAGATGTCCCTTATGCAAATGCAAGTGCTTTGATTGAGGGGAGGACAACAATATCACAGCGATCAAAACTTGCCATGAGTAACATGATCTTTAGTCTGACTTGACAAGAGTGAGGATACCAGGACAGCAAACCGTCTTTCCTGAAAAAGAGCAACATCAAATTCATAACCACTACTGACAGTCTGGTTTCTGAAATCACACTTGCATGTATATATTTGCAACTTGACTAAGGAGAAAATTTAGACAGAAGTTGATATGACAAGTAAAATAGACAAGTTTATAATCCTCGACTCAACATTATCCACGATAGTCAATTCCTTGACTAAAAGAAAAAGGGAAAGAACCAGGTGGAATCAATAACCTTTTTGTGCATTTGAGGAAAAGCGATGGGCAAAATTATAAAGTTAAAACATGCTTGAAAATAACCCAAAAAATAGCAGAGGATGTGCAGGCTATCTAAAAGAGTCATGCACAAATTGAAAATTCAAGACGGTATCTTCAATATTTGCACATGAAATTAGTTGAAAATAACCCAAAAAATAGCAGAGGGTGTGCAGGCTATCTAAAAGAGTCTTGCACAAATTGAAAATTCAAGACGGTATCTTCAATATTTGCACATGAAATTAGAATCCTGGGGCATACTGGCAACAATATCAAAAGCACTGCTTGAACACATTTCCTGATTTCCACATTAGACCTCTGCTGGAGGGTACCTTGGGAGGAAGTGAATTGCCTGCTCTTTCACACCCCATGGAATCTACTGGTGCATCTTCAGAAGTTCGCATCTTGCGTATTCCTTCAAGGACCTTTTCCCAGTTATCAGGTGGTTGAACTGCAGGAAAACAAAGTGCAAAAGTGGCGCTTCCTTATCCATCAGAACCCAAATAGACAACCATACCTTCACACTGATCTTCCACTGCTAGCAAATACATGTAGTATCAGCTAAACGATAGTTCCAAGTATAAACCACTTGACATGATTAAATGAAGTCAAGTTGTATTAAAACGGATATGCACTAGCCACTGCACACACATTACTCATGTACGAAAAGCTGTCTCAAATAACAGGAAGAGTATCAGGCCATAATAAAATAAAAGAAAAAGCTACCAGAATAATTTACTATCATGCAACCAAAATAAATAATAAGATGCGTAAAAGGAAAGCCTACATCTATTGGCATGAACTGGCCCTTCTGTTTCATAAGTAAAACATCGAGATCAATGGATTGAAGGAAAACAAGAAGTAAATCGTTTGATAAGCAGTTGAGGGGAAATTTTATCTCAAACAAATGCCACCTAATATTCCAACAAGCTAGCGTAATCATCTTCGTCGTCTTATGGACTTAGAATCTCTAGGCCTACCCCCACTTTTGTCTCTGCTGCATTGTTTAATATGGGCTGGACCATTGTCGAGCATTCTACCTTTTTCATTTTCCTTTAGGCTGTTGTAACCCTCACACTCATCCCATTTATGTTTAGGGGAGATCACCTTTACAAAGGATGAGGACTTCCTTTTTGGAGGAGCTACCTCCCTGGCTATTGAGATTTCCCTTTCCTCCCCATTCATATCCTATGGTATATGGGTTCTTAAGGAAATATCATTAAAGTGGTCCTCACTCCTGGCCTCCTTAGATCTTATAGGACTCACCTTGGTAAGCTGTAGTATCACCTACAGTTTTCCTAAGTGTAGTCTCAACCTTCCTACTTATTAAGGGTTCTATTCCTTCCAGGGCTTAGGGCGAGGTAATTAAGGGGTCTCCTTAGTTAGTTGATCCATTCTTTTTTCAATGTCAGATTAATCCTCAGACTCAGCTCTATCAGAGGGAGAGGAAGATAGATACTCTTTCTTATCAGCATTTAGCTGCTTAGAGTAAGTATGTTGCCCTCCTAGTCAAAGTCACCTTGTGACTCTTCCTCGAAGTCAACTTTCTGACCTACAAGAAGAGTAAATTTGTTAGTAAGAGTTTCAGTTTTCAAAGGAGAACCAAAATGATTCATGCCTTCATTTCTGCTTTTCAGCTTTACCACTTCTTGGGTGATCCGTCTCTTAAGAGCATGGATGTATTCTGAGTCTTTCCTATTGCCCTTGCCCTTTTGGTTCTGTTGCAGAAATGGGAGCCTTCATTCAACATTCATGCTTCCTTCACCATTCATCTGAACACTCTTTCCTTTAACCATAGTCTCTTGGTGCTAGACTAGTGGGGGTTGCCTTTGCTGCTTTGCACTCCCTTGCATGTTTGTTGCTAACTGGCAGTATATTCATCCTTCTTTGGTCAGTTGGTTCACGGGTTGCTTCAAAGTCAAATGGCATGGATGAGAGGTCAAGAATATCTTGGTTACAGGTTTCGAAATGGAAGCGAAACAAGAACAGGTCTTCAGCCAGATTTTGCGTTTCAAGGAGACCTTTGCTAAACCATTTCTCCCCTGAAAAGTTCTTGAGGTTATAGTACAGTGCACTATTTCCGAGGACTTGTCCCACAACAGTGGGATTCCATTTTATCTTACTGTTGTCGACTTCTTGTGGTGGAATCACAATAAATTTCTCACAATTATATACCTCAAATCAGTACGATTTCAAAGAGGACACTTCGGGTTGAAAATCAAACTTGAACAGACTTGCCTAAGCCGATTTTGCACGAACGAGACTCTGCATGTTGTTAAAAGAGGATAGGTTCAGATAATCCGGGCATTTCGTGGTTAAAGATTAGCCTAGCAGGGTCTCGACCGCTGGAAGTGGAGGTCGGAGTGGCCAAAATGGCCGGCAACTTCACTGAGGTTCCAAATCTAAGAAGTTCTAAGATGGATGATGAAGATTTGTGGTGGTTTAAAGAAGAAAGAGGTGGATATTGCCGGAGAAATGAGGAGAGAAAATAGATTTAGGTTGTCTCACTATGGAGGAGAGCAAAAAATATGTATGTTATTGGCCAAAATAAAGACATTACCGGTGGAGGTGAGAGAATAAATGGATGAGAATGGGAAAATTCTAAAGAGATGGGAAATAGCATTCTTTTGTTTAGAGGCAGGGTCTAGCGTCAATACAACCTCATTTGATGGGACAACTACAATGATTACAAACTATAAGCTAAAAGGCAACAATTACCTGTCATATAACAGGACAGTTGAGATGTTTATAACTGGAAGAGGAAAGGAATATTACCTTTATGGGAAAATAGTTATCTCTATGTCAACTGAACCAAAGTTTCGACTATGAAAGTTTGAAAACTCAATGATCGTGTCATGGTTAATAGGGTCAATGACCCTGAAAATAAGTGATAATTTTATTCTCTACTCTACTACTGACGAAATATGGACAGCAGCAAAGGAGATGTACTCCAAAAAGAATAACATCTCTGAGTTATATGAACTTAAAGCTCAGCTTCAAGATATCAAACAGGCAGACTTACCTGTTCGTAAGTACTACTGTCAGCTGACCAGAATACGGCAGCAAATTTAAATATTTCAAACACATTCATGGACATATCAGGCTGATGACCTTTTATTGAAACAAATTACTAAAACCAGGAGTAATTTCAGGTTTCTCAAATGCCTTCATAGAGACTTTAATGCTGCAAGAGGCAAAACTATTGCCACAAAGCCTCTGCCAAGCTTAAACATCGCCTTCTATGAAATTAGACACGAGGAAAGTAAGATAAAACTGATGTTGGAAATACTTTCCACCTTAGAAACAGAAGGCTCTGCACTTCTGACTGATAAAATTTCAAATGACACTAACATTTCAATTGCTTAGACAACCATACCTAATGATGCGTCAATATCTGGCTTTGCAACTAATAGAACAGTCGAAACTGAACAACTAGACAACATGCCATAATATTGCAAGAAAATAGAAAGTATGATAAAATTGATGATGGGAACACTTTCCACCATAGCAACAAGAAGCTCTTCTGGCTGATAAAATTTCAAATGACACTAACCTTTCTACAGTTCAGACAGCCATACCTAATGATACTTGAATATATGGCTTTGTATCTAAGAGAACAGTGTCTCTGGACAACCAAACAACAGGCCATACTGTAGATATTGCAAGAAAATAGGACACACAGTGGAGAAATGCTAAAAACTACATGAGCGGCCATGAGATGGCAGACCCCCAAGGACAAATAACACACCAAGGGTGACAAATAATTCATTGAAAGATAGCAACAACGTACCCTATGCAGCCAACACTACGAGCAGCAATCATCATACATGGTAAGGACATACCTCTGCCTTACCCATTCGAAGTCAGATAAAGGCTCTACTTCAGTTGATGAAACAATAACAGGCAGCAACACAGTCCACACCAATCCAAGCCACCATGGTCAGTTCAGGTAAAATATGTGGAAGTAAGACACACTCATAGATCATTGACTCATGAGCCTCTGATCATATGACACATAACAGAGATGTTTTACTTCAATATGAATCATTTACTAATCCTAAAGGGTAAAGATAGCCAATGGAGCAAGTCTGCAAGTTAGAGGTAAAGGTATGGTTAAACTATCTAGCAAATTGTTTCTTTATAATATGTTGCATGTTCTCTTCTTAAATTTTAACTTGATATAAGTAAGAAAATAAGATAACAATTATCATGCTTATTTTTCACCAGTTGGTTTCCGTAGAATACTATGAGAGATAATTGGCAATGCTAAGATACTAGATGACATCTTCATTTTGCAAGTTGAAGATAAAGAATAGCCAGGAAACAAGATAGCTTAGCCAGAATATATGCCTGTTCTAGTAAAGAACAAGTAGGGCAAGTTTGCTATGACATAAGAAATTGGGACATCCCAACTTTATGTACATGAAAAGGCTTATGCCAGGAATATTTCAAAGTGTCTATGTGAAAGATGTCTATTGTGAAGTTTGTCTGCTTGCTAAACATACTAGATCTACTTTTTCTGCTAAGATATATAAACCCACATAACCATTTAACTTGGTTCACTCAGATGTTTGAGGACCATCTAGGACTGCTAACCTTAACGGAGCAAGATGGTTTATTACATTTATTGATGACTACACACGGATAACTTGGATATACTTAATGAAACACAAGTCTGAAGTAGGACAGATCTTCAAGACCTTTGTTAATATAGTCAAGAGTCAGCTTTGGACCACTATTGAAACTCTTAGATCAGATAATGACACTGAATATCTAGACAAAATAGTTGGAGATTTTATAAATGAAAAGGGAATATATCATCAGACTTATTGTGTATACGCTCCACAATAGAATGGAGTAGATGAAATACATACTGTACATATACAAATACACATACTATACACGTACAAATACACATACACAACTTGTATACATACACAGACATAGTATATAAACTTATTTAGTTTCTATGCATTAAAATAAGCCATCAGTTTGATGACTTGAGCAATAGAGCCGTTGGTGACAGGATTATAACTGCTGGCATCCTGGGACACATGTGGCTCTTGTAGGCTACTGATTCCAGCTTCTATAAAAAACAATCAACCTTATACATTTTTAACTACTTGATGAACAAAATATCTTTAAGTTTCTATACACTCAAGGCTGGGTAACACAAAAAGGCACAAACACTGACTATGCATGGAAGACTCAGTATGCCGATTCCATACTGTTAAGACGCATATATAAGAAAGTTGACCAGAAAAACTGACAGCTTCTTTGGTGCTGTTATATAACCTGAAAGTAACTTTGAATAATTTACGTATCTTTTCTGAAGGCAGACAACGCGACCACGAAAATAATAGATTCACGCCACAGAGCATGTGAAATAATTGCCTCCTGACGCATGTATTCACGATCACACAAATCACTGTAGATTAAATGGATTCATCGAATTTTTTAAGAAATAACCAATATCTGCTTCCTTGTTTTCAGAAGAAAATGCAGCAGCTAAGATAATCAGAATGGTCCAAGGATGAAAAAGAAGGTGAGAATGAAAGGCAAACATATTCCGGGTTTGGCCATTTCACAAGAGCTTTTTCCTTTTGTACAAAAATATCATAAGAAAACAAAAAAAGTAATTTGGTTCAGCCGCAGGGACTGGAAGTTGAGACTGATCACTGGACTGAGCGCATAAGCCACAGATACCTACAACATTCATTTCAATCTCAATTTCAAAACAGGGAGAATATTCTAGGGGGATACCTCAAGTGAATTATTTTGGTAGCAAAAATCCAGTGTTCTCGGGTATCCAACTAATATTAAATTGGATGAATAAGTGAAAGATCATTTGAATTTAGAAAAAGAGGGAGACTCTTTTTCAACAACTTTTAATCAAAAATCTAATGTCTCTATCATCACAGAGATAATAGGGAAAGAGTACAAATAAAAGGGATGGATTCAAGCATCCGACAGATGGATAGTGATTCTCCCCTTCAAGGAGAGGTTGATGCCTTTTTTCTCAGCTCGTTTAAAGATGCGGTTAATACATCGAGAACCACAATGTAACCCAAGTCAATTCGCGAGGTTTTTCAAATCCACCAGCGAGATACACATAATACATGAAAAATCATCATTAGGACCATCATACTTCCGGCTTCAATGGCACAAGGCATTTGGGGAAGGAAAAGCATCCGGTTAGCTAGGGAATCGGGCATGGCTAGCTCCCATAGTGTGACAGGCGGTGCGTAAAAGGTCTAGGAACGGATTCACCGCCTGCTAGTTAAACTAGATATCTGGGAGACTAGACTTTTACTTATTCCTCTTTAGTTCTAGCGAGTGGAATGTTTGAAATGAACATGGGAGAGAACAGAATATTTGAAGCGGAAATAAACCATCTTGATCCCAGTATGCAGAATAGTAAATTAAAGTAAGTAGGTGCAACAGGGGAGAGTATTACAAGCAAAAAAAAATCCTTTTATAGTGTCTATGGCATGTAAAGAAAGGCCTCAAACTCAAGATGCAATCCCAATTGCAGAGAAATATGAAGTAACCTCTGTAGTGAATATCAGGAATCAGGAGCAAAAAAGAGAATTACTTAACCACTAGTTCCTTGCCAAAAACAGCGGAAGAAAGAACAAAGAAAATTGGAACCAAAGCCAGAAAACACATTTCCGAGATGCTTCAAAACAGTTTACCATATATGTTGGTAGAAAGGAACTCTCAAATTATCAAGAATCACATCAGGATGAAGACAAATTATGAACTCTATTGTCTTGGATGCATTAATAAAGCTTAGTTTCTGAAAGAACGCATCTTTTGAATTAGATGTTGTCTTGGATGCATTAATAAAGCTTAGTTTCTGAAAGAACGCATCTTTTGAATTAGATGTTCACTAGGCACAATAGAAAAGAATAAAATAGCAGGGGGAAAGATGTGCACGGCGAAAACCTACTTGCAAAATAAAAGATAGATATCTGCATAAAGATAAATAATAATTATAGACAATAACAACAACAATAAAATAACATAAAATTATAAACGCTTAAAGAAATCTAGAACAAACACAATTCCGGTAAATTATCAAAAGTGTGGCACCAAAACAATGACTTACTTGGTTTGGAATATGTCAAAGCCTTTCCATATGCAAAATCTTCAATGTCAGGAGGCTGGCAAAGGTGCATAAATTTGCTAGTTAAATTCAAATATTCTACATTTTTTTAAAAGGACATGAATAGATAGGGTAACAAAGTTCAATAACAACACTCGACTCTTTTTCCACTATATAGAGTCGGTTATATAAATCAATTATTTCTCTTGCATTTTATTTATTTTATTATTTTGCTTTGATTTTTTTTTCTTTTTTTTTTTGGTTTTTATTTTTGAGTCGTAGCCTAAATCCTACCCATCTTGTGTGTCTCCTTAAACCTAATGCATAATATGCGCCTTTCAAATACGCATATTTCAAAACTATCATATCATCTTAACCGTGTTTTAAGGCCTAGGTGCCTAAAATTCTCATTTAAACCTTATATCCTATATATGACATCGGCTATATGAATCAACTGTCTCCATTATGGTCTTTCACTGACCATATGCTCCTCAATTGTCATATATGTCATATCCTTCATTATTGTCTCTCTCAATTTCTTCTTTGATCCAGTCTCAAGGAAGTCATCACGCTCCATTTCCAACCATACGTCGCACGTTTAAGTTTGGCTAGAAGGAAATTATCCTCTCTCACGTTTAGCATGCACCTCATTCATTGTCTCGCGCTGTCTAACAGGTGAATTTGTAGGACACTTTTGCACATGTCCATATGATTTTAACCTTGACTCCCTCATCTATAGGAGTTACCCCAACCTTTCTGCTTGTATGTTTATTGCTCATTTTATCCATCATTTTATGTCCATACATCTATCTTAACATTCTCATTTCTGCTACTCGCATTCTTTGTTCTTGCTTGAGTGTCCAACATTCAGACTCGTACAGCAATACAGTTTTTAATGCCATCGTGTAATACTTCAGTATAAGTGTTAAAGGTACTTTCATATCACAAAGAAGACTTGACGCACTTTTCCACTTTAACCACCCCGTCTGTACCATGTGATTTACAACTTTGTCAATTCCTCCATCTTTCTCTAGTATCAATCTTAAATACCTAAAACTTACACTCAGATGAATCTCTTGGTCTTCTAGTTTCACATAAGATTCCAAGGTCATTCTTTTGTTGCTAAAATTAAATTTCATATATTGTCTTCTTTTGACTCAGTTTAAAACTCTTTTCCTCTAGTGCCTTTCGCCATTATTCCAGCTTATCATTGACACCTTCACTAGTGTCATCCACCAACACAATGTCATATGTAAATAACATGCTCTACGAAACTCTATTTTGAAAGTGTCAAGTGAGTTCATCTATAATTAAAACAATTAAGCATGGACTTATGCAGATTCTTGGTATAAATCCACTGTAATAGGGAACTCTGGGTTTAGTCTTCCTGGAATCTCTATGTTTGTCATCACATTCCCATACATGTCTTTAATACTTTTTATAAATGCTACTCTAACACATTTCTTTTCAAGCACACTCTACATGATATCTTGTGGAACTTTATCATATCCCTTTTCCAAGTCAATAAAAAACATATACAAATCAGGCTTCTTCTTTCCACATCTCTCTATTAATCTTCTTAAGAGATGAATAGCCTCCATTACCGACATTTTCGTCATACATCCAAATTGATCTTCAAATACACTAATCTCTTTACAAAGTCTTTTCTCAATCACTCTTTGTTAGAGCTTTATTGTGTGGTTCATTAACTTAATTCCTATTTAATTTACACAATCTTGTATATCTCTTTTGCTTTTATAAAGAGATATGAAATTACTTTTCTTCCACTAGTCAAACATCTTTCATGTCATCACAATTTTGCTAAAAAGATCTTTGCTACATATTACATTCTTTTTTCAAGCATTTACAAGCCACAATTGGAATACTGTCGAGTCTAATCGTTTTAAAATTTTTCATCATTTTCAAACAATCTTCTACATTTGTCAATCGAATTCTCCTACTATATGTTATATTTTGTAGAAAAGCTAGTTAATAATTGTAATAATTTTATATTATTTCCTTTTTGCCTTTATAGCCGTTAGCCTCAGTTCTTTTCTTTCTTTATTGTAGATAAAATTACTCCCTTGGTGATGTGATATATTTCTAACCGTTGGAACTTCTCTCCTCCTATGTGTAAATATTCTGCATATGGTGTAATCTGGTAAGTTAAGAAAATAAGATTTAATTCTTCTTTCACTTGTCCTTCTTCATTCTATCATTCTTGATCTATGAATTGCTTGATGGTATCCGAACACGTTATATCATGTATGTAAATCGGACAGTTCAGCTTGTAGCTTTTCATACTCTTTTTTTTGTAAGTTAGCTTTTCATACTCAAACACAGTTGGACCACCTAATTTCTATTGAATACACTCAATTGCTGAAGTAGGTTTGTCATGTTGTTCATAAAGTGACACAAGAACTTTTGTCAGAATCAAGAACTCCGCCAGATTCCAGATATTTTCTGAAAGCTTCCTTCTTTGCTTCCTTTTTCATAGTTCTTCATTTATAGCCAGTTAGCTACTAGTAAAGCAGATAGGATAAGAAAGCTTAATAACACGACGAAGTAGGTTAGAATCGATTGCAGCGAATCGCAGCAAAGGAGGAAAGGTTTTTAAAAGAAGGTTGTTTTTAGGGTTGTTTTTGTCTTTTGTTCATCGGGTAAAGCTTCTAGGTTCCTATCTATTTTAAACTTGGATTTTATCCACACATGTGTCGTTCCTGTGCTTTCAGCTGGAATCGCACTACCGATTAAATTGTGTCCCTTAAAGCAATTTTTCTCTTCTTCATTTCATTTCCTTGATTTGATTCAACCCTTCTTTTTTTCTCGTCTTCACCTCTTTATCTCCATCTTTCATTTGATTCCTGTCCTGCATGGATGATAAAGGTAGTGAAATTACATCTGCTGGTGAGAAACCATCAGGTTCTGCTGCTGGTTCCATTGTGGAATCTACTCCTGTCACTATCACAAATCAGAAATTAACTGGGAATTACTTCTTAACATGAAGCCGTGTTGTCGAACTGTTCATCATTGGAAGAGGAAAGAAAGAATATTTATCTGAAAAGATGGTAATCCCTGCTGAATCTGATGAAAAGTTTGCTACGTGGGAGGCTGAGAACTCAATGATAATGTCATGGCTTCTTGGTTTGATGACTCGGGAGGTAAGTAATGCTTTCATGCTCTATCAGACTGTTGTTGGTATCTGGAAGGCCACTAAAGAGATGTACTCTAAAAGAGATAACATCTCAGAGCTGTATGAGCTTGAAGCTCAGTTGAAAGATGTTAAACAAGGAGATCAGACAGTCACTAAATTCTTCAGTAACTTGTCTCAGATTTGGCAACAAATTGATTCACTAGAAGTATATCAACGGGGATGCACTGTGGATGACCAGTTGTTTAGAACCATCAAAGAAACTAGACGTGTTTTTCGCTTTTTACCTGGATTACATAAAGACTTTGATGTTGTCAGAAGTCGTATTCTTGGTACAAAACCATTACCTACCATGAATACTGCATTTTCTGAAGTAAGACAAGAGAAAAGTACGTTGAAAGTCATGATGAGTTCCAGTTCCACTATGTCCTCTGGATCTTCAGCTTTTGTGTCTCAAATCAATGTTAATGACAAAGAGAAAAGTGTTTATTACATCAAGGAAACCAGGATCAAGTGACTACCAAAATAAGTATCGTAGGTACTGTCATAAGACAGGGCCTTTGATTGAAGATTGCTACAGGCGTTTGGGCTCTCATGCAAGACCTCCTTCTTCGTTCTATAAAAAAACAACTTTAGACAAAATTCTTCTGAAAGGTCTGATTTCAGTAGGTCATGAAGGTGTGATGCTAATTCTTGGAGGCCTCCTCCAAGGGCAACATTAGCTGATGCAACCCAAAGAGAGCTTCCTGAACCAACCTTTACTCAAGTTCAACTAGATGTTGTGCTTAAGGTTCTGGAAAGCCAAAGGTCTCAACTTAATCTGGTCAGATCAGGGCTACTATGGCCAATGCAGGTACAGGTGGTAAGCCAAAGTCATGGATTATTGATTCTGGAACCCATCATATGACCTTTGATAAAACTTTACTAAGATCATTTAAGTTCTTTGGAGAATTTACAACAAAAAAAAATTTACATTTACAAAACAAAAAGTTCTTTGGTAATCCTAGGAAAGTTAAAGTTGCTAATGGTCAAAGTATTGATATTTTTGGTCAGTGATATATGCATCACAGAAAAATTAATTTTGAAAAATGCCTTGTATGTTCTTAATCTTGATTGCAATCTTATTTTTGTGAGAAAACTCATGGTTCATAATAATTGCTTGACGGTCGTCTCCCCTTCTAAATGCTACTTTCTGCCTTCTTCTTCTTGCTGTCAGGAGAAAGCTATGAAGGAGAAGATTGGTTGTGCTAGTCATCATGATAGATTATTTCTTTTGCAAACTATGAAACCAACATCTTTTGAAGGCTCTTTTGAAGGCTGTTTTAGAGTCTTTTTGTATGAATTGTCTGTTCCTAGAATAGATAATTCTAGAATAGCTCTTATTTTGCTATGGCATAAGCGGCTGGGGCATCCCAATTTTTTGTATCTCAAAAAGATTAAACCTGACTTGTTTAATGGCATTAAGATTGATTGCCTTAAATGTGAAACATGTATGTATGCTAAGCAAACTAGAGTCTCCTATCCTGCTAAACTGTACAAAGAGAGTAAAACCTTTTAACTTAATTCATTATAATATGTGGGGGCCTTCTAGGGTCTTAAATGTTAATGGAAGGAGGTGGTTTGTTATTTTTGTGGATGATCATACCCGTGTCACTTAGATTTATTTAATGAAGCATAAGTCTCAATTATCTCATGTTTTTAAAGCATTTGTGAATCTTTTTTAGAATCAATTCAATGAAGTTATAAAGAATTTCAGGTATAATAATAGGAGTGAGTATTTAGACAAGGATGTAAAGTCTTTCTTGATTGAGAAAGGGATACATCATCAAACCTCTAATGTTTATATTCCTCAGCAAAATGGATTGGCTGAGAGGAAGCATAGACATATTCTTGGGGTGGCTAGATCTATTACGTTTTCTATGAATGTACCTAAGTATCTATGGGGGTTGTTTTCACTGCTATATATTTGATAAATAGAATGTCTTCTAGGGGGCTGGATCGCTTCGCTATCTGATGTACGCACCCTTACCCTACACTTTGTGCAAAAGGCTGTTTCCGAAGCTCGAACCCGTAACCTCAAGGTCACAAAACAGCAACCTTACCAGTTGTTCTAAGGCTCACCCTCGACCTCAAGAAACATGTAATTTATCATATTCATATTTGATCCTGGAGGAGTTAAGAGTAAACTAGTTTTGTTTGAGTACACTACCTTTATGTTTTCTTTCTATTTTACAAGCATAGTTGTGGCTAATTTTCTCTTTCTAGTACAGATTCAAGGAGCATTGCTGGTGATCCTAATAAAACTGAATCATGTTCAACCAATATGGCAAAAAAGACACGTTTTTGATGATGCACACAAAGCCCAAGTTTATCATGATCGAGTTCCACTCACTCGCGCCAAAACCCAGGAAATTCAAGCATCTATTAGCCTGATTTTAGCTAATTTCAAGGTGAAATGAACCGAGCCTTTGCAAGTCCATGAAGGCCCTCATTGGGTTAATCTAATTGAAGTCTATGATGCCTGACAAGATTTAGATTCAATGACTAATCCTTTTGAAGAGAAAGAGAATGATGCCGCCAGGCAGCATCTTTTGTTGTGGTTTTTTATTCTTATTATTTTATTTTAGGTTATTTAATTAGATAGGAGATTCTTCTTTCTGGTTGGCTAAGTTTAAGGAATTTTTGAAGCCTATAAATAGGCCTCTTTGTACGTTATTTTGATTATACATTTCATCGATAAAATTTAAGCTTTTGTCCTTGTGGGTTTTCAGAGTTTGTCAACTCAAACTTTGTCTTTTGAATTCAATCAATTCTGTGAGTAGAAATTCATAGTATGATTTCATCCTAAGTTGTTTAAGAAGCTTTCCAACGGTCTTCAAGCAAAGGTTGCTAAGCATGGATAAACAGCGGGGTCTAACAAAGTTTGTCACAAAACTTCATACACAACATCAACAACAATATTACCACATTGTCTTAGAGGCTCCCGCCTATAAGGGTATGGAGGGTCGAATGTACGTAACCATACTCGTGTGTTAAAAATGCACAGATGTTATTATCTTTGTTCTTCATATTCTTTGTAGTCTTTGTGTTCTTCATATTCTTCATTGTAACTGGGATACGGGACCATCAAAATGGCACGGAGGTTATAATCACTTAAACAGGTCAAAGTACCTTATACTCCTTTATCTGAAAAAACATTGTTATAGTACTTTTTAACAATAATGTAAATGTTGAAAAGTAACACTCACGATATTTTTTTTATTTTCTATTTCTTTTTTGGAGGGAGGGAGTGAGTATATAGCTAGCTATTCAAGAAGAATTGACAAAATCTTTGAAAAAAATACAAAAGGATGTTAATATCGAATATGGTAAATAAATGAAGATTGAAAAAAAAAACTTAAAAAGGAAGAAGTGAGTTTACTTTCAGGGTCTGGGAACCTTCAGCAGTGATTTCTTCAGCTGGAATTTCCAGAATTTTCTTGTGCTTCTTTTTCCTCACAAAAACTTGAATTTGTGTAGCAGAACCCACATTAGCACGCTTCTCTCCTGAAAGAAAAAATCAGGATTTAGAAAGAACTTATCGCCCAGAAAAGAAAATAAAAATAGAAGAAAAGAAAGGGATTTTCCTTGATTTTCCAATTTCTGGACTGGGTTTTCTTTACTTGAAGAATATGTAAATTGGGTTTCGGATGAAAGGGTCATACGAGCCAGATTGTTCTTGCTGATTCCCGCCGAAAGCATGAAGAAACTGTTGTTTCTAAGAAGAGGAAGAGACATTTGTATTACTTCGATTTCATTGTCGCTCGGATGGGGAACTTTCCAATGCTTGTTCTTTTTTCCCCCCTTGTTTTTTGCCTTTTGGTTTTTCCGGATTTTTTTTAATTTGTTTTAAAAGCTATATCTTTATTATATTTCTTTTTACCTTGCCAACAAAATCTTTTGAATTTTTTCTTGATTCTTTGTAATTAAGTTTTTGACCCTTCATACTAATATATTCATTTAGACGAATTTAAAATACCTACTGAAAGTTTCCCATTTTGACATATATTTACATTTTTTTAAGTCATACTACATAGTGCACAAGTACGAGTTCACTAATGTTTGATGTGTCTAAGTTTTAAGTAGATCTAAGATATAAATGCTTAAAACGAAAGACATTGTAGACTACTTACAAGTTACATATATGTCTATATGCTAATACGTGTTTATACTATCATGATATGAACTAGGTGTTGGAGAATTTAATGTTTGGGCTTTGGCCCATCGTTGGAGGTTGGAAGATTTAGGCTTTGGCCCGTTAATGAATGTTGCAAAACTTGGTTGAGCAACGTACTTTGACCTTAATGAGTTTCGATAATGATAATCGAAAACTAATGAATCCTTAATTATCTACGTGACGAGTAGTTAATTTTAGGATGTGGAATCACTCAATTACGATGTTGTGTGAATGTGAAATTAATGCTCAAAGTGGATGGAAAATGTTGTGGATGGGTGACGTGTCACCCTTATGGAGGAATATCACGTTGGATGTGTCCATGTGGTGTAAAAGAGCTTCTGACGGACATCGATCGATGACTTCGATCGACCGATGTCACTTCGATCGATCTATGTCATCGATCGAAGTTGATCAGAGAGATTCGATGTTTCTGTCTCACATCAGTCGATCACTTCGATCGATCGATGTTGACTTCGATCGATCGATGTATCGATCGAAGTTGGACAGAAAGGTGAGGAACGATTCTGACGTACATCGATCGATGTGACCGATCGATGTCGAACAACGTGAAGAATCTCTTCAGTTTGAGTGGTTATGTTTCAAATCTGAAACTAACACTATCCTCCTGTTTAAAATAAGATCAACCTGTTTTGATCTAACAGTGGTGGGGAGGCAGCTTTGATCTAACGGCCGGGATTTAAACTGTCTTAACCGCTTAACCGAATATGGTTTCCATCTAACGCTCCAGGTTTAAACCTGCTAATCTATCTTCGATCTAAAGACTGAGATTAAACCTTCCTAATCTAGATAGGAGGTTTTAATCTAACGGTCTAAATCAAACTTCGGTTTTGATCCAATGGTCACGGTACCTTGTTCTCTAACCGACTCCCCTATATAAAGAGGGCAAAGGGGTGCATTCATTCATAACATTTTTCCAAGCTTTCATAGCATACTAAGTTCGTAGCATCCGAGTCTTGCATATCGTCCGGGAGAAGTCAGGACATTCGAAGGTTCGAAGTAGTTCAAGTTCAGTAGTGCCGCTCAACTGAACAGGTACCCGTTGTATCCTGGGAGACGATTGCTCACACCGGTTGGGCACAGTATACCGGAGCAATACGTCTTAAGGACAGAGTCCTCGACTCGCCCCGGGTTTGATTTATTTTATTTTGCTGTTTCATATGCACACATTGTACGACTGCGTCTTGGTACAGGATTGATTGTCTCCAACAATCTTAAGACGTATTTCAATTCAATTAATTTCTGTACCGTTTTAATTTGCGCAAAAGCAGTTTTGTACTGATTTGCAGTCTACTTCTACTCCTTTCTTAAATCTGATTCTGTTCTGATCTATTCGTTTTGATCAACTGAACAGTAATCTGATGGAGAACGCAAGCTCAGGCTCGGTTCATGGTGCAGACATTCAGAGTTCTGCTCCAATGGCACCAACTGCTGGGGTGCCAAGACATGCTCCTCCTGCGCAGGGTCCTGCAGTGGCCCAAGTGGAGAAACCGGAGAAGTTCAGTGGGAGCTTCTTCAAGCGCTGGCAGCAGAAGATGCTGTTCTTCTTGACTGCTGTGGGATTGGCAAACTTTCTGACTGAGGACCCGCCTATGGTGGATCCGTTGGAGGACCAAGCCCAGAATATGCAAAACCAACATTTTGTTGAAGGTTGGAACTTCAACAATTATGTTTGTTTGAGCCATATTCTGAGTTGTTTGGACAACTCCTTGTATGGTTTGTACTGTACGTACAAGACCGCAAAGTCTTTGTGGCAGGCTTTGGAAAAGAAATACCGTACGGAAGATGCCGGCACTAAGAAATTTATTGTCGGCAAATTCCTGGATTTCAAAATGTCTGATTCTCGCACTGTTGTTTCTCAAGTTGAGGAACTTCAGACGTTGGTTGCCGAGATGGAAGAGGAGGGCATGTTGCTCAGTGAATCTTTCGTCGTGGCAGCAGTGATTGAGAAGCTACCTCTTTCGTGGAGGGAATTCAGAAGCTATCTCAAACACAAGAGAAAGGAGATGACATTGGAAGATCTAATTGTTCGACTCCGCATTGAGGAGGACAATCGTAGATCTGAAAGAGCGCCACAATCTAGCTCTGGTCAGGCTAAGGCCCATGTTGCAGAGGCCAAGAAAAAGAAAGGCCAACTCGGGGTGAACAAGAAAGGCAAGCAGATCGCCAAGAAGTTCACCGGGAAATGCTACAACTGTGGCATTCAGGGGCATGTCAGCAATGAGTGCAGAAAGCCCAAGAAGAAGCAATCCAAGGCAAAGGCGAACATAGTCGATGCATTGGATGATCTGAATCTCTGTGCGGTGGTCTCAGAGTGCAATGCTGTGGGGAACGTACGCGAGTGGTGGCTTGATACTGGCGCCACTAGACATGTTTGCTCCAGCAGAGAGATGTTCACGGATTACCAGCCTGGGAACAATGAGCAACTTTACATGGAAAACTCGGCCTCCTCGAAGATCGAAGGCGAGGGCAAAGTTGTTCTGAAGCTCACATCAGGGAAGCATCTGACTTTGCAGAATGTGCTGCACGTCCCTGATATTCGGAAGAATTTAGTATCTGGATCTCTTCTAGTCATGCATGGTTTTAGACTAGTGTTAGAATCCAATAAAGTTATTCTTTCGAAAAATGGCATGTATTTGGGGAAGGGGTACTTGTCGAATAGGATGTTTAAATTGAATGTCATCACTATTGTACCCAAAAGAGATTTGCCCGCAGAGGCTAATAAAATTGCTTCCTCTTCTGCTTACATGCTTGAGTCTTCTTGTTTATGGCATTTTCGTTTGGGACATGTTAATTACAAGTCAATACAACGTATGAGTAATCTTGACTTATTGCCCAAACTGGACTTTAATAATAAAGGAAAATGTCAAATATGTGTTGAAGCGAAGATGGCAAAGGCGCCATTTCCTTCAATAGAAAGGAACACTAAACCTTTGAATTTAATTCATACCGATGTGTGTGATTTAAAATTTGTGCAAACGAGAGGTGGTAAAAAGTATTTTGTAACTTTTATCGACGATTGCACACGATACTGTTATGTATATTTGCTAAGCAGCAAAGGCGAGGCCCTTGATGCTTTCAAGGATTATAAAAATGAAGTTGAGAATCAACTTAGCAAACGAATTAAAACAATTCGTAGTGATAGAGGTGGCGAATATGATACACTGTTTAATGAATTCTGTTCAGAACATGGCATTATTCATCAAACGACTGCACCATATTTACCTCAATCGAATGGTATTGCTGAACGCAAGAACCGTACTCTAAAAGAGATGATGAATGCTATGTTGATAAGTTCGGGTTTACCTCAGAACTTGTGGGGGGAAGCAATCCTCTCAGCCAACGTCATTTTAAACAGAATTCCATCTAAGAAGATGGATGTAACCCCTTTCGAGCTTTGGAAAGGCTACAAGCCTAGTTACAAATACTTGAAAGTGTGGGGGTGTCTGGCGAAGGTTGCTGTACCGAGACCAAGACAGGTGAAAATTGGGCCTAAAACGGTTGATTGCATATTCATCGGTTATACAACTAACAGTAGTGCATATCGGTTCTTGGTGCACAAGTCGGATATTCCTGACATACATGAAAACGTTGTCATGGAGTCAAGGAATGCAGTGTTCTTTGAAGATGTCTTTCCGAGGAAAGACAAAATTCAAGAAGAAACAAGATTTGGTAAGCGAATGCGTGAGGCGACTCCTCAAGGAGATGAAGAGCTTCGTCACAGTAAGCGTGCCAGAATGCCAACTTCGTTTGGACCAGATTTTCTAACCTATATGGTAGAAAATGAGCCAAGGAACTTTTCCGAGGCTATGTCTACTCCAGAAGCTCCATTCTGGAAAGAAGCAGTGAATAGTGAAATAGACTCAATTCTTCAAAATCACACTTGGGAGTTGGTTGATCTTCCACCTGGAAGTAAACCACTTGGTTGTAAGTGGGTTTTCAAGAAGAAACTGAAAGATGATGGGTCTATTGAAAAGTATAAAGCCAGGTTGGTAGCTAAAGGCTATCGACAAAAGGAAGGCTTTGACTTTTTTGACACCTACTCACCAGTGACTAGGATCACTTCTATAAGGGTGCTAGTTGCGATTGCTGCAGTCTATAACTTGGAAATCCATCAGATGGATGTAAAGACTGCGTTTCTGAATGGTGAGTTAGATGAAGAAATCTATATGGAACAACCCGAAGGGTTTGTGGTTCCAGGACAAGAGTCTAAAATTTGTAGACTCGTTAAATCCTTGTATGGACTTAAGCAAGCGCCCAAACAGTGGCACTTGAAGTTTGATCAAGCTATGTTAGCTAACGGTTTCAAGATCAATGAGTGTGACAAGTGTGTTGATATTAAGAGCACACAGAATTCTTATGTGATAGTGTGTCTCTATGTAGATGACATGCTAATCATGGGAAGTACTCGGGACATAATCTTAAACACAAAGAAGATGTTGACGAGGAACTTCGATATGAAGGACATGGGAGTCGCCAATGTTATTCTAGGAATTAAGATTTCTAGGGTGACTGAGGGACTCATACTGTCACAAACACACTATATTGAATCAGTCCTGAAACGGTTCAATACGGATGATGTGAAACCGGTAAAGACCCCGCTTGACTTAAGTATACACTTAAGGAAGAATCGAGGCGAACTTGTAGCTCAATTGAAATACTCTCAGGTGATCGGGAGTCTGATGTACATAACGAATTGTACAAGACCAGACTTAGCTTGTTTAGTAAACAAGTTGAGCAGGTTTACCAGTAATCCAAGTGATGATCATTGGAAAGCTCTTAACAGAGTGATGAGGTATCTGAAATACACAATGCATCTTGGATTACATTACACGAGATATCCAGCAGTATTAGAAGGATACTGTGATGCGAATTGGATATCAGACAGTAAGGACTCGAAGTCCACCAGTGGGTACGTGTTCACTATTGGTGGTGCTGCTGTGTCATGGAAATCCACGAAACAAACCTGTATAGCTCGGTCCACTATGGAAGCTGAGTTCATAGCATTGGACAAAGCTGGGGAAGAGGCTGAGTGGCTTCGGAATTTCCTGGAAGATATTCCGTGTTGGCCTAAGTCGATCGCTCCTATTAGCATACACAGTGATAGTCAGTCAGCTATAGGACGTGCTCAAAGCAGCATCTATAATGGTAAGTCACGACACATACGTCGAAGACATAACACCATTAAACAGTTGATCTCTAATGGCGTGATTTCCATTGATTATGTGAAATCAGTGGAGAATCTTGCGGATCCGCTTACAAAAGGTTTGCCTAGAGATCAGATGTCAAGATTGACAAACGGAATGGGACTGAAGCCTATAATGCATGAATCTTTGTAATGGTAACCCAACCTTGTTGACTGGAGATCCCAGAATCTTGGTTCAATGGGACAACTAAGTTATGAAGATTCAGTAAGCACTTACTCATTCCGTCTGATAAAAAGTGCTGTCTGCAGAGAATTTAGGGTAAGCTAAGGCTTTTAATGATGTCCTATATCTTGATGCGTCAAGTGGAGTATGGCAGAATACTCTTGATAGGAATCACCTATGTAAGTGTGAAGTGGGGCCGCTTCTATGAGAAAGTCTATGAGGCAAGATTTCTCTAAAACACTTTCTGAAACCAGGTTGTTCATGGCCAAAACAAACACAATCATGAGAACCAAAAGGGTGTTAAAGGAAATATTGTGTGAGTATCGTTGTCCTGGCTCACAACAAAGGCTGACTAGTTCAAGACATCAAGTCACTGTTTGGCCGAGTGAGTCCGATGGTACATCACTATGAAAGGTTCAAAGCCAGAAGCTACCTCTTCTGATGCAATATTTTCTTGTCTGACTTCTCCTCAGAGTCTGCATATGCATTTGCATTAATTTTCATTCATGTGGGGGATTGTTGGAGAATTTAAGGTTTGGGCTTTGGCCCATCGTTGGAGGTTGGAAGATTTAGGCTTTGGCCCGTTAATGAATGTTGCAAAACTTGGTTGAGCAACGTACTTTGAGCTTAATGAGTTTCGATAATGATAATCGAAAACTAATGAATCCTTAATTATCTACGTGACGAGTAGTTAATTTTAGGATGTGGAATCACTCAATTACGATGTTGTGTGAATGTGAAATTAATGCTCAAAGTGGATGGAAAATGTTGTGGATGGGTGACGTGTCACCCTTATGGAGGAATATCACGTTGGATGTGTCCATGTGGTGTAAAAGAGCTTCTGACGGACATCGATCGATGACTTCGATCGACCGATGTCACTTCGATCGATCTATGTCATCGATCGAAGTTGATCAGAGAGATTCGATGTTTCTGTCTCACATCAGTCGATCACTTCGATCGATCGATGTTGACTTCGATCGATCGATGTATCGATCGAAGTTGGACAGAAAGGTGAGGAACGATTCTGACGTACATCGATCGATGTGACCGATCGATGTCGAACAACGTGAAGAATCTCTTCAGTTTGAGTGGTTATGTTTCAAATCTGAAACTAACACTATCCTCCTGTTTAAAATAAGATCAACCTGTTTTGATCTAACAGTGGTGGGGAGGCAGCTTTGATCTAACGGCCGGGATTTAAACTGTCTTAACCGCTTAACCGAATATGGTTTCCATCTAACGCTCCAGGTTTAAACCTGCTAATCTATCTTCGATCTAAAGACTGAGATTAAACCTTCCTAATCTAGATAGGAGGTTTTAATCTAACGGTCTAAATCAAACTTCGGTTTTGATCCAATGGTCACGGTACCTTGTTCTCTAACCGACTCCCCTATATAAAGAGGGCAAAGGGGTGCATTCATTCATAACATTTTTCCAAGCTTTCATAGCATACTAAGTTCGTCGCATCCGAGTCTTGCATATCGTCCGGGAGAAGTCAGGACATTCGAAGGTTCGAAGTAGTTCAAGTTCAGCAGTGCCGCTCAACTGAACAGGTACCCGTTGTATCCTGGGAGACGATTGCTCACACCGGTTGGGCACAGTATACCGGAGCAATACGTCTTAAGGACAGAGTCCTCGACTCGCCCCGGGTTTGATTTATTTTATTTTGCTGTTTCATATGCACACATTGTACGACTGCGTCTTGGTACAGGATTGATTGTCTCCAACAATCTTAAGACGTATTTCAATTCAATTAATTTCTGTACCGTTTTAATTTGCGCAAAAGCAGTTTTGTACTGATTTGCAGTCTACTTCTACTCCTTTCTTAAATCTGATTCTGTTCTGATCTATTCGTTTTGATCAACTGAACAGTAATCTGATGGAGAACGCAAGCTCAGGCTCGGTTCATGGTGCAGACATTCAGAGTTCTGCTCCAATGGCACCAACTGCTGGGGTGCCAAGACATGCTCCTCCTGCGCAGGGTCCTGCAGTGGCCCAAGTGGAGAAACCGGAGAAGTTCAGTGGGAGCTTCTTCAAGCGCTGGCAGCAGAAGATGCTGTTCTTCTTGACTGCTGTGGGATTGGCAAACTTTCTGACTGAGGACCCGCCTATGGTGGATCCGTTGGAGGACCAAGCCCAGGATATGCAAAACCAACATTTTGTTGAAGGTTGGAACTTCAACAATTATGTTTGTTTGAGCCATATTCTGAGTTGTTTGGACAACTCCTTGTATGGTTTGTACTGTACGTACAAGACCGCAAAGTCTTTGTGGCAGGCTTTGGAAAAGAAATACCGTACGGAAGATGCCGGCACTAAGAAATTTATTGTCGGCAAATTCCTGGATTTCAAAATGTCTGATTCTCGCACTGTTGTTTCTCAAGTTGAGGAACTTCAGACGTTGGTTGCCGAGATGGAAGAGGAGGGCATGTTGCTCAGTGAATCTTTCGTCGTGGCAGCAGTGATTGAGAAGCTACCTCTTTCGTGGAGGGAATTCAGAAGCTATCTCAAACACAAGAGAAAGGAGATGACATTGGAAGATCTAATTGTTCGACTCCGCATTGAGGAGGACAATCGTAGATCTGAAAGAGCGCCACAATCTAGCTCTGGTCAGGCTAAGGCCCATGTTGCAGAGGCCAAGAAAAAGAAAGGCCAACTCGGGGTGAACAAGAAAGGCAAGCAGATCGCCAAGAAGTTCACCGGGAAATGCTACAACTGTGGCATTCAGGGGCATGTCAGCAATGAGTGCAGAAAGCCCAAGAAGAAGCAATCCAAGGCAAAGGCGAACATAGTCGATGCATTGGATGATCTGAATCTCTGTGCGGTGGTCTCAGAGTGCAATGCTGTGGGGAACGTACGCGAGTGGTGGCTTGATACTGGCGCCACTAGACATGTTTGCTCCAGCAGAGAGATGTTCACGGATTACCAGCCTGGGAACAATGAGCAACTTTACATGGAAAACTCGGCCTCCTCGAAGATCGAAGGCGAGGGCAAAGTTGTTCTGAAGCTCACATCAGGGAAGCATCTGACTTTGCAGAATGTGCTGCACGTCCCTGATATTCGGAAGAATTTAGTATCTGGATCTCTTCTAGTCATGCATGGTTTTAGACTAGTGTTAGAATCCAATAAAGTTATTCTTTCGAAAAATGGCATGTATTTGGGGAAGGGGTACTTGTCGAATAGGATGTTTAAATTGAATGTCATCACTATTGTACCCAAAAGAGATTTGCCCGCAGAGGCTAATAAAATTGCTTCCTCTTCTGCTTACATGCTTGAGTCTTCTTGTTTATGGCATTTTCGTTTGGGACATGTTAATTACAAGTCAATACAACGTATGAGTAATCTTGACTTATTGCCCAAACTGGACTTTAATAATAAAGGAAAATGTCAAATATGTGTTGAAGCGAAGATGGCAAAGGCGCCATTTCCTTCAATAGAAAGGAACACTGAACCTTTGAATTTAATTCATACCGATGTGTGTGATTTAAAATTTGTGCAAACGAGAGGTGGTAAAAAGTATTTTGTAACTTTTATCGACGATTGCACACGATACTGTTATGTATATTTGCTAAGCAGCAAAGACGAGGCCCTTGATGCTTTCAAGGATTATAAAAATGAAGTTGAGAATCAACTTAGCAAACGAATTAAAACAATTCGTAGTGATAGAGGTGGCGAATATGATACACTGTTTAATGAATTCTGTTCAGAACATGGCATTATTCATCAAACGACTGCACCATATTTACCTCAATCGAATGGTATTGCTGAACGCAAGAACCGTACTCTAAAAGAGATGATGAATGCTATGTTGATAAGTTCGGGTTTACCTCAGAACTTGTGGGGGGAAGCAATCCTCTCAGCCAACGTCATTTTAAACAGAATTCCATCTAAGAAGATGAATGTAACCCCTTTCGAGCTTTGGAAAGGCTACAAGCCTAGTTACAAATACTTGAAAGTGTGGGGGGTGTCTGGCGAAGGTTGCTGTACCGAGACCAAGACAGGTGAAAATTGGGCCTAAAACGGTTGATTGCATATTCATCGGTTATACAACTAACAGTAGTGCATATCGGTTCTTGGTGCACAAGTCGGATATTCCTGACATACATGAAAACGTTGTCATGGAGTCAAGGAATGCAGTGTTCTTTGAAGATGTCTTTCCGAGGAAAGACAAAATTCAAGAAGAAACAAGATTTGGTAAGCGAATGCGTGAGGCGACTCCTCAAGGAGATGAGGAGCTTCGTCACAGCAAGCGTGCCAGAATGCCAACTTCGTTTGGACCAGATTTTCTAACCTATATGGTAGAAAATGAGCCAAGGAACTTTTCCGAGGCTATGTCTACTCCAGAAGCTCCATTCTGGAAAGAAGCAGTGAATAGTGAAATAGACTCAATTCTTCAAAATCACACTTAGGAGTTGGTTGATCTTCCACCTGGAAGTAAACCACTTGGTTGTAAGTGGGTTTTCAAGAAGAAACTTAAAGAGGATGGGTCTATTGAAAAGTATAAAGCCAGGTTGGTAGCTAAAGGCTATCGACAAAAGGAAGGCTTTGACTTTTTTGACACCTACTCACCAGTGACTAGGATCACTTCTATAAGGGTGCTAGTTGCGATTGCTGCAGTCTATAACATGGAAATCCATCAGATGGATGTAAAGACTGCGTTTCTGAATGGTGAGTTAGATGAAGAAATCTATATGGAACAACCCGAAGGGTTTGTGGTTCCAGGACAAGAGTCTAAAATTTGTAGACTCGTTAAATCCTTGTATGGACTTAAGCAAGCGCCCAAACAGTGGCACTTGAAGTTTGATCAAGCTATGTTAGCTAACGGTTTCAAGATCAATGAGTGTGACAAGTGTGTCGATATTAAGAGCACACAGAATGCTTATGTGATAGTGTGTCTCTATGTAGATGACATGCTAATCATGGGAAGTACTCGGGACATAATCTTAAACACAAAGAAGATGTTGACGAGGAACTTCGATATGAAGGACATGGGAGTCGCCAATGTTATTCTAGGAATTAAGATTTCTAGGGTGACTGAGGGACTCATACTGTCACAAACACACTATATTGAATCAGTCCTGAAACGGTTCAATATGGATGATGTGAAACCGATAAAGACCCCCGCTTGACTTAAGTATACACTTAAGGAAGAATCGAGGCGAACCTGTAGCTCAGTTGAAATACTCTCAGGTGATCGGGAGTCTGATGTACATAACGAATTGTACAAGACCAGACTTAGCTTGTTTAGTAAACAAGTTGAGCAGGTTTACCAGTAATCCAAGTGATGATCATTGGAAAGCTCTTAACAGAGTGATGAGGGTACCTGAAATGCACAATGCATCTTGGATTACATTACACGAGATATCCAGCAGTATTAGAAGGATACTGTGATGCGAATTGGATATCAGACAGTAAGGACTCGAAGTCCACCAGTGGGTACGTGTTCACTATTGGTGGTGCTGCTGTGTCATGGAAATCCACGAAACAAACCTGTATAGCTCGGTCCACTATGGAAGCTGAGTTCATAGCATTGGACAAAGCTGGGGAAGAGGCTGAGTGGCTTCGGAATTTCCTGGAAGATATTCCGTGTTGGCCTAAGCCGATCGCTCCTATTAGCATACACTGTGATAGTCAGTCAGCTATAGGACGTGCTCAAAGCAGCATCTATAATGGTAAGTCACGACACATACGTCGAAGACATAACACCATTAAACAGTTGATCTCTAATGGCGTGATTTCCATTGATTATGTGAAATCAGTGGAGAATCTTGCGGATCCGCTTACAAAAGGTTTGTCTAGTGATCAGATGTCAAGATTGACAAACGGAATGGGACTGAAGCCTATAATGCATGAATCTTTGTAATGGTAACCCAACCTTGTTGACTGGAGATCCCAGAATCTTGGTTCAATGGGACAACTAAGTTATGAAGATTCAGTAAGCACTTACTCATTCCGTCTGATAAAAAGTGCTGTCTGCAGAGAATTTAGGGTAAGCTAAGGCTTTTAATGATGTCCTATATCTTGATGCGTCAAGTGGAGTATGGCAGAATACTCTTGATAGGAATCACCTATGTAAGTGTGAAGTGGGGACGCTTCTATGAGAAAGTCTATGAGGCAAGATTTCTCTAAAACACTTTCTGAAACCAGGTTGTTCATGGCCAAAACAAACACAACCATGAGAACCAAAAGGGTGTTAAAGGAAATATTGTGTGAGTATCGTTGTCCTGGCTCACAACAAAGGCTGACTAGTTCAAGACATCAAGTCACTGTTTGGCCGAGTGAGTCCGATGGTACATCACTATGAAAGGTTCAAAGCCAGAAGCTACCTCTTCTGATGCAATATTTTCTTGTCTGACTTCTCCTCAGAGTCTGCATATGCATTTGCATTAATTTTCATTCATGTGGGGGATTGTTGGAGAATTTAAGGTTTGGGCTTTGGCCCATCGTTGGAGGTTGGAAGATTTAGGCTTTGGCCCGTTAATGAATGTTGCAAAACTTGGTTGAGCAACGTACTTTGAGCTTAATGAGTTTCGATAATGATAATCGAAAACTAATGAATCCTTAATTATCTACGTGACGAGTAGTTAATTTTAGGATGTGGAATCACTCAATTACGATGTTGTGTGAATGTGAAATTAATGCTCAAAGTGGATGGAAAATGTTGTGGATGGGTGACGTGTCACCCTTATGGAGGAATATCACGTTGGATGTGTCCATGTGGTGTAAAAGAGCTTCTGACGGACATCGATCGATGACTTCGATCGACCGATGTCACTTCGATCGATCTATGTCATCGATCGAAGTTGATCAGAGAGATTCGATGTTTCTGTCTCACATCAGTCGATCACTTCGATCGATCGATGTTGACTTCGATCGATCGATGTATCGATCGAAGTTGGACAGAAAGGTGAGGAACGATTCTGACGTACATCGATCGATGTGACCGATCGATGTCGAACAACGTGAAGAATCTCTTCAGTTTGAGTGGTTATGTTTCAAATCTGAAACTAACACTATCCTCCTGTTTAAAATAAGACCAACCTGTTTTGATCTAACGGTGGTGGGGAGGCAGCTTTGATCTAACGGCCGGGATTTAAACTGTCTTAACCGCTTAACCGAATATGGTTTCCATCTAACGCTCCAGGTTTAAACCTGCTAATCTATCTTCGATCTAAATGCTGAGATTAAACCTTCCTAATCTAGATAGGAGGTTTTAATCTAACGGTCTAAATCAAACTTCGGTTTTGATCCAACGGTCACGGTACCTTGTTCTCTAACCGACTCCCCTATATAAAGAGGGCAAATGGGTGCATTCATTCATAACATTTTTCCAAGCTTTCATAGCATACTAAGTTCGTAGCATCCGAGTCTTGCATATCGTCCGGGAGAAGTCAGGACATTCGAAGGTTCGAAGTAGTTCAAGTTCAGTAGTGCCGCTCAACTGAACAGGTACCCGTTGTATCTTGGGAGACGATTGCTCACACCGGTTGGGCACAGTATACCGGAGCAATACGTCTTAAGGACAGAGTCCTCGACTCGCCCCGGGTTTGATTTATTTTATTTTGCTGTTTCATATGCACACATTGTACGACTGCGTCTTGGTACAGGATTGATTGTCTCCAACAATCTTAAGACGTATTTCAATTCAATTAATTTCTGTACCGTTTTAATTTGCGCAAAAGCAGTTTTGTACTGATTTGCAGTCTACTTCTACTCCTTTCTTAAATCTGATTCTGTTCTGATCTATTCGTTTTGATCAACTGAACAGTAATCTGATGGAGAACGCAAGCTCAGGCTCGGTTCATGGTGCAGACATTCAGAGTTCTGCTCCAATGGCACCAACTGCTGGGGTGCCAAGACATGCTCCTCCTGCGCAGGGTCCTGTAGTGGCCCAAGTGGAGAAACCGGAGAAGTTCAGTGGGAGCTTCTTCAAGCGCTGGCAGCAGAAGATGCTGTTCTTCTTGACTGCTGTGGGATTGGCAAACTTTCTGACTGAGGACCCGCCTATGGTGGATCCGTTGGAGGACCAAGCCCAGAATATGCAAAACCAACATTTTGTTGAAGGTTGGAACTTCAACAATTATGTTTGTTTGAGCCATATTCTGAGTTGTTTGGACAACTCCTTGTATGGTTTGTACTGTACGTACAATACCGCAAAGTCTTTGTGGCAGGCTTTGGAAAAGAAATACCGTACGGAAGATGCCGGCACTAAGAAATTTATTGTCGGCAAATTCCTGGATTTCAAAATGTCTGATTCTCGTACTGTTGTTTCTCAAGTTGAGGAACTTCAGACGTTGGTTGCCGAGATGGAAGAGGAGGGCATGTTGCTCAGTGAATCTTTCGTCGTGGCAGCAGTGATTGAGAAGCTACCTCTTTCGTGGAGGGAATTCAGAAGCTATCTCAAACACAAGAGAAAGGAGATGACATTGGAAGATCTAATTGTTCGACTCCGCATTGAGGAGGACAATCGTAGATCTGAAAGAGCGCCACAATCTAGCTCTGGTCAGGCTAAGGCCCATGTTGCAGAGGCCAAGAAAAAGAAAGGCCAACTCGGGGTGAACAAGAAAGGCAAGCCGATCGCCAAGAAGTTCATCGGGAAATGCTACAACTGTGGCATTCAGGGGCATGTCAGCAATGAGTGCAGAAAGCCCAAGAAGAAGCAATCCAAGGCAAAGGCGAACATAGTCGATGCATTGGATGATCTGAATCTCTGTGCGGTGGTCTCAGAGTGCAATGCTGTGGGGAACGTACGCGAGTGGTGGCTTGATACTGGCGCCACTAGACATGTTTGCTCCAGCAGAGAGATGTTCACGGATTACCAGCCTGGGAACAATGAGCAACTTTACATGGAAAACTCGGCCTCCTCGAAGATCGAAGGCGAGGGCAAAGTTGTTCTGAAGCTCACATCAGGGAAGCATCTGACTTTGCAGAATGTGCTGCACGTCCCTGATATTCGGAAGAATTTAGTATCTGGATCTCTTCTAGTCATGCATGATTTTAGACTAGTGTTAGAATCCAATAAAGTTATTCTTTCGAAAAATGGCATGTATTTGGGGAAGGGGTACTTGTCGAATAGGATGTTTAAATTGAATGTCATCACTATTGTACCCAAAAGAGATTTGCCCGCAGAGGCTAATAAAATTGCTTCCTCTTCTGCTTACATGCTTGAGTCTTCTTGTTTATGGCATTTTCGTTTGGGACATGTTAATTACAAGTCAATACAACGTATGAGTAATCTTGACTTATTGCCCAAACTGGACTTTAATAATAAAGGAAAATGTCAAATATGTGTTGAAGCGAAGATGGCAAAGGCGCCATTTCCTTCAATAGAAAGGAACACTGAACCTTTGAATTTAATTCATACCGATGTGTGTGATTTAAAATTTGTGCAAACGAGAGGTGGTAAAAAGTATTTTGTAACTTTTATCGACGATTGCACACGATACTGTTATGTATATTTGCTAAGCAGCAAAGACGAGGGCCCTTGATGCTTTCAAGGATTATAAAAATGAAGTTGAGAATCAACTTAGCAAACGAATTAAAACAATTCGTAGTGATAGAGGTGGCGAATATGATACACTGTTTAATGAATTCTGTTCAGAACATGGCATTATTCATCAAACGACTGCACCATATTCACCTCAATCGAATGGTATTGCTGAACGCAAGAACCGTACTCTAAAAGAGATGATGAATGCTATGTTGATAAGTTCGGGTTTACCTCAGAACTTGTGGGGGGAAGCAATCCTCTCAGCCAACGTCATTTTAAAGAGAATTCCATCTAAGAAGATGGATGTAACCCCTTTCGAGCTTTGGAAAGGCTACAAGCCTAGTTACAAATACTTGAATGTGTGGGGGTGTCTGGCGAAGGTTGCTGTACCGAGACCAAGACAGGTGAAAATTGGGCCTAAAACGGTTGATTGCATATTCATCGGTTATACAACTAACAGTAGTGCATATCGGTTCTTGGTGCACAAGTCGGATATTCCTGACATACATGAAAACGTTGTCATGGAGTCAAGGAATGCAGTGTTCTTTGAAGATGTCTTTCCGAGGAAAGACAAAATTCAAGAAGAAACAAGATTTGGTAAGCGAATGCGTGAGGCGACTCCTCAAGGAGATGAGGAGCTTCGTCACAGCAAGCGTGCCAGAATGCCAACTTCGTTTGGACCAGATTTTCTAACCTATATGGTAGAAAATGAGCCAAGAAACTTTTCCGAGGCTATGTCTACTCCAGAAGCTCCATTCTGGAAAGAAGCAGTGAATAGTGAAATAGACTCAATTCTTCAAAATCACACTTGGGAGTTGGTTGATCTTCCACCTGGAAGTAAACCACTTGGTTGTAAGTGGGTTTTCAAGAAGAAACTGAAAGAGGATGGGTCTATTGAAAAGTATAAAGCCAGGTTGGTAGCTAAAGGCTATCGACAAAAGGAAGGCTTTGACTTTTTTGACACCTACTCACCAGTGACTAGGATCACTTCTATAAGGGTGCTAGTTGCGATTGCTGCAGTCTATAACTTGGAAATCCATCAGATGGATGTAAAGACTGCGTTTCTGAATGGTGAGTTAGATTAAGAATCTATATGGAACAACCCGAAGGGTTTGTGGTTCCAGGACAAGAGTCTAAAATTTGTAGACTCGTTAAATCGTTGTATGGACTTAAGCAAGCGCCTAAACAGTGGCACTTGAAGTTTGATCAAGCTATGTTAGCTAACGGTTTCAAGATCAATGAGTGTGACAAGTGTGTCGATATTAAGAGCACACAGAATGCTTATGTGATAGTGTGTCTCTATGTAGATGACATGCTAATCATGGGAAGTACTCGGGACATAATCTTAAACACAAAGAAGATGTTGACGAGGAACTTCGATATGAAGGACATGGGAGTCGCCAATGTTATTCTAGGAATTAAGATTCTAGGGTGACTGAGGGACTCATACTGTCACAAACACACTATATTGAATCAGTCCTGAAACGGTTCAATATGGATGATGTGAAACCGGTAAAGACCCCGCTTGACTTAAGTATACACTTAAGGAAGAATCGAGGCGAACCTGTAGCTCAGTTGAAATACTCTCAGGTGATCGGGAGTCTGATGTACATAACGAATTGTACAAGACCAGACTTAGCTTGTTTAGTAAACAAGTTGAGCAGGTTTACCAGTAATCCAAGTGATGATCATTGGAAAGCTCTTAACAGAGTGATGAGGACTCGAAGTCCACCAGTGGGTACGTGTTCACTATTGGTGGTGCTGCTGTGTCATGGAAATCCACGAAACAAACCTGTATAGCTCGGTCCACTATGGAAGCTGAGTTCATAGCATTGGACAAAGCTGGGGAAGAGGCTGAGTGGCTTCGGAATTTCCTGGAAGATATTCCGTGTTGGCCTAAGCCGATCGCTCCTATTAGCATACACTGTGATAGTCAGTCAGCTATAGGACGTGCTCAAAGCAGCATCTATAATGGTAAGTCACGACACATACGTCGAAGACATAACACCATTAAACAGTTGATCTCTAATGGCGTGATTTCCATTGATTATGTGAAATCAGTGGAGAATCTTGCGGATCCGCTTACAAAAGGTTTGTCTAGAGATCAGATGTCAAGATTGACAAACGGAATGGGACTGAAGCCTATAATGCATGAATCTTTGTAATGGTAACCCAACCTTGTTGAATGGAGATCCCAGAATCTTGGTTCAATGGGACAACTAAGTTATGAAGATTCAGTAAGCACTTACTCATTCCGTCTGATAAAAAGTGCTGTCTGCAGAGAATTTAGGGTAAGCTAAGGCTTTTAATGATGTCCTATATCTTGATGCGTCAAGTGGAGTATGGCAGAATACTCTTGATAGGAATCACCTATGTAGGTGTGAAGTGGGGACGCTTCTATGAGAAAGTCTATGAGGCAAGATTTCTCTAAAACACTTTCTGAAACCAGGTTGTTCATGGCCAAAACAAACACAACCATGAGAACCAAAAGGGTGTTAAAGGAAATATTGTGTGAGTATCGTTGTCCTGGCTCACAACAAAGGCTGACTAGTTCAAGACATCAAGTCACTGTTTGGCCGAGTGAGTCCGATGGTACATCACTATGAAAGGTTCAAAGCCAGAAGCTACCTCTTCTGATGCAATATTTTCTTGTCTGACTTCTCCTCAGAGTCTGCATATGCATTTGCATTAATTTTCATTCATGTAGGGGATTGTTGGAGAATTTAAGGTTTGGGCTTTGGCCCATCGTTGGAGGTTGGAAGATTTAGGCTTTGGCCCGTTAATGAATGTTGCAAAACTTGGTTGAGCAACGTACTTTGAGCTTAATGAGTTTCGATAATGATAATCGAAAACTAATGAATCCTTAATTATCTACGTGACGAGTAGTTAATTTTAGGATGTGGAATCACTCAATTACGATGTTGTGTGAATGTGAAATTAATGCTCAAAGTGGATGGAAAATGTTGTGGATGGGTGACGTGTCACCCTTATGGAGGAATATCACGTTGGATGTGTCCATGTGGTGTAAAAGAGCTTCTGACGGACATCGATCGATGACTTCGATCGACCGATGTCACTTCGATCGATCTATGTCATCGATCGAAGTTGATCAGAGAGATTCGATGTTTCTGTCTCACATCAGTCGATCACTTCGATCGATCGATGTTGACTTCGATCGATCGATGTATCGAACGAAGTTGGACAGAAAGGTGAGGAACGATTCTGACGTACATCGATCGATGTGACCGATCGATGTCGAACAACGTGAAGAATCTCTTCAGTTTGAGTGGTTATGTTTCAAATCTGAAACTAACACTATCCTCCTGTTTAAAATAAGATCAACCTGTTTTGATCTAACGGTGGTGGGGAGGCAGCTTTGATCTAACGGCCGGGATTTAAACTGTCTTAACCGCTTAACCGAATATGGTTTCCACCTAACGCTCCAGGTTTAAACCTGCTAATCTATCTTCGATCTAAATGCTGAGATTAAACCTTCCTAATCTAGATAGGAGGTTTTAATCTAACGGTCTAAATCAAACTTCGGTTTTGATCCAACGGTCACGGTACCTTGTTCTCTAACCGACTCCCCTATATAAAGAGGGCAAAGGGGTGCATTCATTCATAACATTTTTCCAAGCTTTCATAGCATACTAAGTTCGTAGCATCCGAGTCTTGCATATCGTCCGGGAGAAGTCAGGACATTCGAAGGTTCGAAGTAGTTCAAGTTCAGCAGTGCCGCTCAACTGAACAGGTACCCGTTGTATCCTGGGAGACGATTGCTCACACCGGTTGGGCACAATATACTGGAGCAATACGTCTTAAGGACAGAGTCCTCGACTCGCCCCGGGTTTGATTTATTTTATTTTGCTGTTTCATATGCACACATTGTACGACTGCGTCTTGGTACAGGATTGATTGTCTCCAACACTAGGTACGTGTGATATATATATCTGAGCATCTTTGATAGTCGGGCATAAGTTTTACTGTGTTAAAGATGAGCTCATCTACTTTTCAAAAAAGAAAAAAGTATAGCTCATACTTTATTTTTATCCTGTAGAGTCTTGAGAGTAGGATTTGGATTTCTTAGAAGATGAGCTGAGGGTAGGCTACTTCTCGAGAGTAAGATTTGGATTTCTTAGAGGATGAGCTGAGGGTAGGCTACTCGTGAGGACGGCTAGTGGGCCCTGAGATATTATGTAGGTGTGTTGATTTCATCCATGTACCTGTTATCTTTTGTACTGTTGGTACTTTATGATATGTACGGATTTAGTATCATGTATGATGCATGTCGATTACGCTTCGTCTATTTTATGATGATTCCGCTATATCAATTCCCGTTTTATGTTGCATACATATAAAAGGTATTGACGTCGTATAGTTCTCGTAGTAGAGTATAGCAGATGAACTGTTCCAAGACCAAAGAGTTAAGGGTCCGGGCCGAGGTGCTATCCTCTAAGTTATGACGATACTTGGGGTTGGTAAGTGGTGATAATTGGAAATCTAATAATAGTTGAAAATATAGAATTTTTTAGGAAATAGTAACTTTGACTTTGTTTTTTTTATAAGACAAGGGTTATAACATTGTTTTCTTGCAAGGTTCTATGAGATAAGATTCTTTAAACGACTAAATTTAAAAGAAAAGTGCATAAAGAAAAGTCAAGGATCTAATTATGATAAATAAACAATGATGAGCCAAAAAGTTCCTCCCGTTAGTCAATAACGGTCAACACTTAAGTAGAGTGTAAGAAATGGCGAAGTACGGCGGGTCGGCCCGGAGGATGACCAGGCAACCCACCTCGGCCATAGGGCCCCATCATTATCATCACGCACGCTTGACTCTATGGTTATCACGGCCATACCAATCTCAGTACCCTCACGGGGTTAAGGAATTCACCTCGGTTAAAAGGCCTAAATCATTTTTGGTTCCAAGGTCTCATCTCGGCCCGCAGTCCTATCTCGGCCAAAGAGTTGAACTCGGCCAAAGATCTGATCTATTCATTGATCTCATATCACCCTTACTGGCATCCGTCACGAGCATCACGAAAGGCCTCCCATTGCTCTTTAGAGTCGGCCACTTTCATCTCGGCATGTGGTCCCACACCATCAGTCATCTCGGGCACTTTAAAGCGCTTCTAGAAGACTTCATCTCGGTTCCAGGAGTTTACCCCAGGTAATTCTACCGGGCAAAACTCCCAGCCAGATGTCCCAAACCAGCTTATTCAGCTCAGCATCGAGCCACGTGGCGAGCATGCAAGAGCAAGTGTCATCTGACTGACCTCCTTGCCTGTCACAATATCAAAGCTCTGCCCATGCATTGGCCCAAGCCGTCATATAAAAAAGGCCGAACAGCAGGAGAGAGAGGACAAGTAAGAACAAATTGAGAGAAATTACTCATCTTCCCCACAGTGAAAATACAGGTTTGACGAGAACATCTCAGTTCCTAAAAACCTTCATACATATATAAACCTCTCCACAAAAATGGCCCAGACTGACTTGAGCGTCGGAGGTTATTACCCGGGGCCATAAATCCCGGGTCCTCTGACCCTCTTTCTTTGTGCAGGTCAGCAGCTCACTTGCAACAGACAACTGACGGAGTTCTAACGGCACCACATCAATCGATTACTTGGTGATCAATTCGGACATCATCATATTGGCGCTAGAAGGAGGGCCCTGAACCTCCGTCACTTAATTTTGTTCAACTGCACCGTCTTACTTAAACAAGTCAGCCCAAATGGGTAAAGACGCCCGTGAGGGGTTAGGAGAGTCCTCTAATCACCAACGACGAAAAGAGGCCCGCTCAGTTCATCCTGGACAGGATTCTAGGAGGACCGAGCCAGAAAGGAAGAAGGTCCCGGGTATAAACCGCGGATGAGAGAAATAAGGCCATGAAGTATGTGGCTGAAAACTTGGATGTATTCGAAGCTGTGGTGGAGCGGCTTAAAGGGAAGAGACCCGAGACGGGATATAGGGGGGAAGATTCTACGTCTTTTCACCCGAAGGAGAGGACCCAGTTGCAATCTTCTCACCGTCCCCAGGGGTTTATGGCAGACGCTAGGCGCAGTGATGACAGAGCCACTACGCTAGAATCGGTGCCAATGCCTAGGCAGCGCCTGGGTATAAAGCCTAAATCATTTAAAAGTGTTCGACAGGAAGCGGATCCTCGCAGGCCGAGGGGCCGACCTGAAGAACTTAACCCGGAGTACTTGAGGGTAGTCCAGGAAAGTCCATTTTCCTGGGATATCGCAGAGTATTCGGCACCGGATAGCTTTAAGATGCCAAAGATGGACACATATGATGGCACATCTGATCCAACAGATCATCTCTTTCAGTTCCAGACGGCAATGAACTTAAAAAATGCACCGGACCCACTCTGTTGTAAGACTTTCCCCATGTACTTGCGGGGGAAGGCAAAGAAGGTGGTTTCAGGAGCTCCCACCCCAGTCGGTGGATTCCTTCAGACAGCTGGCACAAAAATTTAAATCCCAATTTGTGTCAAGTGCGCCATTCATAAAGAACTCATCGCACCTTATGACCCTGAAGCAAGGTGCGGAGGAGTCAATACTGAAGTATATGCGGCGTTTTTCTGACGAGTCACTGCAGGTCAGTGACCGAAATGAAGGAGTGAAAGCCGCTGCGTTTATTAACGGTCTCAGGAGCAGGCCGCCTCTTCTCACAGCTTGCTGAAGAGGGCCCTACTACATTGAGAGAGTGCCTGGAAAAGGCGCATCAGTTGCCCGGGGAGAGGAGGCAAATCGATTTGAAAAAGGAAGCCGAGCAGAGTACTCGGCGGGAGGCTCGGCCCAACTCCCGAGCAATTCGACTTGAAGACCAACCGCGAACGGCGCAGTGCGTTTGATCGCCTTGGCGTCCGAGGCAAGCGAGGTCAAGAAGGATTACCCCTTCTGGCTTCAAAAGATAGAATTCTGGCCGTCATGGAGAGAGATGGCCTAAGAACGACCCGAAGCCCTTGGCAGGACCCAGGGACAAGAGGGATCCGAAGTTGTACTGCCGATATCACCGTGATGTCGGCCATGACACTGAGATTGTCGGCAGTTAGCTCAAGCAATTCGGAAGTTTAATTGAGTTGGGACATTTAAAACAATTCTATGACCCGCGCTCTCGGCTTCATAACCGTTTAAACTTCCGAAGGAATGAGCAGAAGGATAAGTGCCGACCTGAGGCACCCCCAACACATCCCAGGTCGGATGATGATGGGGGATCAAGACCAGCAAGAGGCTGCAGTTCAGCCACAAATCAATTCCATAATCTACACCATCTCGGGTGGTCCGTCACAGCCAAATCCCGGTGGTCCCAGTTCGTCAGGTACGTCCACTGGGCCTTCCCCGAAAAAACGGAGGTTGCTCGAGAGTTGGTATACGGACCAGAGGATTTAGTCCCGCTTGATTCTAATAATACGGGATTAGTCATTGGATTATGCATTCATATGGCGCCGGATAGAATTGTAGAGGTACGGAGGTATGTGGATACTGGGAGTGCCGTGAACATAATGTATTATCATGTATACAAGCAATTGGGTCTGGCGGACTCACAAATGACCCCAGTAGCTTCTCCTTTGTATGGATTCACCGGCATGCCTGTTCGGCCAGCTGGCCTGATTACTCTCAGCGTCAGTTTTGGCAAACCCCCTGCTTACCGATGCTTATGGATGGACTTCGTGGTGGTTAAGGAGAGGTCGGCTTACAACATTCTGTTAGGCCGACCCGCGTTGGTGGCATTGGAGGCTATAATATCACCCTTGCATGTTAGCATGAAGTTTCCTACCCCAGGCGGAGTAGTTACTTTGCAGGGAGATATCCCTATTGCTCAGAATTGTTACGCAGTGGCCACCCAAGGGAGTGGGATCGTCCAGCAGGTTGTTCTGGATGATCTCATTCCCCCAACAGACGAATGTTTACAAACCGATGACGCGGTTCAGGAGTTCATCTAGATTCAGGTCGGCCAGAGAATACAATCAAAATTGGGACTGGATGCCATCTGAGACTTTGGCTCAGCTTCAGAATCTGCTAAGGGAATTCGCAGAAATTTTTGCTTGGACGGCAGAAGATATGCCTGGAATCCCGACTACTTTAGCAGAACATCACCTTAATGTGGATCCTCAGGTCAGGCCCATTAAGCAGAAAAAAAGAAACTTTGCACCAGAGAGGAACAAAGTGATTGCAGGGGAGGTTGAGAAACTCTTGGTGGCGAAGTTCATCGAAGAAGTCTTGTACCCAATTTGGTTGGCAACCCGGTTGTGGTCCCTAAGCCGGACAAAAGCTGGAGAATGTGCGTTGATTATACAGACTTGAACAAAGCCTGCCCAAAAGATTGTTACCCCCTACCGAAGATTGATAGATTGGTAGATTCTACTTTGGGGTATGAGGTCTTTGATTTCTTGGATGCCTTTAAGGGTTACCATCAGATCATGATGGCAAAAGAGGACCGAGAAAAGACCTCCTTATAACTGAGGTCGGCACTTATTGCTACATCAGTATGCCTTTGGTTTAAAGAATGCTGGGGCAACTTATCAACGTCTGGTTAACTTGTTGTTCAAAAACCAAATAGGCCGAATTATGGAGGTCTACATCGACGATATGCTGATTAAAAGCAAGGTCCTTGATCAGTATATCTCAAATTTGCGCGAAGTATTTGTCATCCTAAGAGAGTTGCATGAGGCTGAACCCAAAGAAGTGTACCTTTGGGGTGCGAACAGGAAAGTTTTTGGGGTACATGGTCTCCAAAGAAGGAGTGCAGGCCAACCCAGCTAAGATTGAAGCTTTGGAAAATATGCACCCACCTCGGAACATTAAAGAAGTTCAGAGGTTGACGGGGCGAATTGCGGCCTTGAGCAGATTTCTCTCCAAGTCAGCTGAGAGATCGTTGCCTTTCTTCCAAATTTTGAAGAAAAGAACAGCTTTTCTCTGGGATGAACAGTGCCAAGAGGCATTTGATGGCTTAAAGGCACCTGGCTGAGGTGCCCATGTTGACCTCTCCTGTTCCAGGAGAGACATTGTACATCTATTTGTCCACCTGTCATGAAGCGGTGAGTGCAGTTCTGCTCAGAGAGCAGGATGCAGTTCAGAAGCCTATCTACTTTGCAAGTAAAGTCTTGCATGGGGCCGAGGTGCGATACCCGAATACTGAGAAAGTCATCCTGGCATTAGTGGTGGCGGCTAGGAAGTTCCGTCCCTACCTTCAAGCTCATCCTATAGTCGTGGTGACGGATCAGCCCCTAAGGCAGATTCTATCTCGGCCGGACACATCAGGTCGAGCTGCCAAGTGGGCAATGGAACTTGCCGAGTATGACATCAGTTACAAATCACGTACCTCTATTAAAGCTCAGGCCTTGGCTGATTTTCTGGCTGAGGGCATATCAGTTGAGGAAGATCCTCCCTCAGCGCAGGTTGGACTTTGTATGTAGACGGATCTCCTCAAGGGAAGGAAGTGGTGCTGGTCTCTTAATAGTGAATCCTCACGAGGAAGAGACCGAATATGCCTTACGTTTTGATTTCGAGGCTACTAACAATGAGGCTGAGTATGAAGCACTGATTGCTGGGTTGAGCTTAGCTCGGAAACTGGGGGCACAGCAGATAACCGCCCGAAGTGATTCGCAGCTCATAGTCTCACAGATTAACGGAGACTATGAGGCAAAGGAAGACAATATGAAGCGGTATCTGGCCAAAGTTCAGCATCTAAGAGGAATGTTCGAGCATTTTATGTTGAGCATATCCCTAGGTCGGCAAACAAGCGTGCTGATGCACTATCTCGACTAGCTTCATCCACCCCGGCCACCATTGGAAAAAGGATTGTTGTAGAATTGGTGAGACATCGCGCTTTTGATGGAAATGAAGTCTTACAACAAGACTATCATAACACCTGGATGGATGAGATAATCACTTACCTACAACATCAGATTCAACCTGAGGATAAGTCGCGAGCTCGGCGACTCGACTGAAGGCATCCAGGTATGCACTCTTTAATGACCACTTGTATAGGAAATCATTCTCCCAACCATGGTTGCGCTGCGTACCTGAGGACGAAGGAGATTACATTCTCCGAGAAATGCACTTGGGCATATGTGGGAGTCATTCTGGAGCACGCTCATTGGCCCGTAAGTGCTACTTGGCAGGGTATTACTGGCCCACAATTCGCAAAGATGCGGAAGAGCTGGTCAAAAAGTGCTCATCATGTCAGGCTCATGTCCATCTTTTAATTTGCCGAGCCATGAAATGACCAGTATTTCTAGTCCTTGGCCGTTTGTGCAATGGGGTATGGACTTGGTGGGACCTCTACCACGAGCTCCTGGCTCGGTCAGATTCCTGTTGGTAGCAATTGACTACTTTACTAAATGGATAGAGGCTGAACCTTTGGCCACCATAACTGGGGCTCAAGTCAAAAGGTTCTTATGGAAAAACATCATCTGCCGGTTTG
>AP025046.1:18028113-18072291 GCA_036186865.1 Eustoma russellianum | reverse complement strand
CTACTTGTATGCGAGGACTTTCTTGTAATTTCTATGGTCTTTTCTTTCTTCTTCACGGGAGTAGTTTAAAATCCAGAATTGGCGGTTGGCACAAGTGAGACTTCAGTTTTTCATTCCCTTATTCGATATCCATGAGTCTAGGTTTCCAGATTTGATGATAGCAGGTTATGTTGCAATTCATGTATTCATCTTTTGATCTTGTGAATTTCTATTACTCAATTGGTCTTATGTGATCAACATGTTGAACCGTGCACCTGCAATAAACACCACTAGAGGGGGGGTGAATAATGGTTAGCGGAAATTACACTACAACCCTTTGTTAAAATCCCCTTTAAAACAGAATCTGAAACCACCTCAGATTCAGAACCGTTTTTCAAAAATTCACAAATAATTGTACACAACTCCAAAAATTATGAAACTTTCCAGAATTTAACTTCAATGAGTTAACAAGATTCTATCCAAAAATTAGACAAAAATAAGATCGTTTGACCCTTCAAATAAATAAAAAGATTCAGATGGTCAATCTGGACAGAATTGGACAGAATGTTGCTGATTTTACAAAACGTGTTTCTCTTTGAATACTCAACCAAAAAGGTTGATCTTTATATCAAAACACTCCTTAGGGTGTAGATAAAGTTTCCAAAAGGCCCTGACCTTAAACAACTCTTGAAAAATACAGAATTTAAGTTTTCTCAAAACTGGTCAGATTGCATCCAGATTGGAGCAGTTATCTTGCAAAGACTGAAATACTACTTTTCCCTTGCTCAAATCAAGTGATTCTTGTTGCAAATGAAAGCTAACAGTATGAAGTATAACTCCACCAAAAATCACGAATTTTGAAAGTGTTTAGATATTTTTTTCAAATTATGAGAAGTTGTGTGAAAACTGCAATCAAAAAAGAGCAGAAAACAGAAATAAAGAAACAAGAGAAGAACACCGAGAATTTATCCTGGTTCGGTTAATGTGACCTACTCCAGTCCCAAGGAACACCTTTCCTTGGATTTCACTATCAAATGAACACCTTACAACAAGAGCCAAGCTTGATCCTTGGGTTATACACCAACCCTATTCAAGACTTGGATAATCACTTCTATGCAACTCTTGGTTACAACACCTCTACCACCTATTGATGTAGCCTTATAAATTTGGCTAATCAATCATACAAATCCAACTCAAGAAGGTGTGTATAGTGTAGCTGGACAACAAAGAAAATTGGAACACCTTAGCTACACAAAGTATGAACGAAAATATGAGAAGAGAATAGCAAGACAACAATCTTCAATTTTGCTTTCAAGTGTGTGTCTTCTCTTCTTCACCTTGCCTCCTATTTATAGTGTGAATAGATGGCATATTCTCTCCAACTTATAGACCATGTGATGGCTGAGAATTTTGAATTAAAGCACCTCCATAATCATCTCCAACAACCTTGTCTCCATTACATTCAAATTTGAAATTTCAAGTTGGCAACTTTTGCCAACTAGCTTGTTTTTGAATTTTCCACTTGTCCAAAAGTCATAAAATGAGTACACCACCTTCTCCACCTGTTTATGGACGTTTTTGATGTTGTATGTATGTATACCAACTCAAATTTTGTGAATAAAAAATAATGAATAAGTGTTGACAAGATTATGTCAACATATAACACCAAAATTCATACTTTCTTCTCCTTTACATAGTGTGATGGATCTTGCACCAAAGACACCTTGTAATCTCTAAAAGATGATGATTAATATCCTCTTATAACATATATAAGAGGATCTTCAAGAAAAAATAGAATGTGACATCTCAAATCGTCACATATCCAGCTATAGTCAATAATATCATCGGTTGAGAGAATAAGATATAAGATCACCATATAATCTTCAAAATAATAATAACACAGCTCCAGAATGAAGATAATAATATGCTCAAGAGATTCCTTGAGTGAAAATACCAAAAATACCCTTGGGGTAAAATGACCAAAATACCCCTTGTGTGAGAAAACTCCAGAAATGCCCCCGATGGTCAGAAATAATCACAATTCCACCTTTGTTATGATAAATAAGATAATAATATGCACTTGACATATTTTCACCATATGATGTTCCTACAAAACTCAAAATACCAATTTTGCCCTTTTTGGTAAGTTGTAGAAACTTCCAAGGCACGTTAGTCACAAGACAATAATAATCACCAAAAACACATAATAAGCACATAATGAACATGTGTAATTCATATACAAATGAAAAAAATCATTTTAACACATTTTAGAAAATTATTTCTAAAAACCCTAGACATCGATCGATCGAAGTGTCTCAGCTTTATAGATCGATGTCTCACATAAAGGTTCAGGTTTTGTCTCTGACCTACATCGATCGATCGAAGTGAGAGTTCAATGTACATTGATCGATCGATGTGTCTTAGGTTTAGAGATCGATGTCTCACAGAAAGGTCTTAAACTTTTCTGCCTTACATAGATCGATCGATGTGAGAGATCTATGTACATAGATCGATCGATGTGCAACAACCTGAGAGATCGATGTCAACTTGTTCAACTTATTCAACTTTTAATCACATATAACACCATGCGTGACATTTTTAAATATTTATCACTTAAAATCATGACTTTGAAAATTATCCAAACATATTTCTCAACATTCTCCCCCTTTTGGATGATTTTCAAAATAACCTAACATGATTTTAATGTCACAACTTATAACCAAAAGTTTAACCAAATGTTTAACCAAAAGTTTAACCAAATGTTTTCAACTATGTTTTCAACGTTTAAATAGTATGCTGCTCCCCCTCTACTCATACTCTCCCCCTTAACCTATGCTCCAAAATTTATACCAATAAAAAACTTAGCATATGATTCATCATGACTTACCAACTAAAACATGACTTACCAACTAAAATCATGTTCTTATTCTATCTCCCCCTTTATTTTGTAAATCATGCAAAAGATAGAACTATACAATGGTATCGTAAGTCATCATTCCTAATTTGGCTCGTAAGTTTTCAAAAGTGGCTTGATTAAGGAGTTTTGTGAAGATGTCAGCGATTTGGTGATCAGTTCTTATATGGTTTATCACTATGTCCTCGTTTTGAACATGATCGCGAAGGAAGTGGTATCGCACCTCAATGTGTTTGGCCTTAGAATGAAGCATCAGATTACGGGAAAGATTGATTGCACTTGTGCTATCGCAGAAAATTGGAATCTTATTCATTTTAATGCCAAAATCACTAAGTTGGTGTTTAAGCCAAAGTATTTGGGTAGTACATAAACTCAAAGCGATATACTCGGCTTCAGTGGTAGAAAGAGCTACACTGGCTTGCTTTTTAGAAAACCAAGAGATTAAATTAGTTCCTATGAATTGACATGTACCGCTAGTGGATTTTCTATCTAACTTGCAACCACCATAATCAGCATCACTATATGCGTGTAATTCCAACTTAGCGGTTTCTATCATACCACAGTCCTAAGTGAGGTGTATGCTTAAGATATCTAAAGATCTTTTTCACTGCATTGTAATGTGATACCTTAGGACAAGATTGAAACCTAGCACACATACACACACTAAACATAATATCAGGTCTTGATGCTGTTAAGTATAACAATGAGCCAATCATAGACCTATAAAGTGTGTAATCAAAAGGTTTACCATTTTCATCCTTATCAAGTTTGGTACTAACACTCATAGGGGTACTTGTAGGTTTCAACTCTTCAAAGCCAAACTTCTTAATCATATCATTGATATACTTAAGTTTGCTAATGTGAATTCCTTGAGGGGTTTGTTTGATTTGAAGCCCTAAGAAATAATTCAACTCTCCTACCATTGACATTTCAAACTCTGACTTCATACATTCTTCGAAGTCTTTTACTAAAGTAGGGTTGGTTGAACCAAAGATTATATCATCTACGTATATTTGAACTATTAACAAATCATTACCTTTTCTTCTTAGGAATAATGTGTTGTCTATGGTTCCCCTTTGATAATTATTTGCAATAAGAAAGTTTGCAAATCTATCATACCAAGCTCTTGGAGCTTGTTTCAAACCATATAAAGCTTTCTTAAGCTTATAAACATGGTTAGGATTCTTTGGATCTTCGAATCCAGGGGGTTGTTTGACAAACACCTCTTCTTGGATGTATCCATTCAAGAATGCACTCTTGACATCCATTTGTAAGAGTTTAATGTTACTTAGACTTGCAATCGCAAGTAACAATCTAATTGCTTCTAGTCGTGCAACGGGTGCAAATGTTTCTTTATAATCTATACCTTCTTGTTGATTATAACCTTGTGCGACTAGTCTAGCTTTATTTCTTGTGATGTTTCCTTGTTCATCCATTTTGTTTCTAAATATCCATTTTGTTCCTATTATAGATTTATTTTCAGGTTTAGGCACTAAGTCCCATATATTATTTCAGATAAATTGGTTTAACCCTCATGCATGACATCTATCCATGATAAATCGCCTAAGGCTTCCTTAATATTTTTAGGTTCTAAGTGCGATATTAAGATATGCCCTTCAGCTTGACTTATGCTTCTACGTGTTCTAACCCCAACACTTGGATCACCAATGATTAGCTCTTTAGGGTGTTTATGTTTATCTTCTATAAGCCACCAATTCCTAAGTTGACTAGGTTCACCTTCTTCTAGTTCAAATGTTTCATTCATGTGAACATTTTCATACACAATTGGAACATCCTGTAAGTTAGATAAATTATCTTCCAATTTTAAAATTTCTTGATTTATTTCACCTAAAGGTTCATGCACATCTTGTTCAGAGGAAGTTGGTTCTAGATGATCATGAACAAGCTCAAGTAATATATCATCATCATCAAACATATTTTCAACATTTGTTTCTTGTTTATGTTGATGTTTATCACTAACTTCAAAGCATGCATTTTCATTGAATTTCACATGTATGGATTCAATTATTTTTCTAGATACAGGATTATAACACCTATATGCTCTTGAGTTAGTTGAATACCCAACAAATATGCATTCAATAGACTTTTGTTCAAATTTATCTAGATTATCCTTAGTGTTCAGCACAAAACATTTACATCCAAATACTTTAAGATAATCTATCTTAGGTTGTCTATTGTTTAGCAATTCATAAGGCGTTTTATTTAATTTCTTTCTAATAGTGAGCCTATTTATAATATAGCATGCACAACTAATAGCTTCAGCCCATATATATTTAGGTAATTTATTTTCACACAGCATTGTCCTAGCAACTTCTTGAATCTTTCTATTTTTACGTTCAACAACTCCATTGAGTTGTGGTGTTCTAGGTGGTGAGAATTCATATTTGATTCCATATAGTTCGCAAAATTTGATTATGTCTTTGTTTTTAAATTCTCCACCTCTATCGCTTCTAATTCTTTTAACATTTTCTTCATAAATGTTTTCAAGTTGCTTAATAAGGGTTTCGATTGCTAATGGAGCATTGTCTTTGTGTGTTAAGAACAATGTCCATGTGTAGCGTGAGTAATCATCTACTATGACACACACATAGTAGTGTCCACCTAGACTTCTTGTCCTACTTGGACCAAATAAGTCTAAGTGAAGCAATTCTAGTACATGACTAGTAATCACTTCATGTTTCGGTTTTAAGGTTTCTTTAATGTGTTTTCCCTTAATACATGTTTCACACATTTGAAAATTATCTAAGTCTAACTTAGACATTCCTCTAATTAAATTCTTCTTAGACAATTTCTTAATAGTTGAAATTCTTATATGGGCTAATCTTCTATGCCATAAATTTACATCTAAGTCATGTGATATTAGACACTTAACCTTAGCATCTAACCTGTTATCTAAAGTAAGAGTATAAATATTACCATCTCTATTTCCTTTTAAAACCGTTTCTCCTTTTTCATTTATTATATCACAAGAATTGGGAAGAAAGGAGACATTATAACCACAATCTATAAGTTGAGAAATACTAAGTAAATTATAAGATAGATTGCTTACTAATAACACATTTCGTATTTGAAATGTGTTAGGGTCCCCAATTGTTCCTTTTCCAACAACTTGTCCTTTGTTGTTGTCACTGAATGTTACTTTTCCTCCATTCTTGATATGTTCCAATTCGATGAATAGTTTGGGGTTCCCCGTCATATGCCTCGAACATCCACTATCTAAAAACTATTTGGTTTTCAGATTCTTTGACTTTGACTCCTTCTTGCATTCCTTGCGTTTTTCCTACAGTGGAGACAAAGTTTTAGGTACCCTTTATTTGGGTCCTTGAATGTTAGGGGCACTATTCTTGTTTAGATATCCCTTAGGTATCCAAACTTGAATATACCTTCTAGGCACATTTTTAGCATTCTTATAATTTTGTAAATAAGAAGAATTAGCATATACATGATCATTTCACATAAGTGAAGATGCATTGTTATACATGTTGCGCCATGGTTGATAATTATTATGCCTTGGCCGATTTTGGTAATGTGTATAAGACATGTAATTTTGTTTCTTGAATGGCGCTATGTATGTATGTTCATATGCATTTCTATAAGATTTATATGAGTGTTGTCTATACTTAGGTTCATAATAAGTTGTATACATTTTATTCGGTCTAGTTGCATTTGTATACATGTAGGCATAATTTCTAGATTATCTAGATGCAAAGTTTGGCCTAGATGTATGTTTATGCGTGTGTATATTGGTGGGTGTGTGTTGTATTTTGCCTATATCGATTTTCATGGGAAGCGCATCGCGATCAAGGACCCAACCCGAGATGAAGTTGTCTACCAAGAGAATTGTAAATTAAGGAAGATACCGCAGAATGTTTATCTAACTGCAGCTCAAGCATGCCAAGCATTGAAGTAGGGAGATGAAGGTTTCCTCAGTGACGAGTCATAAATGCCTTCAATTGACAGTATTCCAGTGGTCAGAGAATTTTCGGATGTCTTTCCATATGATTTGCCAAGCTTATCTTCGGACAAAGAGATAGAGTTCGAGATCAATGTTGTACCAGGAATGGAACCTATTTCTAAAGCACTATATCGGATGGCCCCAGCGGAGTTGGAAGAGTTTAAGGTACAGCTACAGGAGTTGATTGAGAAAAAGTTTATACGTCCTAGCGTATCACCTTGGGGAGCCCTAGTTTTGTTTGTGATGAAGAAGGATGACAGTTTGAGATTGTGCATCGATTACTGAGAGCTTAACAAAATCACCATCAAGAATAGATATCCACTGCATAGGATCGACGATTTGTTCGATCAATTGAGAGTAAGTAATTTAAAAACTTAACAAAAATATGATTGTGTGTATTAATATGAACTATAACCTTTAAGTACAGGGTGCCAAAGTGTTCAGCAAGATTGATCTTCGCTCCGGTTATCATCATCTGAAGATCAAGACAGAAGATGTTGCTAAGACTGCCTTTCGTACTCGATATGGTCATTACGAGTTCTTGGTGATACCATTTGGGTTAGCGAATGCCCCCACAATATTTATGGACCTGATAAACACTGTCTTCCAAGAGCAGCTGGACAAATTTGTGGTTATTTTCATCGACGATATTCTCATATATTCACCAGATGAGGAAACCCATCCGAGCACTTGAGGATCGTCTGAGTATATTACGTGAGAAGCAACTCTATGGTAAGTTTAGTAAGTGCGAATCTGGCTATGCATTGTTACATTCTTGGGTCATGTTGTTTCCGAAGAAGACATATCAGTTGACCCTAAGAACATTGAGGCCATCACGGAGTGGCCAAGACCGACGAAATGGAGGTGAGAAGTTTCTTGGAACTTGCAGGTTATTACTGAAAGTTCTTTGAGGGATTCTCTCGAATTGCAGTTCCACTAACCCGTCTGACGCAAAAGAAGACGACATTTGATTGGAACTCTGAATGCGAATAAAGCTTCACCGAGCTCGAGAAAAGATTGACCTCAACTTCAGTTTTAGCACAACCAATCTCCGGCGAAGGATTCTTAGTATACAGCGATGCATCCAAGAATGGATTAGGTAAACAAATAAACAACTTTTATTATTGTGAATTCATTATAAAATATATGTGCGTTAATCCTTTTCCTTTAGGTTGTGTATTGATGCAGAAGGATCTGGTAATTACCTACGCTTCGAGACAGCTGAAACCTTATGAGCAGAATTACCCTACTCATGACTTAGAGTTGGCGACAGTGGCGTTTGCGTTGAAAATTTGGAGGCATTATTTGTATTGTGAGAGATTTGAAGTCTGTACGGATCATAAGAGTTTGAAATATCTTTTCACCCAGAAGGAGTTGAACGTGAGACATCATAGATGGCTTAAACTGATTAAGTTTTACAATCTTGTGATCCATTATCATCCGGGTAAGGCAAACAAGGTAGTGGATGCATTAAGTAGGAAATCGAGTCATGCCCGACAGACGCCACTTGAAAGGGAGATAGCGGAGTTTTGCTTAGACATGGTTGAATCTACCGCGAATGTCCTGGCTACATTGGTGATCACCCCTATACTGATTGATCGGATTAAGGAAGCCCAGAAAAATGATACTGAGTTGATGAAGATAGCTGAGGAATTGAAGGAGGAGTCAATAAAGGACTTCCGGATTCATGATGATGGCAACTTATGGTTCTGCAGCAGATTGTGCGTACCCGATGTTGATGAGCTTAAGAGAGAGATTATGACAGAGGCACACAGTTTGAGATTATTGATTCATCCTGGAGCTACTAAGATGTATCAGGATCTGAGGAGAAATTATTTCTGGAATGAGATGAAACGCCAGATTGTAAAATTTGTTGATCGTTGCCTTATATGTCAGCAAGTAAAAGCGGAGCATCAGCGACCTGCCTGTTTATTGGAACCTCTAGAAATTCCCAAGTGGAAGTGGGAACAGATCACAATGGATTTTGTTACCGAACTTCCTAAGACATATTGTGGGAATCATATGATTTGACTTACTAAATGGGCACATTTCTTACCTATGTTAATTCAGACATCGATGGAGAAGTTGGTGGACTTGTATATGGATGATATTGTAATCTTACATGGGACGCCGGTCAGCACTGTTTGTGATAGAGATCCGCGCTTCACTTCACGATTTTGGAAGGCATATAGTGGGCTATGGGTACAGATTTCAGAATAAGCACATCTTTTCATCCGTAGATAGATAGGCAGTCGGAGCAAACTATACTGACTTTGGAGGATATGTTGCGTGCTTGCGCTTTAGACTTCAAGAGTGACTGGGATAAGTCGGTAAAGTTGATAGAGTTCTCATACAACAACAGTTACCACAGTTCTATCGGCATGACAGCGTTTGAGGCGTTGTATGGTCGTAAGTATCGATCTCTACTATACTGGGATGAAGTTGGGAGAGAGCAATCATATGTCCAGAATTGGTAGAGACCATTTGGCTACCTATGCCTTTGCTTGCCTTTCTATGGATGCCTATAGCTTTCCCCTGCCTTTGCAGGGTGGTATCGCGACCTTATACAAGGTCCAATTGATTTGCGATCGATTGAATACAGATCAAGGCCGTAGTAAGAGTTGGGCATATTTCCAAGAGGCGACCGATAGAGTTTGATGTTTGAGAAAAGGTCTACTTGAGGGTTTCTCATACAAAGGGCGTAATGAGATTCGGTATTAAGGGGAAGCTGAGCCCTCGATTTATCGGTCCATATGAGATATTGGAGAGAGTTGGAGCAGTTGCATATCGGTTGGCGTTACCCCCTACATTGTTGCAGGTACCTGACGTATTCCATGTATTATAGTTACAGCATTATGTACATGACCCGAACCATATCTTGGAGCAGCAGACATTGACAATCCGAGATGATGCTACATATGAGAAGGAACCGATACGTATTGTGGACCGTAAGGAGAAAATACTGAGGAGGAGATCGATTCTGTTCGTAAAGGTGCAGTGGAGTAATCATTCCGAACAAGGAGTGACTTGGGAGCCAGAGCAGCATTTGTTGAAGCAGTATCCTCAGCTCTTCGAGTAAAGATATGTAAGTTTAAAGGATGAAACTTTTTATAGGAGGGGGAGAATGTTATGCCACTAAATTTTCATTACGTCAGAACGTTTTAAACATCGCATTTTAGTAATATTTGATATATGCTCGTGTGCTAGGTTTTTCGGTTTATCGATAAACTAGTGAATTCAATAACGAATAACTTCGAGTATACGATAAAAGTTAAATAAGACTAGTTCGTAACAACTTAAGTTATTAGGCTAAATTATATCAAACCTAAAAGACATGACATAAGAAATTAGGACTACTTAAATAAAGAAAAAAGAAAGTAGGACATAACAAGATATTTTGGCAAAGAAGAAAAGGAAAATAAATATAAATATATATATGCATGTATAATAGGTGGCCACATAGGAAGGAAAAAGAAAGAAAATTGTGGTTAGAATAATACCCTAATAAAATACCAAGTGTAGAAAATTATGTAGGAATCTAATGATGAAATATTGTCCTATTCTACCCACTCCAAACCCACTATGGCCTTCCACATCCACATAAATGGGAAGAGAAGATTTTTCTTGTCTTTTGTTTTCAACCAACAACAAGACAATTGTGTCTTTTACCTAAAATCTTAAACACTTTTATACCAATTATTGCCCTTCTTAATTCTCTGTTGTATATAGTTCCTGTTCATATACAGTAATTTGATGTGATTCTTAATGGTCACAAAGGTAACGACTAGTTACCTGCTCAACTCAGACAAATGTACAATTAAGATCCTAAGCTACTATATTTATATGCAAAAAGACTAAGTGTTGCTGCTGGGCTTTAGATTCACTACCTAACTGGTTGTGCTTTTACCTCGTCACCTCAGTTCTGCACAACTCTATCCCAGCTCTTCTTCTACGCTCTTATTCACCTCGGTCATTTATATTTCTATGCCGCTCTTCACCTCGACTCTTCACTTCTTCGCTAGGTCACCTCTGTAGGACGGTATTCATACGTCTACTCAGCATAGCTTCACCTCGGTACAGCTCGGCTGGGCTTATATTTCTACACTCTTCCTCAAACTTAGTTGTAGATATTTATGCAACCAAGCTTCATGGGCATTATCAGATCTTATGACCTTAGTTTTCTTGTCAAATTGGGTGTTTGCAAAAATGAAATATTTTTTGAACAACTTCGCTGGCATCAGATTTGTCTTTGAGGAGATAGGTCCAAGTATATCTGTTATAGTCATCCACTAAGGGGAGAAAAAAAACGTTGCCCATACATTGTTGGATGTTTATAAGGCCTCCAGATGTCAATATGCACAAGATCAAAGATGCAGTTTGAAACAGAATTAGAAGAGGGAAAAGGCAGACATTTTTGTCTTGCCATAGGACATATATCACATTGTAAATCAGGAGATTAAACAACAACAGATGCATCCTTTTTATTTATTTCTCTGATTCTTTGTACAGATGCATGACCAAGTCTTGAATGCCATAACATTGATTTTCATTCAAGAACAGAAGTATGATTACAATTGTAAAATGAAATATTTCGTAAAGCAGACTCAGAATGAACACATGCTACAATTGCATTATTGTTGTGTCTTTGTATCAGATACAAACCATCTTCAAGTCTAGCTGAACCAATCATCCTCTTGGAGAATTGGTCCTGCAGAAAACAAGAATTGTGATGGAAAGAAATGAGAATGTCAGTTGAAGATACCAGCTCACTGAGGGAGAGGAGGTTAAATGTAAATGATGGAACATACATGACTTTATGAATCAATAGGGATGGTGTTATCTGGACTGAACCAATGTGTGTGACTACTACAGACATATTATTTGGCATTCTAACAGACACATTAAAGATAGAATGAAATGAAGTGAAAAGTGACAAAGAGCATGATATATGATTACTGGTACCTGAGTCCAAGATCCATACATTAAACTGATTATATAAACAAGTACATGTCTCCTTATCACTTTGGATCAAAGTCTGAGCAGGCATGATAGTAGACTGCAGCATGTTCCTTGACATTGAACTGCCTCCTGTACCTCCTTTCTCTCCAAGCAAATTCATCAACTTCTCATATTGATCCTGAGTCAGTGTCGGCCCTGCTCCTGTCATAGCCCTAAAACCTGCCCCTCCAAGACCTGAATGTACTATATTAACTTGAGGTCTAGGTTTTCGGCGAGGAGGGAATCCATGCTTTTAATAGCACCTGATGAGGATCGGGGGTCCCATTAAGAGGTCATGGGCCATATGACAAGAAGAAAGGCAAGAGAACTTGGACATCAAGTTGGAACCTTCTTGTACAAGCATGTTCAAGATGAACCTAAGGCTCATTGGGCTCATCTCATGGAGCCCGCATTATGAACGTGTTCTCCCACCCCCAAAACGTGTGTTATTTTTCTTTTGAATTTTGTCTTGTTTTCTTGTGATTCTTGTGTTATGTGTTTGCCTTGTAGGTAAGTAGGTGTACGCAAATTACAAGCCAAATGGAGGTCCAAAAATGGATAAGGGGCGTGTGTTTCAAAAAGAGGGACAAAAGGAATGTTGTCTTGAGAGGAATGATTGTCTACACAAAGACAAGTTCAAATGTGGTCCAAGATGGAATTCCTTTTCAAATTGAACTCAAAATCATCTCCAACCCTTAACAAAGGGGCCGGCCACTTGGAAGTTCAAAAGTGGAGATCAAATTCAAACTTGAAGACAAACTTGAATTCAAATTCAACCATGATTTGAATTCAAGTTTCAACCAATTCGAGACTTAAATTTCAAGAAGATTTCAGCCATTATCTTCAGCCATCTACACACATATTTGGAGATCAAAGGAGGATAAGTCAACAACTCAAAAACAAGTTTGAATTCAAATCCCAACCACTTTATCATCATCCTTTGAATTCAATCCCAACCACTTTATCATCATCAAATCAGATTTCCAACACCTCATTATTCAAGATACACGGCTGGAAGGATGTGGGAAGGATAAATCAACAACTAATTCAAAGTGCACTCAAATTCAAACTCAATTTGAATTCAAACTTCACCCAACTTTTGAATTCAACTTCAAGCACATCCTACTCATCAAAGCAGCTTCTCCAAGACTTCATTTGATTCTCATACATGGATGAACATGGTGAAGATGGCATCCTACAATTAATTCAAATATTGGTTAGTATTTGTTTTATTTTTGAATTCAAACAAATTTCAATTTTTAGTTAGTTCTATTTGAAATAAATCCTACTTCCAAGGCTGATAGGCACGATTTCTAGGCTATAAATAAGGCCCTTGGGGCGTATATTGACACAACTTTGGATGAATAAAAATTCTTGATATTTTCTTGACTTCTTGTAAGACTTTGTTTTCTTGGTTTTGCAATAAAAACCTATGTTAAGATCCTTCAAAGTTGAGCATTTTGAAGGTGTTGCCATTGCTCAAAGGTGCCGTCGAGGAGGGCCATTATGGTTCGCCTGATCAACGACCATCTTGAAGTGTTAGTTCTTGCTCGTTTGAACCATACATTGTTTCACTAAGGAAGCAAGGAGAAGTCTTCTTCCTTGTGCCTAACCCTTTGTGAAGGACGTTTGGAAGGTGGAATTGTTAGAGCCCACGTCTTGCACGCATCAAATTGGTATCAGAGCCAGGTTACTCTATTACATCGTCTACTATCGTTTTCTTTTCATTTGAGTCCATTTGTTTCAAGTCTAGTTGAGTCCTTCTTCTAACCCATTCTTCACATCATTTGAGTCTTCCATACATATAAAGAAAACAAAAAAATGTCCTAGAGTCCTTTTTTGAATTCTTGCATTTTGCTGCATCTTGTTATTTATCATTCAAGTGTCATTTCTTTTATATTTGGCGTCACACATCTGAACTTGTGATATTCAAACTTGAACAAGTTAGGGTTTGTTGCATTTAGGATCCATTTCGCTTTATTTTTTAACACTACGACCGTCAGGCCATAAAGCCACCACGGTTTCAAATCATCTTGTTGCTACCGAAGCTTTTAGTTGGTGATGATTGTATGCATCTTGTGATTCATAGTGTGCTTGCTTTCGTGCTTCAATCTTGCTGATCATACGTGTGAAAGCCATTTACAAACCACACACAAAGAGCTGAAAAAAACGCCCCCGCTCAAGCCCTAATTTTTACTCAAAGCCCTATCTCGGTTTACCCACGAAACCCTAACCGAGATTCATCCCCATTCATATCCACATTGCATAATACTGCATACTTGGGATTACCTTGGCTGAAATTGAAAGCTCCTTGCAAGGTTTTGTCAAAAACAACGGTTTGGACAAAAGAAGAGAAGTTACGTTTCCTTGCCCTTGAACAAAAAAATGAGAAAGAAAAATCCAAGAACAACTGAAATGTTTTGAAGAAGAAAATGCAAGAAAAAGAGAATAGAAAAAGGGAGAAAACATTTGTGAATTGTTTGAAATTTTGGAGCAACTTGGTACCATCTTTCATTCAGTAGGAAAAGACCCACTATATTCTTTGCACTGCCAATCATCCTCTTCATTTTGTTTTCGTGAAAACAACATCCCGCGGATGAGAAGCAGGCTATACAATTACCGTCCTTAGTTATTTTATCTATTGATAACATATTAAAGCTTGATCTGGGACATGCAAGACATCCTTTAGCAACAACTTATCATTAATCATTGCAGAGTCTATTCTAATAACTTCTACGGAAGTCCCATTAGCAATTTTAATCTTTTAAGGTACCAAAAACATAGAGTAGGAGTTCAGAAGGTTACTATTACTTGTCCTGTGGTGTGTAGCCCCAGAGTCTACGATCCCCGAACTGTTGATGCTCGGCTGGACGTAGCCTACCATTGTAGCTTGAATAGATTCAGCTCGGTCACGTTGCTTGCTCAGCAATTCGATCAGTGATGCAATCTGATCTTTTGTAGGAATCTCAGCTTTTGTTATCTAGGCTGAGCCGAGCCGTGTTGCACTTTGCTAAGCTGCACCGAGCCGCATTGTGTTGCTGACCTGATGTACAGCACTTTGTCCAGCAGAAAATGGTTTTGAATGTGGTCTTCAGGGGGCATTGCTAGGCTTCGGCATATTAACTGTTTATTCCTAGGGATTCAAACCTCATCTTATTCTTTTGTAGCTTCAAATTAAATGCAGACTTCAGGATTGATTATTTCTTTTATGAGTATTTCTAATGTAAGATAAAAGTATGTAACAATAGAAATGCAAAAGAGAAACAAAACACAAATTTGAAACATTTTTCTTGTAGGAAAAACTGTTTTGGAAACGCACTGATTAGACCAACCATATATCAAAGTGAATAATATTAAATGGTGCAGATGACTTGTAAATTTTAGCCGGTAACTTTGCTTGGTATGTTTACCTAACTAACAAGTTTCACATGTAATGCTCTTAAGGCCAACAGAGCTGAATTTTTGGTATTAGTCGTTTGAGATATACAAAACTGAAATGACCGAGTCTATTATGCTATAGCAAAATATCATCTATACAAGATTTTTTAGGGGACAAAGCACTATTGGTATCCTGATCATTTGGCTTCTCTGTACTAAGGCTTTGTTTTCATATCCCAGTAGGAACAGACCTGCTATATTCTTAACACTAACAATCATCTCCTTCATTTTGTTTTCACGAAAACAACATTCCATGGATGGAAGCAGGCTATACAATTACTGTCCTTAGTTTACCTATTGATAACAGATTAAAGCTTGAGCTGGAACATGCAAGACATCCTTTAGCAACAACTTATCATTAATCATTGCAGAGCCTATTCTAATAACTTCTAAAGAAGTCTCATTAGCAATTTTAACCTTATAAGTACTGAAAACATAGAGTAGGAGTTTAGAAAGTTACCATTACTTGTCATGTGGTATGTAGCACCAGAGTCTACGATCCACGAACTGTTGGTGCTCGACTGGATGTAGCCTACCATCGTAGCTTAAATAGATTCAGCTCGGCTACGTTGCTTACTCAGCAATTTGATCAGTGTTGCAATTTGATCTTTCAAAAGAATCTCAGCTTCAACAATCTAAAATGAAATCATAATTGTGCAAAAGGAGTTTCGATGCAAGAGTATTTAGTACTTGCTACATAGGGCAAATGTGTTTGCTGACATTTCAAGCATCTGGATCCTGTTTACTGGAATTTTTCTCATGATCATAAACGAATATAGTCCTTTCCACCTTAAAGAAAAAAAATACCACAACACTGGTCAGAATATCTTTGGCCGAATATGATAATGAAAAAAATACCACAACCCTGCTCCAAAATTTGTAAGGTCTGATGAGCCAAAAAATATTCCCCGTTGGTCAACAACGGTCAACGTAGGAGTGAGGCGCAAAAATGGTTAAGTATGGCAGGTCGGCCCGGAGGTTGGTCAGGAAACACGAGGAAAAATAGTTCATCTCGGACACAGGGCCCCACCCTCATCTCAGCCATACAGTCTCAATGTTTCCTGGGGGCTAAGGATCTTACCTCGGTCTAAAGGCCTCACTCAGGCCTAAGGGTTTTTAACTCGGCCACAAGGCCTTATCTCGGCCCACAATTCCATCTCGGCCAAAGAGTTGGGCTCGGCCTCGGATCCGACCTACTCACTGACCTCGGACCGCCTTTAGTGGCGTCAGCCATGAGCATCATGAAGGGCCCACCAACGCACTTCGAAGTCGGCCACTTTCATCTCAGCATGCTGACCCCACATCATCAGCCATCTCAGGCACCTCTGAGTGCTTCTAGAAGACTTCATCTCGGTTCTAGGAGTTTATCCCAGGTAATTCTACCAGGTGAAACTCCCAGCCATATGTCCCAAGCTAGCTTATTCAGCTCAGCACCGAGCCATGTGGCGAGCATGCAAGAGAAAGAGTCATCCGACTGACCTCCTTGCCTGTCACGATATCTGAGCTCTGCCCATGCATTGGCCCAAGCCGCCATATAAAAAGGCCGAGCAACAGGAGAGAGAAGGGGAAGCAACCACAAGCTCTGAGAAACAACTCGCTAGTAATTCATCTTCTCCACAGTGAAAACCCATGTTTTACAAAAACACCTCAATTCACTTAAACCTTCACCATATATAAACCTCTCCAGAAAAATAGCCCAAACTGACTTGAGCGTCGGAGGGTATTACCTGGGGCCATAAATCCTGGGTCCTCTGACCCTTTCTCTTTGTGCAGGTCAGCAACTCACTCGCTACGGACAATTGACGGAGTTCTAACGGCACCACATCAAACAACTACCTGGTGATAAACTCAGACATCATCATATTGGCGCTAGAAGGAGGGACCTGAACCTCTGTCATTTAATTTAGTTTAACTGCACCGTTTTATTTAAACAAGTCAGCGCAAATGGGTAAAGACGCCCGTGAGGGATTAGGAGAGTCCTCCAATCAACAACGACGTAAAGAGACCCGCTCTGCTCATCCTGGACAGGATTCCAGGAGGACAGAGCCAGAAAGGAAGAAGGTCCCAGGTATAACCGCGGATGAGAGAAACAAAGCCATGAAGTATGTGGCCGAAAACTTGGAAGTATTTGAAGCCGTGGTGGAACGGCTCAAAGGGAAGAGACCAGAGATGGAATACATGGAGGAAGATTCTACATCTTTCCGTCCAAAGCAGAAGGCCCAACTGCAATCTTCTCATCATCCTCAGGGGTTTATGGCGGATGCTAGGCGCAGTGGTGACAGAGCCCCAATGGTAGAGTCGGTGCCTATACCTAGGCAGCGCCTGGGTATAAAGCCCCGATCATTTAAAAGTGTTCGACAGGAGGCAGATCCTCGTAGGCCGAGGAGCCGACCTGAAGAACCTAACCCTGAATACTTGAGGGTGATCCAGGAAAGTCCATTCTCCTGGGATATTGCAGAATACTTGGCACCGGACAGTTTTAAGATGCCAAAGATGGACACATATGATGGCACATCTGATCCGACGGACCATCTCTTTCAGTTCCAGACGGCAATGAGTTTAAAGAATGCACCAGATCCGCTCTGTTGTAAGACCTTCCCTATGTACTTGCGGGGGAAGGCAAGAAGGTGGTATCAGGAGCTCCCACCCTAGTCGGTGGACTCCTTCAGACAGCTGGCGCAAAAATTTAAGTCCCAATTTGTGTCGAGTGCGCCATTCATAAAGAATTCTTCGCACCTTATGACCTTGAAGCAAGGTGCGGAGGAATCTATATTGAAGTATATGCAGCGCTTTTCTGACGAGTCATTGCAGGTCAGTGACCGAAATGAAGGAGTGAAAGCCGCTGCATTTATTAACGGTCTCAGAGCAGGCCGCCTCTTTTCACAGCTTGCCGAAGAGGGGCCTACTACACTGAGAGAGTGCCTGGAAAAGGCGCACCAGTTTGCCCGGGGAGAGGAGGCAAACCGATTGAAGAAAGAAGCCAAGCAGAGTACCCGGCGAGAGGCTCGGCCCAGTTCCCGAGCAAGTCGATCTGAAGACCTATGCGAACGGTGCAGTGCGTTCGATCGCCTTGGTGTCCGAGGCAAGCGAGGCCAAGAAGGATTGCCCCTTTTGGCTTCAAAAGATAGGATTTTGGCCGTCATGGAAAGAGATGGCCTAAGAACGGACCCGAAGCCCTTGGCAGGTCCCAGGGACAAGAGGGATCCAAAATTGTATTGCCGATATCACCGCGATGTCAGCCATGACACTGAAGATTGTCGGCAGTTAGCTCAAGCAATTCGGAAGTTGATTGAGCTGTGGCATTTGAAACAGTTCTATGACCCGCGTTCCCGGCTCCATAACCGTTTAAGCTTCCGAAAGAATGTGCAAAAGGATAAGTGCCGACCCGAGACACCCCCAACACATCCCAGGTCGGATGATGATGGGGACCGAGACAAGCAAGAGGCCGCAGTTCAGCCTCAGATCAATTCCATAATTTACACCATCTCGGGAGGCCCGTCACAGCCAAACCCGGGTGGTCCCAGTTCGTCAGGTACGTCAACTGGGCCTTCCCCGAAAAAACGGAGATTAGCTCGAGAGTTGGTTTACGGACCAGAGGATTTAATCCCGCTTGATTCTAATAATACGGGGTTAGTCATTGGATTATGCATTCATATGGCGCCGGATAGAATCGTAGAGGTACGGAGAGTGTACGTGGATACTGGGAGTGTCGTGAACATAATGTATTATCATGTATATAAACAATTGGGTTTGGCGGACTCCCAAATGACTCCAGTAGCTTCCCCTCTGTATGGATTCACTGGTATGCCTATTCGGCCAGCTAACCTGATCACACTTAGCGTCAGCTTTGGCAAACCCCCGGCTTACCGTTGCTTATGGATGTATTTCGTGGTGGTTAAAGAGAGGTCGGCTTACAACATTCTCTTAGGCCGACCCGCGTTGGTAGCATTGGAGGCTGTAATATCTCCCTTGCATGTTAGCATGAAGTTTCCTACCCCATGCGGAGTAGTTACTTTACATGGGGATATTCCTACAGCCCAAAATTGTTATACAGTGGCTACCCAAGGGAGTGGGGCCGTTCAGCAAGTTGTACTGGATGATCTCATTCCCCCAACAGATGAACGTTTACAAACAGATGACGCTGTTCAGGAATTCATCTTAGATCCAGGTCAGCCAGAGAATACAATCAAAATTGGGACCTGGATGCCAGCTGAGACTTTGGCTCAGCTCCAGAATCTGCTAAGGGAGTTCACAGAAATTTTTGCTTGGACGGCAGAAGATATGCCTGGAATCCCGACTACCTTAGCAGAACATCGGCTTAATGTGGATCCTCAGGTCAGGCCCATTAAGCAGAAGAAAAGAAACTTTGCACCGGAGAGGAACAAAGTGATAGCAGGGGAGGTCGAGAAACTCCTGGTGGCAAAGTTCATCGAAGAAGTCTTGTATCCAATTTGGTTGGCCAACCCGGTTGTAGTCCCTAAGCCGGACAAAAGCTGGAGAATGTGCGTTGATTATACTGACTTAAACAAAGCTTGCCCAAAAGATTGTTACCCCCTACCGAAGATTGACAGATTGGTAGATTCTACGTTGGGGTACGAGGTCTTTGATTTCTTGGATGCCTTTAAGGGTTACCATCAGATCATGATGGCGAAAGAGGACCGAGAGAAGACCTCCTTCATAACTGAGGTGGGCACTTATTGTTATATCAGCATGCCCTTCGGCTTAAAGAATGCTAGGGCAACTTATCAACATCTGGTTAACTCATTGTTCAGAAACCAAATTGGTCGAATTATGGAGGTCTACATCGACGATATGCTGATCAAAAGCAAGGTCCTTGGTCAGTATATCTCAAATTTGCGCGAAGTATTTGTCATCCTAAGAGAGTCTTGCATGAGGCTGAACCCAAAGAAGTGTACCTTTGGGGTGCGAACAGGAAAGTTTCTTGGGTACATGATCTCTAAAGAAGGAGTGCAGGCCAATCCAGCTAAAATTGAAGCTTTGGAAAGCATGCACCCACCTCGAAACGTTAAAGAAGTTCAGAGGTTAACGGGACGAATCGTAGCCTTAAGCAGGTTTCTTTCCAAGTCAGCTGAGAGATTTTCGTTGCCTTTCTTCCAAATTTTGAAGAAAAGAACAGCTTTTCTCTGGGATGAACAGTGCCAAGAGGCATTTGATGACTTAAAGGCACACTTGGCCGAGGTGCCCATGTTAACTTCTCCCGTTCCAGGAGAAACATTGTACATATATTTGTCCACTTGTCATGAGGCAGTGAGTGCAGTTCTGCTCAGGGAGCAGGATGCAGTTCAGAAGCCTATTTACTTTGCAAGTAAAGTCTTGCATGGAGCCGAGGTGCGATACCCGAATACTGAGAAAGTCATTCTGGCATTAGTGGTGGCGGCTAGGAAGTTTCATCCCTACCTTCAAGCTCATCCTATAGTTGTGGTGACTGATCAGCCCTTAAAGCAGATTTTATCTCGGCCGGACACATCAGGCCGAGCTGCCAAGTGGGCAATGGAACTTGCCGAGTATGACATCAGTTATAAGTCACGTACCTCGATTAAAGCTCAAGCCTTGGCTGATTTTTTGGCCGAAGGAATATCTGTCGGAGAAGATCCTCCCCCAGCGCAGGGTTGGACTTTATATGTAGATGGATCCTCTTCAAGGGAGGGAAGTGGTGCAGGCCTCTTAATAGTTAATCCCAACGAGGAAGAGATCGAGTATGCCTTACGTTTCGACTTTGAGGCTACTAACAATGAGGCCGAGTATGAAGCTCTGATAGCCGGATTGAGCTTAGCTCGGAAACTGGGGGCACAACAGATAACCGCTCGAAGTGATTCGCAGCTCATAGTGTCTCAGATCAATGGAGACTATGAGGCAAAGGAAGACAATATGAAGCGGTATCTGGCTAAAGTACAGCATCTGAAAGAAATGTTTGAACATTTTAATATTGAGCATATCCCTAGGTCGGCAAATAAGCGTGCTGATGCACTATCACGGCTAGCTTCATCTACCTCGGCCACCATTGGTAAAAGGATTGTTGTAGAATTGGTGAAACATCGCGCTTTTGATGGAAATGAAGTCTTACAGCAAGACTATCGTAACACCTGGATGGACGAGATAGTCACCTATCTACAACATCAGATTCAACTTGAGGATAAGTCGTGAGCTCGGCAACTCCGTCTGAAGGCTTCCAGGTACGCACTCTTTAACGATCACTTATATAGGAAATCTTTCTTCCAACCGTGGTTGCGGTGCGTACATGAGAACGAAGGAGATTACATTCTCCGTGAAATACACTTGGGCATATGTGGAAGTCATTCTGGAGCACGTTCATTGGCCTGCAAGTGCTACTTGGCTGGGTATTACTGGCCCACAATTCGCAAAGATGCGGAAGAGCTGGTCAAAAAGTGCTCATCATGTCAGGCTCACGCTCCATCTTCTCATTTGCCGAGTCATGAAATGACCAGTATTTCCAGTCCTTGGCCGTTTGTGCAGTGGGGTATGGACTTAGTGGGGCCTCTACCCCGAGCTCCTGGCTCGGTCAGATTCTTGTTGGTAGCAATTGACTACTTTACTAAATGGATAGAGGCTGAGCCACTGGCCACCATAACTGGGGCTCAAGTCAAAAAGTTTTTATGGAAAAACATTATTTGCCGATTCGGCCTACCCCAGATCTTGATCTCATACAACGGAAGGCAGTTTGCTGAGGATCCGGTAAAGAGTTGGTGCCTTGATTTGCACATCAAGCAACGCTTCACCTCAGTAGCACATCCCCAGTCAAATGGCCAAGTTGAACTTGCGAACATGATTATTAAGGACGGGCTTAAGAAGCGATGGGTTGAAGAATTACCCAGCGTCCTATGGGCATACCGAACAACTCCCTCAACTTCGACGAAAGAAACACCTTTCTCATTAGTGTATGGCACAGAAGCTATCATTCCTGCAGAGATAGGCTCCACCTCAACTCGAGTTGATTGTTACTCTGCTGCAGATAACAATCAAGAGTTGCGGATAAATTTAGATGAACTCGAGCAGAAGAGGGACCGAGCTCACATTCGCATGGCTCAGTATAAGAATTTGATCTCCCAGCATTACAATTCTTGGGTACGACCGAGGTCTTTTCGAGTGGGAGACTTAGTGATGCGAGACAACGAAGTCAGTCACGCTATGTCAGCAGGAACCTTTAATTCCAAGTGGAAAGGTCCTTATCGCATTGTTGAAGTATTTCCAACGGGAGCTTACAAGTTACGAACTCTGGAAGGGCGAACTCTTCCACGGACCTGGCATGTTTCCCATCTCAGACTTCTACATCAATGATGTAAATTGTAGCTACTCTGTATATGAATACAAGTTCTTTATGATTCAACTTTCAAGAGTCAAGTGTCTGAGCACAATTTGAGTAGTACGAAGAGCTTCCTAAGACCTCAGCAGGCCTGAGGCAAAAGACCTCGCAGGTTCGAGGTAAATGTCTGCTAAACGGTACATTAAGACCTCGGCAGGTCCGAGGCAAAAGACCTCGCAGGTTCGAGGCAAATGCCCGCTAAAGGGTATCTTAAGACCTCAGCAGGCCTGAGGCAAAAGACCTCGCAGGTTCGAGGCAAATGCCCGCTAAAGGGTATCTTAAGACCTCAGCAGGCCTGAGGCAAAAGACCTCGCAGGTTCGAGGCAAATGCCCGCTAAAGGGTACATTAAGACCTCGGCAGGCCTAAGGCAAAAGACCTCGCAGGTTCGAGGCAAATGCCCGCTAAAGGGTACATTAAGACCTCGGCAGGTCCGAGGCAAAAGACCTCGTAAGTTCGAGGAAAATGTCCGATAAAAGGGAATACTAAAACCTCGGCAATTCCGAGATGAAAGACCATTAAACGGCAGATTAAGACCTCGGCAAGACTGAGGCAGAAACTTGTTAAAAACAAGTGTAAGACCTAGGTAAGGCAAAGGCACTTGCTCAAATGAAAAACAAGACCTTGGCGTGCCCGAGGCAAAGGTTAAAGAAATGATTCATCAAACTTTAGCAAATCTGAGGGAAGAGTTTGTTGAAGACAAGACATGCAAGCAAACCTTAGGTTTTCTCTTACGAAAGCCAAAGTGAAGTTAAGCAAGGCATAACGTTAATCCAAGTCAGAGCCTGATCTTAACGAAATGAAGTTTATGTCAAACCTGCCAATGATCTGGTTCAGTCCGGATGACAGGTTTATTCTGATTTGAAGGCTTAGTTTATCTTCTAATAAAGTTCATCAAGTTTGTCAAGCCTGACTTAAAAAGTTAGCATCAATGGCATCGAAAAATAAACTTGGTAAAGACATTAAAGACAAAGAAGATAGCTGAGCCCGAGAGTTAAAGATTTTCATTGATATAAGCATTGAAGTACACATTCATGCCTGGCCTAAAAAGTTAAACAAAGAAGAGCCCTAAAGCCTACTCGTCCTTATCTTCATCTCTCAAGTCAGCTCCATCAACAAACTTTTGGAACAACTCTTCAAAGTCTTGAGCTGCTTGAGGATTGTAGAGTTCAGTTATACGGCGATCTTCTCTGTTCAAATCTGGGTGAACTTGGGCACAGGCTTCAATGGCATTCCTCTGGCCGACCTCCATGGCCGAGCCTTGAATCAGAAGCAAATTTTCTTCAAAAAAGCTGGACTTTCTGAAGTCTTGAATCGCTTTGATCTCAGCATCGATCAAGTTCTGGTGCAGCAGGTTGTTCATCTTTTGCTCAGACTCAAGCCTCTGCGCCATCTCAGCCATATTTTTCTTCAAAAACTCAACCTCAGTGATTGATTGAGTGGAGGTCAGCTCCAGGTCTTCCACCTTATTCTCCAACTCATCAACCTTAGAGTTGGAGGTGGCCAACCTCGTCTCAGCATCCTCAGCCTTCTGTTGGAGTTTGGTGGTTCCCGCCTCTAGGTCATCTTCAAGTTGTCTCCGAGTGGTCTCAAGCTCCCCAAGAAAATTCCTACAGCGGGTCACCACTTCCATCCCCTGGCCTCGGATCTATACAAAAAGATAGCGGTAAAAGGAAGTCCACTAACAAAATAAGTAGAGTACTCAACAGAAGATTTACTTACCAGAGCAAGGTTGGACATATAAGCATTGGTCAGGGCCGCGAAGTCCGTTGCCCTGAACCTCTGAAGATCCCGAGGTAGGATTGCTGCTCTATTAAGCCTTTCGGCCACAGCAGGGTTCTCAGCAGAATCTACCTCAGAAAACCCAATCAAGATTGGGTCTTGAACATTACCTGGTTGAGGCAAGATCTCCTCAACCGGGTCAGCAGTGATCATCTCCAGGGGCTGAGATGGTCCCGGATCACGACTGCTAGAGCCTTCACCCCGTTGTCTCTTTCGGGGGCGGAGGCTGGAGCCTTCACCAACATCCTCTGGAATTCCAGAATCAGCTGGAGCCTGAGGTAGAGCGTTAGCCTCAGGCTCATCATCAGCAATTGTGATTGGCAGAGCTGCACAGAAAAGAAAACAAGTCAAAACCCAAACAAGTGTTAGAACATTTAAGAAAACCCATGCATCTAAGGAAGGAGTTCTACCTGGTTCAGGCTCCGTTGTTTCAGGTTCGGCAACAGCAACACTTGTAGCTGGGGGCGTTGCCGAGGTAGAGGCCCCTCCAGAACCCAAAGTGGCTAACCTCCTTTCTCTCCGAAGCCTTTTTCTGGCCTGATTCTCGGACATTATCTCAGCACGGCTCAGGGATCCAGACATGGCACCTGCACTCAGAGTTAAAACAGTTAGATGTAAACAACAAATCGAGAACATTGAAAATTCAAAGACTATAATGGCCACCTCGAAGGATGGTTAGCTGATTTGGAGAAAAGGCTCGATAGTCAACACCAATTGCCGAGTGGGCTACATCGGCAGCCATCCAGACATCATAATCAACTTTGTGCCAATCAATGACAATTGGAGCTGACCGAATTCTGTCTGCCTCATCGCAGTACTCCTGGTTTGGCCATGTATTATGGACTCTGCCTCGCTTCCAGGCAGTTTCGCTCGGCAGATCAGATCTTAAAATGTAAAAGAATTTTTCCTTCCATCTCTTATTAGAGGAAGGAATGTTGATGGCAAAAGGGAAGTCAATACTAGACCTACGCTTGCTAAAATAGTACCAACCGTGCGAAGTCCGGCATGCGAAAAGGGCTCGAAAAATAGTGGTGTTAAAAGGAAATTCAATGAGACGGAGGAGAAGAATATAACAAAGAATGAGTTTGAGGCCATTTGGCTGAATTTGCGGAAGTCTGAGCCCGTAAGCTCGCATAATACGAATAACGGGCTCAGGAACAGGAAGACTAAAGCCAGACTTGAAATAGTCTTCATAGATTGCTTCATAGCCCCTAGGGGGATCACAAGCAGTTTGACCCGGCGAAGGAAGAAGGGGTTGAAAGCGATTTCTATCTATTTTGTAATATTTACAAATCCTATTTAGGTCGGCCTCGGTCAGACTGGATGTGGTCTCTTGGACCATGGGAGTTGGCCGACCTCTTACAGAAGGACGAGAAGGACCCCCTTCAGGGACTGAAGGATTTACAGTCACCGGAGCAGGAGCCATCCTCACTGTCTCCGGCGAAGAGCTGATTACAGTTAAGGCTCTGCTAGATTGAGCAGAGTCTCCGGTGGCAGGAAGCAAACTGCCGATGGGAAGATCATCGGCAGAAGAAGATCCGCCGGACGGCGACGGAGAAACAACAATCTCTCCGCCCCCGGCGGCGTAAGAACCACCTTCAGAAAGGTTCTGGGAATCATAAGATGGAGAAGACATTTTGAAATCAAAAGGGGTACTTACAGAGAGTTCGAAGTAAAAAAAAACGCCGGAGGATGAAATGAAGGTTGATGGAGACTGGAGCTCGCCGAAATCAAGAAAGCTCGCCGGAGAAGAAAACAGAATGCCGGAGTGAAGGAATGAGAGCAAATAAAGAGTGAAAGTGGTCTGTAGAAGAACTATTTATAGGGCTTCACCTCGGCAACCCAAGCGTCGCCTGAAATAAATGGCCGTCGGTCTACGAAACGGTGGGATACAAAAAGCTACTCAATTGACACTTCGTGCTCTGCGCAAACAGTAAATGCGCAGGCCGAGCCAATCCGAACCAGACACGTGCCAGAAAAGATAGCGTGACAAGGAATCTAGTCAGAACTAGCTGATCGGTTCGGCCAAAAGTTATCATTAGCGCATCGTACATTGTGCTTCAAATAAATACGTTAAGCGGCCCAGTTAAATCTTGACACGTCAGCGGAGGAAAGACAACTCGAGAAAAATCTGAGCAGATTAGCCTGCCCTTTTAGCTCATCTCGGCCAGACTAATCTGGGGGGCAAGTGATGAGCCAAAAAATATTCCCCGTTGGTCAACAACGGTCAGCGTAGGAGTGAGGCGCAAAAATGGTTAAGTATGGCGGGTCGGCCCGGAGGTTGGTCAGGAAACACGAGGACAAATAGTTCATCTCGGACACAGGGCCCCACCCTCATCTCAGCCATACAGTCTCAATGTTTCCTGGGGGCTAAGGATCTTACCTCGGTCTAAAGGCCTCACTGAGGCCTAAGGGTTTTTAACTCGGCCACAAGGCCTCATCTCGGCCCGCAATTCCATCTCGGCCAAAGAGTTGGGCTCGGCCTCGGATCCGACCTACTCACTGACCTCGGACCGCCTTTAGTGGCGTCAGCCATGAGCATCATGAAGGGCCCACCAACGCACTTCGAAGTCGGCCACTTTCATCTCGGCATGATGACCCCACATCATCAGCCATCTCAGGCACCTCTGAGTGCTTCTAGAAGACTTCATCTCGGTTCTAGGAGTTTATCCCAGGTAATTCTACCAGGTGAAACTCCCAGCCAGATGTCCCAAGCTAGCTTATTCAGCTCAGCACCGAGGCATGTGGCGAGCATGCAAGAGAAAGAGTCATCCGACTGACCTCCTTGCCTGTCACGATATCTGAGCTCTGCCCATGCATTGGCCCAAGCCGCCATATAAAAAGGCCGAGCAACAGGAGAGAGAAGGGGAAGCAACCACAAGCTCTGAGAAACAACTCGCTAGTAATTCATCTTCTCCACAATGAAAACCCAGGTTTTACAAAAACACCTCAATTCACTTAAACCTTCACCATATATAAACCTCTCCAGAAAAATGGCCCAAACTGACTTGAGCGTCGGAGGGTATTACCCGGGGCCATAAATCCCGGGTCCTCTGACCCTTTCTCTTTGTGCAGGTCAGCAACTCACTCGCTACGGACAATTGACGGAGTTCTAACGGCACCACATCAAACAACTACCTGGTGATAAACTCAGACATCATCAAGGTCTAATATGAAATGTGTTAATTCTGCAGAGTAAAGTAATCTCCCGAAAAAAAGATTGGGTCAGCGGGCAAAGATTTTATACGGTAAATTATTACCTAAAAGTTTTGACCAAGTATCCATCTATTTTCATATGGTACAAACAAATATATATGGATTTCATTTTTCAAATATGAGTGACCAATTGCCTGTTGGTTGGCAGAAAAACAAATGTACGTAATAAGTCAGACTGGGAATCTCATGCAAAGAGTTAAAATAGAATATATTCCAGCTTTACCTCCTAAGGTAATGGTAAAACTAATTATCAATTAGTGGGCATATTTTCCATGGTGATTCGTGTGCTGGAGGCAACACCGTGGCATATAAATTCGTAGCCTCTGTGCACTTGACAAATCAAAACTTAAAATACTGAGAGATATATAAATATGTTGGTGAAATCACTAATCTTCATATGTCGTGGTTACGCACATATATGTGTGTGTGCTCGCGCGCATTAAGCACGTATAGAATGTAATATCAAAGTCAACCTCATGAAAAAGAACAAACAAATGCAAAGATCAAAAAATTTGTATTTGTTAATACAGTGAAGAAAGATTGTTCCTAACACATATAGTTATGTTTTGAAAGATGAAAAAAGCTTGTGTCAAATTTTGATCGATACTCCAAAATCAAATGGATTCGATATAGAGCTAGAAGAAATGGATCACAAAAGGAAGGAGAGAGAAATTTATGAACACAAAAGAGAGAATTTGAGGGAAGAAACTGATTTTTCCATACTTGGCTCTGATGCAGAAGTGCAATATATAACGAAGAAGGAAAACAATGCAAAATTACAAGAATAACCCTGATAACTAACTTCCTTTAGTTATTAACATAAGGGTGAAATCATCATTTCACTTGTTTGAATAGTTCCCACCTAATATCACCCGCCAATTTTGTTTGTTGTAGGCAATTGCAAACCGCTGCAACAAACTCATCCTTAACCCATAGAGATCATGTGGTCCTAGCCAATCACCATCATCTTTGGCTCCCATGATCTTCAGTCATCAGTTGCAACAATTTTTCTTATTGATTAGCTCAGTTTGCAGGTGTTTGATAGAATGCAACAGATGTTCAATCATATTCCTGCTTCTGTGCCTATTGCATTTTTAGCATGTCTTTGACACCTCCCTCAAGCTCAACTTGCTATAGATGTTATATACCCCAAATGTGCTCGTAAGACCATTCATCCTTCTTGAATCTAAAGCCTTTGTAAAAATATCTGCTACCTGGAGATCGTCCTAACTGGCATGAGTTTGATTATGTCATCTTGCACCTTCTCTCTTACTATGTGACAATCTATCTCTATATGCTTTGTTCTCTCATATAAGACGGATTCTCAGCAATGTGCATAGAACTCTTGTCGCCACCAAACACCTTCACTGGTTCTTTTTTTTCAAGCTGCAAGTCCTAAGACAAATATAATAACCATTGTACTTTACACAACAAGGTTGCTAAGGTTTTATACTCAGCTTCTGCTGAAGATTTTGATATGGTGGTTTATTTATTAGCTTTCCAGGATATCAAAGCCTCTCCCAAAAATATACAGAACCCTGTAACACTTCTCCTGGTCTCTGTGCATCCTGTCCAGTCAGAATCAACAAAATCTCTTAATTGCTACTGAGTATTGTAAGGATAAAAAAGTCTCTGACCTACTATCCCTTTGATGTATCTAAGCAACCTGTGGGTAGCTTTGAGGTGGTATTCTGTTGGACAATCAAGGAATTGACTAAGTTGCTGCACTAAGAAGGCAATGTCTTGCCTTGTGATTGTTAAATAGATCAACTTCCCTATCAAACTTCTGTAGGTAGAATTCTCAACCAGCAAGGGGGAATCACCATAAGTAAGTTTCAGATTAGCCTCCATGGGTGTTTTAGCAAGCTTTGCTCCTAAGAATCCAGTGTGTTCCTACAATTCTAAGGCATACTTCCTTTGATCCAGCACAAGCCCCCTGTAACCTGGCTATTTCTATTCCCAAAAAGTACCTAAGGTCATCAAGATCCTTAATACTGAATGTGGTGTGAAGATGAGACTTGAGAAGTTATATATATGGCCGAGAAGAAGAAACTAGGATGACATCATCTACATATACCAAAGATAACAATAAAGAACCAGATGTTTGTTTAAAGAACAAAGTATAGTGATTCCTAGGTTGACTGAAACCAAGGGACAACAGGTAGGTAGTCAATTTAGCATTCCATTATCTACTGCTTGCTTAAGGCCATAGAGAGACTTCTCAAGCTTACAAACTAAGTCAGCTTGTGGTACAGATAAGCCAGGTGGTGGAACCATGTAGATCTCTTCATGCAAATCACCGTGTAAGAAGGAAATATTAACATCTAATTGGTGCAAATGCCATCCCTTGTTAGCTTCCAATGCCAAAATAAATCTGACTGTAGTCATCCTGGCTACATGAGAGAAGGTTTCCTGATATTCAATGCCATACTGCTGAGTGTAGCCCTTAGCAACTAACCTAGCTTTGTAAAGTTCAACAGTCGCATCTCCCTGATATTTGACCTTGTATACCTACTTACACCCAATGGGTTTCTTACCAGGAGGTAAAGGAACCAATCTCCAAGTGTGATTGGCTTCAAAAGTTTCCAACTCTGCCTGCTAAGCTGCAGAACTAGATGCCTCTAAATAATTTGCAGGTTCTGTGTGCATACTAGAAGCTAAGATATATGCTTTGTATTTAGGTGCCAAAGAAGCCATAGAAAAGGGCTTGTCAAGAATATGTGAGGTGGATAGGTTCATAAAGGAAGTAAGAGAAGGAGTTACCTGAGACTGATTGCAATAGTATTCTTGTAGATAGGATAGTGGTTGTCTACATCTGAGAGGCCTAACATTGGAAGGTGTAGGAAGATATATGTCAAGAGAGGTAATGAGGATAGGATTACTGAAGAGTAGCAGAAGCTTTAGGAGATTGAATGGACATCTCAAGGGTAGGAGAGGAGGAAGATGTTAAGGAAGGTGAAACAGCAGATGGTGCAGTGATGTCTATAGGATCACCAGGTAAAGCTAAAGGACAAAAATCAGAAACGTTTGGAGATGGATTAGAGATATGTTGTACATGTAATGTAGATGTAGGAATGGAAGCAGGCTGAGCTAAGGATGTCTCAATGGAGGTTGTAGGTGCATAGGAAAAACTTTGTTCATGGAAATAAACATCTCTAGAAATGAGAATATCCCTTGTGATCAGATCCTGGAGGATGTATCCTTTTGTTGTATGTGATAGTCCAAGGAAGACGCATTTTCCAGATCTAGGGGCAAACTTGCCTTTGTTAAGCTGAGTATTGACATCAAATGTGAGACATCCAAAAACTTTGAGATGTTGATAAGAGAGATTTTTATTATTAAGTATCTGATATGGTGTTTTTTGGCAAGGACATGAGAAGGGGTTAAATTAATCAAACACACAGCATGTTGGATACAGAATCCTCAAACCTGAATAAGTATATGGCTTTGAAATTTAAGGGCTCTAGCTACATTCAATATATGTCACTGTTTTCGTTCAACTAAGCCATTTTGTTGTGGTGTGTGAATGTAACTAGTCTAATGAATTATGCCCTTCTTAGCATAAAATGAATTCATATCCTTTTATGTACTGATCTCAACATATAATGAATTCAATATATGTTGCACTTTTGTTATTCCGGACATGTACTCATATCCTTTTATGTACTGATGATACTCGTGATGTACTCAAAAATATTTTATGATGTATGATGCATGTCGATTTCACTTTGTCTATTTTATGATGCTTCCGCTATTTCGATACATGTTTATGTCGTCTGCATATAGATGTTATCGACGACTACTTCTTGTAGTAGAATACGACAGGTGCACCTTGCCAAGACCCTAGTTCGGGGGCACTACATTATAAATGTGGGGGCAACCCAAACCCACAACAAACAATCAAAAAAGCAGACATGCAGCCTGTGGGAAGCAAAAATGGCTAGAAGGAAGGACAAGAGTTCATTATTCAGTTATCAATTTGGTCAAGAACAAACATTGCCGAAATCAAGAACCAAAGACGGGTTCTGAATCCTTGTAGTTCCATGAACATTTTAGTGATAAGTGTAGATTCATATTTAAATTTTAGTGGTTTTTTTATTAGTATGTGAAATAGCTTTTAAACAGTTGTGTAGACCATAGAGTGATAGGAGAGTTGTATAGGTTGAATTCTGTTATATCAATTGTTTGAATTATAAAAGAATAACAAAGATAGAGGCTGGAACCATGAGGAAGAAAGGAAGAGAGAGAAGGGAAAGGAAAAGGAGAAAGAAAAGGAAAAAAGAGAGGGAAAAGCTTGGAACTATGAGGACGAAAGAAAGAGAGATAGAGAACGAACACGAAGAAGTGAAAAAAATGGAAAAAAGAGGAAAAACACTAGAAGCGTGAGGAAGAAAGGAAGAAAGAGAGAAGGGAAAGGAAGAAGAGAAGGAAAAAGGGAAAAAAGAAGAAAAAGAGGAAAAAGCCTGCATGTGTGTGGAGGAAAAAAGAGAAAACTGGCCCATAGATATGGTTAAAAGGGAGTGAATGGAATATGGGCGAACCACTGAGCCAAAGAAACTTCGTTAATATGGAGCAGGACTATTTAATAAGTAGTTGACTTTAGCATTGAAAAAAAAAGCTCAGGCAAGGATTCAAAACTGGGTTGCACTGTTAGGAAACAAAGGGCAGTACGAGTTTATCTGACTGAGGTTTTGATATAAGTTAGGGGTGGAATATTATTAAGCCTTAAAAGCTGTAGTATCTCTCTAAAAAGATATTATAAGTATTGATTAATAGATTTGGTCAAAGTAAGATATAATGATAAGGTTATTAAGTGATACTCTTTAGTATGAAATTGTTAGGTTCAAGTGGTGAACAAAAGACAAATTAAATATTCCATTCGAGGTAAGTGTTCTAATTCTCTTTTGTGTATTTGCGAGATGTTTTTATGAAATTATATTTTTACGTTCTATTTTGATATTAAACTGGATCATGTAGAAGTATATTGTGTTTTATGAAGTATGTGTTTTGTGCGGAAGTTTATTGATGATATGTAGTTTATAAAATGAGAAGTTTTTGTGCTCTTAAATGAATTATATTGGTGTCGCATGACTAGTCAAATGATGAAAATATATGTTATATGTTAATTGTTCTAGAAATTTTTGCAAGCGAATTGTTAGAGCGCCCGGAACATGAGAGAGTTTAGCCCCATGCCCTCGTCTCATGATGAGAATCTATGAACCTATCTAAAAGGAGTTCTTTTCAACGGAGTACTCTGACGAATGGTATAAGTCAGTTAAGAGTGAAAAAGTAAAAATATTATATGTAATGGTTAAAGATGAAAAAACTTGATGCGTTGTTTTATTTTATTTTATGAAAGTTATTATTACTCCAAACCTTGTTTTCCGGCATACATGATTCCGCAAAAGATCGTCAGATTACTTATTGGACACATTGTTTTGCTCACGCCACCACTTACCCTTTTTGCAATGAGAGGAGCTATGAGTAAATTTACATTGAGGAGGATGATGAGTGGGGATGGTGAAGGAGTTCGGAAGATAGTTTTGAGATTTGATTTATTATTAGTTATTTGAACTTTAGTTAGTATTTATGGATTTAGTTCGTAAGAGTTATTATTTTGAATGTTGGATTAGTTTATTTCAATGATGTGAAATTTCTTTTGGTCGATGATTATTTTGGATATTATATTGAATGGTTTTAGTTATTCTCATTGAGTTTTATTTATTTAATTAGGATTGACGTGATTATAACGTCATATGAGGACGACTTGTACTTCTTGAGAAGAGGTATGACAAATGTGACATTTTCAGTCTAAGGGCTCGAGACATTACATTTATAGTGGTATCAGATAAATGTTTTAGACATAAGATGTGATCATAGTTGATAGCAAATTATTTATTAGTGAGACGATAGTTACTAATAAATGATTTGTTAATGTTATTATTTATGCGCAGCAAGCAGTCCGCCTTAATACGTCATGTGGATCATGCATGGAAAGACGGAGTAATAAAATAATAGAGTATAAATAAGGAACATAACATAACACGTCTCCGTTTTAATAAATAAAGTGCATAGCATAATTATAATCATAAAACATGTAACATATACATAATGAACATCATCATCAAAGTTAACAATTTCCTTCTACCTAAGTCCATGAAAACACCTTATACATATCTATTCCTAATTTCCAATCCATATCTTATGTTAAGGTCACAAGTCTTATATCAACTACACTTACATGCCTAAGTTCTACTTTGGTCTGCTTAACAATATCATAGGCTTAAGTGAGGATAAGAATGGTATTTATCGCATCATATGTTTTAACACCTTGTAAATTTTGGTCATTCTTATGATTGGTCCAAGGTCATTTTGGTCATTCTAAATTTTGAACGTCATGAATCCATAACTCACCGCATCATGCATATCATAACTTAAGAAAATACCATTCTTATCCTCACATGGTGACGCTCTCGGCCAAGTCCCCAAAACAACCTCATTTTTATACAATTTCACCGATCATCACTTTCTTAATTTATACATTCTACATATAAACTCATGACACCACAATTAAGCATTTCGGACACTTATTACATAACTAGTTAAACATGTCCTAAAGTCATAATTTCTATCATAATACGTTTCATACATACATATGTCTATAAACATGTAACAAAATTTATTCCTTTCATATTTAGGCCTTAGGCCGTGGGTTACCATATATATATATACATATATATCTTCATAACATATAATAACTTGTTTACCTCCTTTCCGGGCCTTATGGCCGAGTCACATATATACACACATAACACAAAAAACGCATCTTTTTCACATCTTATACATATATGTCTTGAGTTTAACATTCATTTTACTTACATGCATATTAGTTTCCATCAAAATGATGACTTTGAAGGTTAAGATCAACATGAAAAATACATACAACATAAGGATGATGGAAACTATGAAAAGTTACCTTCTTGAGCCATGACCATTATAATTATACAACATCATGAAGATGGATGATCAAGCTAAAAGTGAGGAGCCAAAAATGGCCATTTGGCCGTATGTCTATATGTGAATATATGAGCATGATGATTATCAAGAATAACATTTTGTGATCTAGCATATTAGTCATGATTATGATGCCTTCATAAACATGCTAAAACAAGGCCACCAAAACATATGAAAACGAAAACACCATAGAAAATACATAGATGATGAATCATGGAAAATACATGAACATGTGTATCAAAGTTACATTCTTAGTGCTCTTTGCTTAACGTATTATACGACTTCATTTCTTTTCATTATTTTCTACATACATCACATAAGAGTTGTTCATTTCCTTTCATTTATATATATGAGTCCATATTTTTCTTGTGTTAGCTGAGTTTATGAGGCTCATATATCACAATATATATATATATATATATATATATATATATATCACATAAAAATATATATTTACATATTCTTGCTGCTAAAACCTTGAACATACTTCATGAATGATCCAACTTTTATATGAACATATATACTTAATCTTTGGAAATCCATGAAGGATCTAGGAAGAGTACTTGCCTTTCTCACTTATTTCTTAGTTTAAAGTGAAGTTTTCTTCACTTGGCCTGGAGAAAACTTTCTCTTTTCTCCTCCTTTAAGGTCATGATCAAAATGGAAGAGTTAGTGAGAGACTTTGGAAATATATAAATGGAATAACTTAACTCTTTCAACATGAAGTTCCTTACTTTGTTCCTTTTTGGTTTTTTGGCTCCACACAATTTTCGGCCACTACTTAGATGAAGGAGGATGTTTGAACCTTGTCTTGGATGTTGTTGTGGGTAAGAAGAGGAAGTTTTCTTCTTTGTGTTTCATTCTCTATCTTTCGGCCAATGAGTGGGGGGGGGAGGAAGGAGTTGGACGAATTTCTTTATCTTGGAGAGGGAAGCGAGAGTTTGATTGGGAGACGAAGTGTGGTTAAGTGTGGAATGAAAGAAAAAAGGGTTCCCCTTTTTTCTAGGCATAAGTCCGGTTGGGAGGGTGGTTTGGGGGAAGTGGGAGAACCATGGGTTAGACTTGATGACTGCAAGTCTTGGAGATGGAGAAGATGGAGAAGAGAATAAAGCCGTTAAAGGCAATAGAAACTCCTACAAAAAGAGAAGCACCTTGTAAATTTAAACTTAAGTTGAATGAATTCTAAATTCTTTCAATCTCGATAAAACTTGATCTTGAAGAGCTTAAATACCGTATGCATCACTTTGGCCTATCAAATGGCATACGGTCAAGTGAATGGTGTAACCAAATTCCAAGGTATCAATCCCTTCCTGAATGTAATCTCGATGTGTATGAGACCATTATAAAGATTTGTTAGATGGTTTGTACAAAGCTCACATTGTACAACCTAAGTAATTAGTTATGCTTAGATTCATTGCTGACTTGAACAAAATGATTACTGATAAAATGGTGCATGATAAATTTGCCAATCTTGATGGCATGTATTTTTCGGAAAAATGCATCGATTGGAACATCATGAATTCATGGATTACACTAAATATTTAGGCATTGGCATGCTATATAGTGATCTGTTGCATGTAGAGAATGAAGTTACTAGCGATTCACCTATTTCAACTCATGATTTACATGTTGCTACCTATAATGTGCATGAAGTTTCTAATGATTTATCTATGTTTAATCATGATTCACATGTTATTGATACTCAAGCGCAAGAGCTTAAAAATGAAATGTATGTTGATTCTTTTGGTTGGCATCAAAATGAATTGCACGCTGAATCTCTAGAATTGCATGAGAAGGTTAATGATGAGTTGCATGCTAATGATACTAATGTGCATAAAATTGAGCATGTTAAGGAAACTGAAATTGGAGAAAATAAAAAGAATGAATTGCATGAAACCATGGAAGAGTTGTATGACGATTCTGTTGAGAGTTTTCATACTCAAGTGTCCTAAACTGAACTAGAGAATGACATTGAATCCGAAACTGTAAGTAAAGGTGAAAGACAAAGAATGATAAAAATGTGTTTAAAGTTATATTGCTAATACGTTTTTGTTTGCATATGGATGTCTATTGTTTCATGTTCAAAAGGTTTAAGCATAAAACAACAATGACACATTGTTTGTACTTATTACAACGTACTCTTTCGCTATTTATCTTGTCTTAAAAATTATGAAAATCCTGTTGGATTTGTTTAGTAATCCCTGAATATGATGGTTTAATCGAATCAATGGACAAAGTAACAAAATGCGGAAATTATACCTTGCCTCATTGTTGATGTTAATCTGTCCACCACGTAATGCTCCTGCTGTTGATGAATCTAGCGTGATCCAAGGATTCACAATCTCCACCAATTGTTGATGCACCCCTTGAACAGATTCAACAATTCACTACTTTACCCGATAGAGAGGCTAGGCAGTGTGGGCTTTATAGAAAAGGTTGGCACACTCTCCCCTTGTATCGCCAAGGCCGACAACAACTGTGTATGTCTGTGAGGAGGTGAAGCCTCCTCCTTTATATAGAGGGAGAAAGGAAGAATCCTGATGGGCATAGGGTTCAGAGTTGTATCTGAAACCAAATCCTCTTTATTTATGGATGAGAGCTTTTCTCATCCCAAATACATGAGGATATACTTGATATTTTCATCAAGTTATCTTTATCCATTATTAAATATTATTTAATAACAAATATTACTATCTAATATTTAATATTAAATATTATTTAATATTTAATTTATGTACCAACATTTATCTACTAGCTACACATGGGTTGTCGCCCCTCGGAGACCAAACATCGTACACTTTATGGTCGTTGCACTTTGAGCCCATCCATCGCGGTCTCTAACCATATGACTTTCTACGTATTTGGGGTTTCCATTTTAGACCACACTATACATCTACAAATATACCCGATGATCACTTAACATGTGGATGTTATACGCAAGAATTAATATTATTACGTGACATATCATGACATTATCATACATAAAATCCACCTTATGATTGATTCGTGTACACTTAAGCAACATGCTGTGCATTACACGTATCTCAAATTAATCCCAACAATCTCCCACTTGGACTATGTATGTATCTTAAAGATTATATGTCACTCTTTTGAGCTCGTTTACTGTTTGTCCCTTAGTGTGCCTTTCTTTTTCCGGTCCATCAGCAAATGTTAGCAAAAGACTTAAGCCGCACGCCGCCACATTCAATTAGTGACTTGTCCTTCTTAAATCATGATACTAACATTCCACTGAATGACATAGATACTGCAATGGATATGTAATGTGGAATTAATATGCTAGGTGATCGTACATATTTAATTCCAACTTGGCTCTAACTTTAGCGAGATCAATAGAATTCAGAATGTATGCCGTAACTGCTTAATTTATATTACTTCTGCAAAAAACTTTAATATAACCGAAATGTACATTATACTGTTTGTCTGAAATAAACAACTTTATTGAGTATAAGAAAACATAAACCTCTCGGACTCCCACTAGGATAAAACATCCTCAACCGGACTAAGACCCATACGGCTAACATGCTTGTGAAACACTATGGGTTCCACGGTCTTAGTCAAAAGATTGACCACCATGGAGTTTGTACTGATATGCTCAATTCTGATTAGATCATTCTGAACTATTTCTTTATCAACCATATACTTCATCTCTATATATTTCGTTTTTGATGAAGTCTGATTGTTCTTTGGATATAGCACCGCAGCAGTATTGTCACAGTAAATCCTTATTGGAGACGATATAGTCTCCAATACTCACAGCCCTGTGACAAAATTGCGAAGCCATATCGCCTGATTGGATGCATGGAAGCAAGCTACGAATTTCGCTTCCATAGTAGAGAACGCCAATAAGGTCTATTTTGCGCTTTTCCATGAGATCGCACCTCCGGCTAGAGTAAACACATAGCCGAGGTTGATTTCATGCTATCCTGACATACAACAAAATTGGAATCTGTATATCCAGTGATCTCTAACTCATCGGATCTCCAATATGTCAGTACGTGTTGCTTCGTCATTGTAAATAACTCATCACCCTCGTTGCTGCGGTCCAGTGATTCTTACCCGGATCAGAGAGGTGTCTGCCTAACATTCCTGTAATGTATGCCAATTCTGGTCGCGTGCATACTTGGGCAATCATTACACTCCTTACCACCAAAGCATAGGGAGTATTCCACATTTCCGAATGTTCAAACTCTATTTGAGGACATTGCTTTAGGCTGAACTTGTCTCCTTTAGCCTTAGGGGTATTAAGTGGTTTATGTTGAGAAATCATGGTTTGAATGATTTACAAGTGCATGATTTATATGTTACATGATTACATGATCTAAATGTTATGAGATTTCAAAATGCATATGCCTATATCTATCACTGTTGTACTAACAAGCCATGAAGCATTAAGGCTTAAATCATATGGCAAACATTGTTGTATTCATTCTTAGGTGATATACACGGCATACATACAACTCTTGGATATGGTATATATATATTTCTTGGATATCTCGACACACGGCGTATATATTTCTTGGATATCTCGACATATATCTTATGGACACACGTCATATATATCTCTTGGATATACACTCTAAACATATATCTTATGGATACTCATGGCATATATATTTCTTGGAGTCTCACGGCATATACATATATCTCATGGATATACATACGACATATATTCTATCTCAGACGACAAGCTACATTATTCGATCTCGACATTTCGTCAACATGTCATCAACATATGTCAACGACAAGAGAGTCATATATACATCATATACACATCCATGATACTCTCAAGTCATATACTTCATGTCATCAAACTTCCAAAATTACATCGACATGAAAAAAGTGCAAAAACCAAAATGTATCATATCATATGACTACTGAGCCATCTCCGACACATCATATACTTATCATACAAAGATGTCCAGCCAATATACATTTCCAACACTCAAAAATTTTGTGCACTACATGGAGTGATCAATACCAAAGTCACAAAACAAATACATATATCAATTCTCCATTATCTTCCTTATTTCTCTGAAAATCAAACTCAAAATTGATATACCTCTTGGCCACATTGGAGCTGAGATTATACATATTTATATGTATATTGCATGTTACATTACACATTTTATATGTTGAAGAGGTTTGAGACAAAACGGAGAAAAACCGAGCAATCAACGGAAGTTGAAATTTGAAGTTACTACATCATCGTACATGGAACGTTTATTTGCTACATGATGCCACATGTATTTATTCATGTATTATACATGAATTACACAGCCAAAGACATATCTTGAAAGGTTCTAGAAGGCAAGGTAAAATGGTAAAAGAAATTTACCATGTTCATGAAGAATTCTACATTGTTACCATGCAAAATTCAGATTTGAATTCAGCACATTGGCTGACCAGATGGGGCAGCTGGGACAGCATGTTGGGAGCCTTGGAGGAGTTCATAATATAATATAATTGATGAAGAAAGACCAAGCATTGATGGAAGACAAAGATCCACAAATTAAGGAGTCAAAGACAAGACCAAACAAAGCTGAAAATTCTGTTTTTGAATCTAAAATTTCAGATTGGTGGCTGAAGTTTTAGGGGGAATTAATGACCTAAAGCATTCAAATTTATTCAAAGGCATTACAATACAATTTAAATCAGATTTGGGAGGCTCCTCTCAACCTTCTAGGCGCCCCAAATGTCTATAAAAGGGCCAAGAGATGATCAACACAAAACAAGAACAACAAGTGCGAAATTCTGTTTAGTGTTTGCAAGACTTCACTTCATTTTCCATATTCATCTCTTGTATATACCCAAAGCCTATCATACTTACATGTCATATTCAGTATAGGCTTCATACACATCACCCAAATAAGATTCATTGGTGTACAAGGTTGATCAAGGTGTGATCAAACCTTCATTTGGTGAGGTGGTGCTGATTGGTGATTCTTTGGTGTTGTTCTTTGTGTAGAACATTGTAAAAGGGTTTGGATTGCAGGAGTTGGTGTATAACTCTATCCACCCTTATTCTAAGGTGACTTTGGTGACTAGTGAAAACCAAGGAAGGTGTCCTTGAAGACTGGATTAGGTCACATTGGCCGAACCAGTATAAAATTCTTGGTGTTCTTACTTTCAGCATTTTTACTCTCAGTTTCTGTTTTTGCATCATCTTTATGATCTCGGTAAAAATAGAAAATAATTTTCAAAAATCATAATAATTTTGAAAAACATAGCTTTGTGTCTTAGGGTTCATTTCCCACTGATTTTATCAAATTTGGATAAGTATAGGTCATCCAAACGTTCATAGTTCTGAGACTAGTGCAAATCTGTTTTTCAGATTGGCAGAGGTTGAGAACATCAACTTGGTTGACATACTTCCCAAAGGAATTTTTCAAAACTGTTTTAACTGAGTATACTACACATCCTAAGGGTCATCTCATAAAAGTTTTAGGTCATTTGACGTTGTCACCAAATAGGAATAAGTTTTTCATTTTAAGGTACAGGTTCTGTCCAAACTGACACAGTCAGATCACGTACCACATTTGAGTGACTTAACCTTTGAGTTTTAATCTGAAATTTTTATAAAACCTTCATAACACCTGAGAGTACATTGTGTCAAAATTTCACTATTTTTGGAGGTCTACAACCCAGTCAACCAAGTGTTTAAAAACGGGTCCTGAAAGCAGTCTCTGTTTTCAGAAGTGAGTAATTGGTCCTTAAAATTTTTATAAACCAATTTTTTCCGCACTCACTATTCAACCCCCCCTTCTAGTGGTGCTATACAGGTCTAACAATTGGTATCAGAGCGAGGTACACTCACAACAAGAAGATATAACAATCTTTGTGAGATGGCATCAACTAGTCACAAAACCGAGCAAGAAGGTATGTCTAGCCAAAGGCCTCCACTCTTTGATGGTGAGTCTTTTAATCATTGGAAACTTCGTATGAAATTGTTTCTTATGGCTATTGATATTGATTTGTGGTCTATAATAGAAGATGGTCCTTTTGTTCCATCTAAGATAACCGCGGTTGATGGTGTTGATATAGAAGTTACAAAGTCTAAACTAGAGTATACAAGTGATGATAAGAAGAAGCTAAGTATGAATGCTAAAGCTATGCAACTTCTTCTAAATGGTTTGAGCAAAAGTGAATCTAGTTATGTATCTAATTGTTCTAATGCACAAGATATGTGGAAGAGTTTAGAAATGAAGCATGAAGGAACAAGTCAAGTAAAAGAGTCCAAAATCAATATGCTTATGTCTACTCTTGAATCCTTCAAATTGTTGCCAAATGAATCCATTGTTGATATGGATTTGAGATTAACTAACATTTACAATTCTCTTGAGTCTCTTGGCAAAGCTTTCACTTCACAGAAAAAGGTACAAAAGGTATTGAGAAGCCTTCCATCCGAATGGGATCCGAAAGTTACCGCAATAGAAGAAAGCAAAGAAACCAAGTCAATAAAAATGGAGGAATTGATTGGATCATTGAAGGTATATGAAAACAAACTTACTATGAGGAAATCCAAATCAACTTCCAAACAAAGTAAGACAATAGCTTTCAATTCAAATGAATACGTCTCTACTTCTTCTAATTGCGTAAATGATAGTGACACGGATTCAGGATGATGAAAATCTAATTCTATTGGCTAAAGGATTAAGAAAATTTATGAAGAAGTCATTTAGAAACAAACATAAATCCACTTCATCTAAGTCAAACAGAAATAAGAACAATGATAAAGACATGAAATGTTATGACTGTGGAAAATCTGGACATATTTCCTATAACTGTCCAAACAAGGACAAAACAATGAACAAAAACCATGACAAGGAACGGACACATACTAGACTCGTCTCAGAACCGAAACAAAGGAATACAAGAAGGGCCTTCAAAGCTTCTACATGGAGTGATTCATCTGACTCAGAAAATGAAGAAGCTGAGGATGAAACGGCTCAAGTTTGCTTTGCATCAAAGGCGTCAAATGAGGTAAATTCCGATTCCGATTCTGATAATGAAGCTTCATATGATGATTTGTTTAGTGAATATCTTGAATTGCATAAATTTTCAAAAGCTCTTGCTAAAGAAAAGAAACGCTTAGTTGAAGACAAGAAATTGTTGGAATCCTCTAACACAAATCTTGTGTCTCAATTAAACGATTCAAAAGAAGAGTCGTCAAGTATAATTAGTGCATTGAGGTCTGAAATTATTTCTTTAACATTCGAAAATGTTGAAATGAAATCCGAGATCGTAGACTTGAGATCAAGAAACATAGAATTAGAGAATACTGTTAAGAAATTTGATAAAGGAACTTGCATGCTAGATCATCTTATCTCTTCTCAAAAGCATGACAATGACAAAACCGGATTAGGGTATAGTAAAGATACTCATGTACAAAGTAAATCTACAAACTTTGTTGCATCATCACTCAAACAACATGTCTTCAAAACAATTGAGAAACCTAAGAAGGAAACAATACAAACTAGCAAGACATTAATGGCATCTCATCGCACTACCCATAGTTCATCACATGAAAAATACAAGCATGTTCCATATAGATATCAAAGGAAGTCATCAAAGCTTATGCAACATTCATATCGTACAAACGCATCTAGATCACACACATTGCCAACAAACCGAAACACTTATCACAAATCAACTCACATTGGCACAATCGGCCACTATAGGCAAAATAGAGATGAAAACAACATGTACTATATCTTATCATCTTTTGGAAGACCAAGAAAGGTTACCCAAGTTTGGATACCAAAAGGTATTCTTACAAAGGTCTAAATTACTAACCCGTAAGGACCCAAAATTAAAGGGTACCTAAGTTAGTGTTATGTTTTGTAGGTAGCAAAAGATATAGGAAATAAGTGGTTTCTTGATAGTGGGTGTTCAAGTCATATGACGGGTGATCCAACTCTATTTTCCAAATTAAAGAAAGTTGAAAAAGGAGGATCCGTAACCTTTGGAGATAACAATGAAGGTCGAATCATTGGAAAAGGAACAATCGGAAATCCAAGTACTCTTCAAATCTCCAACGTGTTCCTAGTAAGTAATCTATCATACAACTTACTTAGTATTTCACAATTTCTTGATAATGGTTATGATGTGTGTTTCTCTCATCCATATTGCAATATTGTTAATAAAAATGGAGAAACCGTACTAAAAGGAAAGAGAGAAGGAAATATTTTTACACTATCCATAGATGATATGCTAGATGCTAAAGTAAAATGTTTTATGTCAAATGAACCAAATGTGAACTTATGGCATAGACGTTTAGGACATATTTGCATATCAACTCTTGAAAAACTTCAACGAAAGAATCTAGTACGAGGATTGCCTAAACTTGATACGGATAACTTTAAGTTATGTGAATCTTGTATTAGAGGCAAACAAACACGTGAATCACTTAAGTCTAAGAATGAGATTAGCACATCTACTATCTTAGAATTATTACACATTGATTTGTTTGGTCCTAGTCGTACTAAAAGTCTTGGAGGGGG